>OY728119.1:637741252-638366252 GCA_963277665.1 Viscum album
AAAAATATGTATCACATTATCAATAAGATAATCACATTGATAATAAAATTAAAGTGTAAGGTGAATGATTTATGATATGTATATTAGGTTATATATAAAAGAATGTAATATTACTATTTTATATATGGTCATTGGTCATATGTTCATTGAAATATTTTCATTGAACATATGGTTGTTGGATATATAGTATTAAGATATATATATTAATTGGATATATAGTCATTTAACAGAGTTATTTAAAATATGATCATTTTACATATGGTCATTGGATATATGAAAATTTTATATTAATTTATCCTTGATGTAAATTTATGTTTATTAGTTATTAATAACAAATTATAAATATTATAATTCATATATAATAAATAATTTATCAATGAATATATAAATGTTAATTTATTAAAATTACTTGTTATGAAAATTTTAATTTCACTAATTATATATTTTTATTATAAGATAAGGATTTTATGTGTTTATAAAATTTAAATAATTCTTATATTAAATATGTATTATTGATATTGAAATTTCAAAAGATAAATACTTAATTTTAACTGGATGTTATTAATATCATTTAATGTTTTAAAGGTAATTTTTAAAGAACTTTTTTTCAATGTGTTTTGTATTTTTGTCATAATAAATTAAATTGATCACTATTAAAAAATTACTCTAATAAAATGTAAATTATTATTATATATACAAATATATTGAAGCTTTTATTAAAAGTAATTTACATGAAATAAGGTTAAAAAAAATTAATATTTTAGAATGTCATTTTCTTATAAAAAAGGTTTCTTCTATTTATTTTATGTTATACATAAAAAGATAAAGTTAACATTAATAAAATAATTTTTATATATTAAATGGAATGGAAACTATTAATAATTATTTTTATATTATTTAAGTGTTTAAATTTAATTTTTATACAAAAAAATAAGTTTCCAATACGGAATCCTAACTTTCTTTTACAAGGCTATTCATTACATTTTACAAACAGAGGACCTATAAAGTCTAGTGTCTTGGAAATCATGAAAAAAAATACATGAAAACTTAAAAAACACTTTTAAATACCTTTGAAAATCCTCTTGAAATGTTATTCCTATGTAAAACTACTTTATCTCAAAACGTAGAGACCTACATCGAAAGAATGGGTGAGAAGAAGGCCTTGTAAGGGTAAACAAGGGAATCAATTTAATTGTGAAATCAATAAGAACTTGATAAAAAAACATACACACATGAGTAATGAAATTATAGGAATATCATAATGAAAATAACCTGAAAAATAAAATTATTATGTTGATAAAACACTATATATATACATTCATGAACATATCACTAAGGTTCATCCACAAGGTGTCATAAAAATTACCACAGTTATTCACCAAGGTATCGTGAAACTTGTCTTATCTAGAGATTTATTTTTTACCCAATGTATTAGAGTGATATCAGGGTGCACCCATAATATGTATTTATATTAATTTTATACACATATATCAATAACAAATATTTCATATATAACCCATAGAGAATAAATTAAATGGGTTTCATTTCAAAATTGTGACGTTTAAATAGTTTTTAAAAATAAGATCATTGTGTCATTTATAACCCATGGAAAGGGATATAATGTTATATGTATGTCAATTCCAGAATACAATAGTTCAATATTATGTATTTATAAATACCCATAGAGATAAAATAGGTTCTGGTATTCAAAAATATAAAATAAGATGAATTTTTAGAAAAATAGAGAGATGTTTTGAGACAAAAATTCTGTAGCAGAATGACTACATAACATGGTTTTTGAAAATGTTGAAAAGAGAGGGGACCGGAGTCACCAACACATAAAATAAACATAATATATTGTTGGTATAGAAAAAATTAAATAAGAATATTTTATGGATATTTTAATGAAATACCATAAGAAAATGAAATTCAAAAAAAAAAGAATATGCGATTTTTTTATTAAAATTAGGCACCCTCATGACGTTAATTAAAAATTACAAAATTCAGATGATGAGAGTGGAATGGGTCACTCATCATTTGGACATAAAATGGACAGAAATATGAATATATAATAGCATACCCCAACATAATAATATGAAATCTAGAAGACAAAACATAAAGGAATTAATGACTTAAAATAGGAGGGTGGAAGGTTCTCTTACTGTGAAGAGTAATTTCAAAATCATGAAATTTGGGACCTTGGGGGGATTGAGGTCACATTGGAAGAACTAATTAAGAGATAAAAATACTATAAATTCATTGAGGGGGATTTTGGAATGAACGGAATGAGGGAAAGTCTTGGTATATATAGAAAAAGGGTGGGAATATTTAATTAATTTCCATGGGACACCTCAACAGTGGTATTTGAAAAAACATGGGATTGACCGTGGTATTGTCCACTTGGGAAACCTCATAACATATATTACTATTCACAATTTGACCATATTTATTAAATCATTATCACATCTTCCATGATGTCATTAAACACGTGAAACTAAAAAATGTACTTTTTCTCTATTCACGGAAAATTCAACTGTTTTAAAAAATCCCAAAAATTTACCCTAACCTAATATCAATGATGTGAATTCAAAAATTTACTCAATTTAATTGAAATATTTTTAAAATATATTTAATTTAATTTTTAAATGAAATCCTTATTTATTCTAAAAAGAAACTCTAAAAATATAACTTATTTTATAACACCTTGAAAAAGAAATCAAGGTCCCATAAAATTATCGTATAACCATAAGAAAATAAAGTAACAATTTATGATTAAATTTTATGAAAATAAATTTTTATTTTAAATTATTAAATTAGATATAAAATTGTAAAAAATATATTTATGACCTACAAAAATAAATAAACTTATACTATGATTGTTTTTTCAATTTTAAGATGCCTCAATTGTATTTATACATCCGTGGGTAAAGATTCTATTTTTTTGGTCTTTTTACTATTCATTATTGTACATAAGGATATACTACTATTCATTCATTACTATTCACTAAATAAAGTTGATCTTATTAGACGTTAAATTTCATTCTGATCACAAATATAGAAGACTATTTTTGTAAATCATTCAAATTGTTTGTTAATTAAAGATTACATGAATATTTTGAAATACCACTTTTTCTAAAATTCATCAATAATATTCATCCTATATTTATCCGAACATTTGAAAATCACAAATTTTACATTAATAAAAATAAAAAATTTATTTATACCATGGGATTAGAAAAATTATATAAGGCCTCGTTACATAGACCCTTATAACACCTACATTGGACCTAAGTGTAAGGTATGTTATGGTGATAGAATATTGGGGCATCTCAGACAACATTTCCTGAGTGGTGATTTCTATTAGCTTCAAATTCTACTGTAGGAGATTCTGTTCAAGCGTCGCATGTTGATGTTCAGTTGGGCTTGGTCCAGAGAAAATCCCAACGATGCAACCTCCTTCCCAAGCTTTGACAGATGAGCTTTGTACGACCCATGTCGACTAGATAAGGCCATCAAATCTTCTTTCCGTATTAATTAACCAAGATCGCTTGTATTTATTAATAATAATTGTAACGTTAAGTGTTTATTTTCCAAAGGTCATATTGACCAACTGTCATATAACAGTTGAAACCCATCTGTATCACTTCATTAATTAGAGGATATAGTTTGTGGAGTATAAAATGAAATAACCCACAAATTTAGGAAACAAATATTATTCAAATGTTTGGGTTGTTACATTCTTTCCAACTTAATAAATTTTATCCTCAAAATTATAACTCATACCCTAAAAAGAGGGATGTTGTGGGTACTATTCCTCATAGACACCTCTAGTTCCCATGTGTCTTCTTCAAATTTAGGGTTCCTCCACCACACCTTAGCAAGGAAGGTCGTCTTGTTGCGTAGAACGATGTCTCTGCGATCCAAGATCTCCATCGGCTACTCTTCATAAGAGAGGTCAGGTTCAAGATGTACCACCTCCAGATTTATAACATGTGAACGGTATGGAATGTACTTCCTCAAGAGGGATACATGGAAGACATCATGAACTTGTGCTAGATTTGGAGGAATTGCCATCAGATATGCAACTACTCCTACACTATCAACGATTTAATAGGGTCTAATATACCTTGTTATGAGCTTCTCTTTCTTCCCAAACCTCCTTACTCACTTCCAATGTGAAATTCGAAGAATGAATTTGTCACCAACACAAACTCTAAGTCCCATATATTATTGTCAGTATAACGCTTTTGCTGGCTTTGAGTTTCCTTAATGTGTTGTGAATGGCATGGTCTTTTTCTGTCATCTATTGCACAATATCAGACCCAAGAAGCATTATCTCACCAAATTTATGCCAACAAGTAGGAGTTCTACATCGCTTCCCATATAATGCTTCTTTGGGTGGCATTTGAATTCTCGAGTGGAAGCTGTTGTTGTAAGATAACTCAACAGAAGGGAGATGTTGATCCCATCCACCGTTAAATTCCATTAAGCTTATTTTACAATATCCTCGAGTGTTTGAATTGTATTTTTAGATTTTTCATCATTTGGGGGAGATATTCCATACTTAAATTCAATTTAGTTATCAGAGCATGTTGAATACTCCTCCAGAATATTGATGTGAACCTTGGATCATGATGAGATACGATAGAAAGTGAAACTCCATGCAACCTTACCATTTCCTTCACATAAATAATGTTAAGTTGATCAAGAGAGAAATCTTCCCGAATGGAGATAAAATGGGCAGTCTCAGTGAGATGGTCCACAATAACCCATATCACATTGTTTCCTTTGGATGTTCTCAGGAGGCCAGTAACAAAGTCCATAGTGATATTTTCCCACATCCATTTTGGTATTGGTAGTGGTTTCAATACCCATTTAGGAAGTTGTTTCTCTACATTAACTTTATCACATACCAAGGACCATAAAGTGTAGTCATCAATCTCCTGTTTCATAATATCCCACCAATAATGATCACTAGGGACCCTATACAATTTTATACTTCCATGAGTAATAGAGAATGTAGATATATGAGCATCATCCATCTGATCCTTCTTTGTTTCTGGAATAGTTGGAACACATAATCTTGTATGAAATTCCAATACACCTTCTTGATCAATATTGAACTCAAAAAACTGCCCATCCTTCATATCCTCAAAATTATTCTGTAACAACGAATATTTGTTCATATCTTTCATGATCTTCTCTAGTAATGACAGTTGAGAAATCATTTCAGTTAGGGTTGATGATGTACATTCACTTATAATTCCCATGGCTATCTTTAATAGGTCATTGATCAAATGATCACTTTGAATCCTCATCATAGAATGAACAACTGGGTATTTCATTCTTAATACATCAACAACATTGTTTGATCATATATGATGATAATGAATTGAACAAACATTGTCTTTGAGAATTTCAAACCATCGCCTCTATCTCATGTTGAATTCCTTCTGTGTGAAACTATAATTCAAACATTGGTGGTCTATGTATATATCACATTTCTCCCCATAAAGATAGTTCCTCCACATCATTGGGGCAAAAACGACCGCAGATAGCTCCAGATCATGGGTAGGATAGTTCTGCTAACTAGTATTCATCTACTAATATGGATAAGCAATGACTACATCATTTTTTGTGAGGATTCACCCAAGCCCTTTTAGAGATTCAGCGCTAAAAATAACCAATACTTCTCCAATTTAAGGCTTAATTAACACAGGTTTAGTAACCAATCTCTTCTTCAGCTCTTGGAAAATTTCATCACACTCCTTTGTCAAGATGATCTTGACCCCTTTTCGAGTTATCTTTGGTAATGTATTAGAAAGACATGAAAAGCTTTTTCAAAAACCTCTTATAATATTCTGTTAATCCACAGAAACTAAAAATCACAGTTATTGTTGTATTCTGAGGCCACTCCCCAACAACGTTTTTCTTTGCGGGGTTAATTTTGATTCCTTCATTGGTAACAATGTTCCCCAAGACGGAAACTTTATGTAACCAGAATTAACATTTGTTGAACATCCCAAAACCCACACCTTATATAGAGACTGAAAAATAACCCTTAGATGATATGGATGCTCCTCATGACTTTTGGAATATATAATAATATCATCAATAAAAACTACCACAATGTTATGAAGGTAGTCTTTAAAAACTATATTCATCAAATCCATAAAAATATCAGGTGTATTAGTTAGTCTGAAGGGCATAACAACAAATACATAATGCCCATA
Organism: Viscum album; assembly: GCA_963277665.1. Lineage (NCBI taxonomy): Eukaryota > Viridiplantae > Streptophyta > Magnoliopsida > Santalales > Viscaceae > Viscum > Viscum album. The sequence goes on from OY728119.1 coordinate 637,747,486, forward strand.
TCTTGATCAGACGGTAGTTTTCAGAATATCTTCTTTCTTTACCCTCAATTTATGATAACCAGATCAAAGATCAATTTTAGAGAATAATTGTGCCCTTTGAAGTTGGTCAAATAAGACATAATTTCTTGGAAGAGGGTATTTTTTCATCACTGGGATCCCATTCAGTTCTTTATAATCAATACATTGCTACATCAATCCATCCTTCATCCTCACAAAGAGAACTTGTGATACCCAAGGAGACACACTAGGTCGGATAGAACCCTTATTGAAAAGATCATGGAGTTGTTTCAATAACTCATCCATCTCCACATTTTCTATCCTATATGGGTTCATTTTTGTTAGATGAGATACATGTACGAGTTCAACAGGGAACTCTACCTCCCTTTCAGGGGGAGGTCTGGGTAACTCCATAGGAAATACGTCAAACTATTTCTGAACGATGGGGACTTTTTCTAGCCAAATACTCTAATTTCCTTTTTTATCTTCACTGATCAACTCCATAAAGAAAGATATATGAGGTTCTTCTAGACAAAAATATGGTTGACGTATTTATCCTTGGAAGATAACTATAGGTATTCCATTCCAGAATACTGAGATTTCCTTGCTTCTTCATCTGATCTTAGCATTGTAATTTGAGATCCATTCCATCCCTAGTATAATGTTAAATTCTATCATGGGAATGACTACTAGATTTATGATAAGATTTTTCTCACTAAATAAAATGATTGAGTTTCTAAACACTGATTGTGCTTGGATAATCGCACCAGGAGTCTTGACTGATAACTCTACTTTTAGAAAATCTGGGGTTGGTTATAAAATCATTGAAAACATGTAGGAAATAAAGGAATGTATAGAACCAGAATAAAAAAAGTACTTTCTAACTCATAGAAAACAACAATAGTACTAGCCACTATATCATTTGGCACTTCAACTTTAGTTGTAGTGATTTCAAAAGTACGGCCTTGATCCCTTGGACGATGTTAAGGCCGATGGTGATTCCCCACCACTACCCTCAGTTTTGGACAGTGATTGGAAAAGTTTCCATGTTTTCCAAAATTATAGCATTGGACATTAGGTATGGCTTGAACCATCTTCCCCTTTTCATTAGTGTTTGGAATTTGAGTTTTCACCTCACTACGACAACTCTTCACAATAAGGCTATCTCTACCACACTTGCAGCACATCCCGATCCCGAGAAAGTTGTTTATCGAGTTCTTCTTCCCACATTTATTACACATGGGACATTGTACTTTCTTTCCTACTCTTCCCTGATAGAACCTCTTCTATAATATTGTCTCAATCAATCACTTCTTATCATTGGATTTATGAGACCAATACATCTCACCAAACTTCAGTTCAATATTCATCGCACTCTGCACAATCTCCTCATATCTGTGATAGTCTCGGATGCATATATTCTTCCATAGATGAGACCTCATTCCACCGAATAATCTATCAACCGTACAATTTTGATCCATGACAATGCTAGATGTGTAATGTGAAAGCCTTGTGATGTTTATCTAGTAGCATCCCAGATATTTATTCTCCTTCTACATCAGCTCGAGAAACTCCTTATCCAATTTTTTTCTCATCAATCGGGGAAAATACTTACTGAATAAGATCCCTCTAAACTCTTCCCACTCTATATCTTCAACCGCCACTCTTGACCTTGTGTTTTTAATCAGTTCTCAACACTGGTCAGCTTTTCCCTCTATGCGATAGATTTTCATGGTGACCTTCTTTTCCTCTGAACAACAGAGTACATAAAAGATCTTCTATATAGAGTAGATCCACTATTAATTAATCAATGGGTAAGTCGATCAATTAATGGTCGGTGGTCATTGATGCATAAAGGACTCGATAGAAAGTTGTTCCCTTCGTGGTGAGATCTGTCTCTCAGTTTGATTCATATAATTTCCCATAACTTGAGTCTATTGGTTCATCATGCGCATGAAAGTTTCCATTCTGTCTTCCATCGAAGGGTTGTCAGTACATGGTCCGTTGCTGTAACCATTTGAATGGTTCCTCTTATTTCCTGCCATTTTCTTAATGAATAAAACCATTATGATAAAATTATTTTATTTAACCATCTATTAACAATAATGAGTTTTATATCTTAAAACTCCATGATTTAAATAATTAAATTCCTCTATAAATCAATCATAATGATTCATAAAAAGATTATGATTAAACTAAAATATCCCATTGGAGTGTCCTAACGAATAGTGCAGCAAGGCTCGTTGTCATATACAAGGATACCCCGGGTCATGCCCAAAACTCCTTATTATTGTTCTAATTCCTATTTATATCTAGGCCAGAGCTTCCACTACCTACTCGTATCCAGATAGGGATGTATTTTCTTGATAAACCATTTATTCAATACTTACCAAAATACTAGGAAGTATTCCTATGTTTAAAGTTCTCAATAGGATTATTCCTAATTTTTTCATACCTAATTTCCATAAATATCTAATCTATCATTTGATACCAACTGTGGCATCCCACCTTTTTATTACGATTTTCATAACATTTTACAAATAGATGACCTTTAAAGTCTATTGTCATAGAAATCAAGAACAAAATACATGAAAATAGAAAAAATTATTTTAAATCCCCATGAAAATCACCTTTAAAATTTCATTTTATGTACAACTACTTCATCTCATAACCTGGAGACATACATCAAAGTAAAGGGTGAGTAGAAGGCCATGTAAGGGAAAACAAGGGAATAAGTTTACTTGTGATATCAATAAAAACATGTTAAAAAACTTAAAGACCTGAACAATGGAAGTATATTAATATCATAATGTAAATAATGTGAAATATAACATTAATATGTGGGTACAACAGATAATTGTGACATTCATGAACATGTCACCATGGTTTATACCCAAGGTGTCATAAATATTACCACAATTATTCACCAAGGTATCATGAAACTTGTCATCTCTAGAGATTAAATTCATTACAAATGCATTGGAGCACTATCAGGGCCCACCCTTAATATGTCTTTATTTTCATGTGATACACATATTTCAATACCGAAATTTTCATAAATATCTCATTGAACATAAAATAAATTGGATTCATTTAAAAATAGTGACATTTTAAATGTTCTTAAAAATAAGATCATTATGTCATTTATAACCCATGGAATAGAAGCGACGGTTATATGTATGTCAATTCTTGATTCAAATAGATCAATATAATTTATTTATTAATACCCCTATAAATGAAATAGGTTTGGGTATTCACAAAAATAAAATAATACAATTTTTTGAGAAAGAGAGAGAGAGTGGTTTTCAGAAAAACAATTCTACAACATAACGACTATATAACATGGTTTTAGAAAAAGATGAAAAGAGAGTGAAAATATTCACCCACTCAAAAAAACTCAGAATACAGTATGGGTATGGAATAAAAATAAATAATATCATGGTATGGATATTTAAAGGAAATGGAATATGAAAATAAAACTCGAAATAATAGAGTAGATGTGATTTTTTTTAAGAAAATTCTGTAGCCTCACTGCATCAACTAAAATTCAGAAATTCAGATGATGAGAGAGGAAACAGTATATCAATATTTGCAAAAAGGATGGATAGAAATATGAATATATAAGAACATACCCCAACATCATAAGATGGAAACTAGAAGACCAACATAAAGGAAGTCATGACATAAAAGAGGAGGGTGGAAGGTTCCCTTACTGTGAGGAGTAACTTCGAAATCATGAAGGTTGGGACCTTGGTGGGCCTGAGGGAACCATGGGAGGCCTCCTTGGGAGGTATAAAGACTTGAAATTTTTTTGAGGGGCATTTTTTAATGAAATTAATGGAGAAAAGGCGTGGTATATATAGAAAAAGTGTGGGAATATTTAATTAATTTCCAAGGCGCTCCTCATCAGTGGTATTTGAGACACCATGGGAATGCCCATGGTTTTGTCAACCTAGGACACCTCATAACATATATTACTATTCACAATTTGTCCAGATTTATTACATCATAATTACATCATCAATGATGTCATTAAACACCTGAAACTCAAAATTATATATTTTATTATTCACCAAAAATTCAATTGTTTCAGAAAAATCCCAAAAATTTACCCTACCCTAATATCGATGCTATGAATTCAAAAAAATGAATGTAATTTTCTAAATGTTTTTAATTTAATTTTTAAATATATTTTGTATTTATTCAAAAAACAACTCTAAAACTATAACTTATTAAGTAACACCTTGAAAAATTAATCAAGGTCCCATAAAATTATCATATAACTATAAGAAAATAATGTAATAACTTAAGAAATTTTATTTGAAAATACCTTATCATTAAAATTTTTAAATTAAATGAATAATTAATATAAAATATTTATAACCTACAAAAATAACAATACATACACTTGGATTTTTTTCACATTAAAGATGTCTAAATATATTTATACATCCATGGGTAATTTTCTATTTTTTAGCCGATTTACTATTCATTAATATTATTTACTATTCATAAGGGTATGTTACTATTCATAAATTACTGTTCACAAAAAAATAAGTTGATCTTACTGGACTCTGAATTTCTTACTGATCACAACTATAGAAGACCATTTTTTGAAAATAATTTCTCATTATTAATTATTTAGAGTCTACATGAATATTTTAAAATACATGTTTTTCCAAAACTAATCAGTAATATTCATCCTATATTTATCCAGACATTTAAAAATCACAAATTTTAACATAATAGAAATAAAAATATTATTTATACCAAGGGAATACAAAAAGTATCTAAGACATAGTTACATAGGCCCTTATAACACATGCATAAGACTTAAGTGTATGTTGTGCTATGGTGATAGAATCTTGGGGAGGTTCAGACAACAGTGCCCGAGTGGTGATTTCTACCAGCTTGAAATTATTCCTTAGGCAATTCTGTTCAAGCTTCACATGTTGAAGTTCATCTTGGTCTTGGTCCAGGGAAAAGCCAAAAGAATCTACCTCCTTCCCAAGCTCTAATAGATGGGCTTCATACGGCCCGAGTCTACTGGAGGAGGCCATCAACACTTCATTCTGTATTAATTAACCAAGATCAAATTATTTATAAACAATAATTATAATGTTAAGAGTTTAGTTTCCAATGGTCATATTGACCAATTGTCATATAACAGTAGAAACCCAATAGTATCACTTCATTAATTAAAGGATATATGTTGAGGAGTATAAAATGACATAAAAAACTAATTTAGGAAATAAATATTATTTAAAAGTTTAGTTCGTTATAACTAATGTAAATTTAGTGACCATGGTATATGTAAAATGAAGTGAAATGGTAATATTTAAGGGGTAGAGTCATTCATTATCATAAAACATTATCACTAGGTGAGTATATTAGGGAATGACTAAAATATAGACATCTATTTTACATTATATTTATACATTTCATTCCACTTTCCAATTAAAAAAATATATTCTTCATAAATTATGAAATGGTTACTTGTGAAAATTCCACACAAAGTCGTCTATAAAAGAAACCCTCCTCTCCCAAAAACATCCAACACATTAAATGTATTTTCTCGGGAATCCCTACATATGGATTCCCCATAAAAATACATTCAAATTTTTTTATAACCTCTATTAATAATAAGGGGTCCTAAAAACATCATTTTAAAGAGACTTTCTATGGGAACATTGAATTCTTCAATGTATGCTTTATCCTATCTTTAATAATTATTATTTATCTGCAAAATCCATTTATTTTTAAATATGATTTGAAACATTAATAATAAAATTATAAAATCATTAATATTCTATAACTATTTTATTATTAATATAAAATTATATGTTATTACTCATTGGTCATTATAATGTTTTCTTCGTTCGACCATTTTTACCACCAACGTGAACAATGTTGTAACATATACATCATTAATGACTAAGAGAACTTGAATACAATTAATATGTTGTAATAATGATTAATTTAATATATATTAATTATTATGGAATTTTAATTTTCCAATTTATATTGACTAATAAATTAAATTATTTTTTAAATTTTGGTGATGGGGATTCTTTTTATACTAATAAATTTAATTATTTTGTTAATTCAATAATAATCAAAAAATTATATTTTTTAAGAGTTCCTTGTGAAATATCACCAACGGATTTTCAAAATGACCATGGGAATATATATATATATAACATATAATATGAAAACATGATCATTCTGGATTTGATTGACCCCTTTTCAATGTACAAGGACAAGAACATCAAAACCAAAACATGTGTTGAACAATAGAAAAATTAATACCCAAATAGTAAATATAATAATAATTAATTAATATATGAGAAATAAGGAATTACTAATGAATTATATTATGTAAACTAAATATGAAGAATATTCTTAGAAATATTAATAATTAAGATAAATTAATTATAAAAGGAGTTAGAGCATGTTTTTCTAACCAGAATATTGAGTTAAGGTTTTATTTCCTATATCACATTCATATGATATTATTTATGTCTAAATTTATATTAGTGAAAATTATGTTCTCTTTCTCACTAAAACACAATAAATTTTATTATCTCTTTTTATTTTAATGTTTTACCATTATTCTTACATTTTTACTTCCTTTTCTTTCACTCGTCAACAAAAATAAATCTTCTAAGTAGAGATGACCATATATCATGTTTTTAGTTGGTATTTTTTCTTCTATAGATATATTTTTATCATATTATTTTTTGTATTCCTTATTCCTTTCCCTTAAAATGATTTTAGTAAAATGTTATGTAAATTTAATCTTATATTTAAATGAAATTTTATAATTCTTGTAAAAATATTTCATCAATATTTATATCATTTAATTTATCTTATAATTGGTCTTGTATCCTCTCTAATGATACAATCCAACTTCATTCTCTGGTTGGATTATAAATACTTTTGGTTTTAATTTTCATGAAATCCATTCCCTTATCATGGGTTAACTATTATATAATATAACTATGAATTTTTTTATATTCATATTACACACATATGTATGGTATTTAATTAAGTGATGTATAGGCATAAAATTATATATCCCTCCAATGAGTTTGGTAAAAAATTATATTTGGTGGGATGATATATAACAGACAGGAAAGTGGACCTAGTCAATTGGGCAACATTGTCCAATTTTTTCTGTGGAATGGGGAGTGAACTCAATCCACTCTTGGACTTTATCCACTATGTTTATGGTTACAGGGAGTGAAAAAACCCTATAATATTATGGGATTATATACAATATGTTATTATAATTGTGATCATGAGACTTGGAATATGTATGTTCCGTGTTATTATTCCAAAATAAAGTGTTATTCCAAATTAATATGTTAGATTTTAATTATTGATGATAATTTATTCATGATTGCACATTTATATGCGTAATATTTATGTTATTTTGAAATCCATATTTCAGGATTCATGATTTATAATCTAAGTTTGATTGGGTATCATTTCCTTTTGTTATGCTCATGAACCACAATTATATTCTAATAACCATAGGTTCATATTATTCTCACATATGATATTATATTTATATCACTTATGTTAACCCATTACTAAGTATATGATCTCACCATAATTTATTTCTATTTTCCAGGTAATGGAGAAGAGTAATATGTTTAATTTGTCTATAAGGGTGTAATGTGTGAATATTATTAGTTGTATATGTTTAAGAATGTTGGTAAAATATGTTGGTTATCTATAATATATATAAAAAAACTAAACCCCTTAGCCATGGGTTTATGTTTTACTAATGATAAGATATAAAATATGATGTATGTGTTTTGGGATCATCTCATGTTCTATCATACTAAGTGGGTAATGTATGTGTTTTTAACACAAAATCATGGAGTGTGGATCATGGGTGCTTCAATTTTAAATTGAATATAAATTATATCTATATAGGTATTGACTATACATATCTTCTTACACCATTACTACACTAAAATGGTGATTATTCCATATCATACTGGAATCAATGATCTGGTAGACAACATTGTAATTTTTATCATTTAAAGGATTATTATCTTAATAACATGATGAAGGAAACCATAGAATCATCATGGTATAATCTTTATCATTTTATTTACAATTAATTTCAATTAAAAATTACATCAAATGTGATGATTGTTTTTGATGAACAATATTTCCACCAATGTCATAACATCATTGATGTGTAAAATCCAAGAGAGGAATCCTCTAGTTATATCTATATATAATCCATATATCTATAATAATCCCTCATGGAATTCCATGTGCATGTATCGAGTAACCTAGTACTTGATATTTTTCATCATTTATAGTAACAAGAGGATTATCATATTATCTATCATTCATGAGAGAGAATGTGTATGAATCTCTCTCTAATGAATTAGAGAATTTATAATTTATCTCTATTGTGAATAACCACTCATTATCTCTAAAATGATATAAATAATAATAAATACTTAGGGAAATTTTTTTATAAATCTGTAACATTCAATTATCAAATATTTACTCTATTTTATTCTCTACAACTAACGTTTTAAGTATTTTTATTATTTCCCCTAGGATTCACATATTTAAATGTTATTTATTAAATATATAAATCAATAGATAATTAAATGATATTAGATAAAATATATGATTCGCATCATGAAATTAACAGAATTAGTCAATACTCCTCATTATTTAGAAAAAATAGAATAGTAACATATGTATTCAAATAAATATTTATAATATAGTGAATAAATTTAATATAATATTATGTAAACTCAAGAATAAATATATATTTAAATATTATCATAAAAAATTAACATTTAAACTAATCTATTCACTAAAATTAAGAATAGAAAAATATTTATTTATTAAATTTATAATAATAAATAATATATTAAATTCAACTCCCAAATTATAACCTCGAATATCTAAAGATTTAATTCATGTTATTAACTTATCATAAATAATCATTATTCTTTATATTGAGAATAATATTCATTTTTAATTTTAAATTCCATATAATTTAATGATATTATGGAAACAATTATTGTGATCCCTTTTAGGCCTATTGCTCGATGTAATTAGCTGGAGGTATCTATATTCCAGGATCAACACATATCAAATAATTAGGGAATTCATAGAGAACGATCATAATGAATTATAGAAAAAACATCGCAATGAACAGTAATGTGTAATATAATACCTTTGTCTTAAGATTTCACCAAGAAGGATTGAAACTCATGTCATCTCCCTATATGCATGATTTATGTTTCCTTAAAATTATTAAATGAAATCATAAATGAACCACCATGGAATTGGATTTAATCATACTGTTATATTTCAATAGGTCGACCACAGATATCATCTTCTATTAACTCGGATGGTAAAAATCATTAATAGACTTATTCAATTAATTTCATATCACTTATGACAAACCCATATTTTTTCAACTATACAATAAAATTTCTTCATTATTTTTATCCATACATCAATTTGCGTGATTCTTGATATACAGTAATACTATTTCTAATTATATGGAAAAATACACATGTTCACATGTAGGAATGTGCGTTGACACATATAACATGTCGGAATCTTATTGGAGAGATTATCCTCATAAAATCTCTTTCTAGATATTACTGTGTGCAAAAATCCTGAGAAAGAGTTTCAATATCTTATTTTCCTCAAGTACCTAATATCCTAACATCATCTGTGTCCTATGATGAAGATGTTATCTAGGATACAGAACATGTTTTTATGAATATTTTCATATCATTTATAGGTTCTTGTTATACCAGTAAACTACTATAACCATTCGATGTGACAAATACTTTAATAAAGCATCACATTAATATTACATAGATGAAAACCCTCACGATATAAGATTCTTATTAATTTTCTAGAAATTCAAAGTAAATGTTCAATTAGTTTTGGAGAACAAAATCCAAAAGACTCTTACTTACACTAGATTCTATATATAAATTTTTTAGGCTTCTAGTTCTCATACGATATTAATTCTTCGACTAATATAAATATTCAGTTTACTAGTCCACCACGTTCTCTTCAGAGGATAATATTATTTTTATGGCTTCAACCCTTTCAAAAAAATCCCTTAAGAGGTAATAATTTTAAAATATATTCTTTATCTATTAATGTGACAAAGGATCCTTAGCTAGAACCAATAAAATAGTATTATTTAAATACAATGTGGTACAATATTTTCAAATAAATATGATATCATGCTCCTGGAAGAAGTTTTGTCTCAACACAACATCTTTTTTTGTATTAGAATCCAAAATGTTATCAAAATCTATTTTAGAATCAATGAACCTTGCATTATTAGAACTCTTCTTACTCATAGTTCATCCATTAAGGAAAAACACATATCTAGTCTAGGATCATTGAACATTCTCATTGATTTTGAAAATATAATTATTGTATCACCTCAAAATTAGTTCATCATATCCACTAGAAATAAAAAAACATTTATTGATTCAATTAAATCATAAAATTATTTAAAGATACATAATGCGGCTCTCTTAGGTTTTCATGATTTTAAGTTCCATTTTTGATATATAATGAACATAAATCGTATTATATTGCACGGAATACATGATAGATCTATTCAATAAAGCGTAAGAGATCTTGTATATTCTCTCTCTTTCATATTCTGTCATAGCACTCATTTTCTTATATTGATATATAATATTGACATAAGAAATAATTCTCTATTTTATTTCTCCACATTGAATCAATTTAATACCTTTTATGTGAAAAAACATGTCATTATAGGTGATGAATTTTGTGTATAATTTTGGATTTCATCTGGTGGATGGATCCTTTATAGAAATAGGGGTTAAATAGAGATACCTCTTGTTTAAACATTTTTTCATCTTTTCTGAGGATGTGTGTTTTCATTTGGAATCACTACCTCCAAGCAGTTTCTATAGGATTTATTTATGGAACCAGAAACATCATACAATTCATTATCCAATGTGACCTTCTTTCTACAGGTAGGCATTCATTAGGTTTGGACATACGATACTTGAGAACATACATTGTATGGGAGGATGGGAGGTTGGAATCATCAAGATCTTTAGGGGGAATTATACCCTACTCTAGGACCCTCTTATAGATTTGGGGTATTTTCACGAATCCTTATTAATTCACCATGTATTATGTATGATTCCACTGTAATTTGTAATCAATTATAAGAATATGTGAAATTTAGAATCATCTTTATGTATTCAAGGCTCTCCATTAAGGGAGATATACATATCTATTTGAGGATCTCCATCAAACCTATCCTACCATATATTATTTAAATATTCTTGTAGTCATTGTTGTGATGATACTAGTTTCTATGACACTTAGTGGGGAACTATGGAATTTATTGTCTTATTGGGAGATGAAAGTATTTTCGATGTTGGAATCATACACCTAAATTGGAAACCAACATATCCTAGTAAATGTATTTATAACCCTCGCATTTTGGTTCTTCATAATGGGACACATTATACCTTTTATGTTCATGTGATAAGGACCTAACCATAAAATATAATGTCATGTGTTAAGGACATCTAAGGGGAAGGTTCTTAGTCAAAGATTATTGTGGGATGTAAGACCAAAAACTGCAAGAAACATAGAAAGGATATGAATTTCCATGTTGAATTAAACCCTATGTGGCTCATAAAGGATATGGTTGATTTAGATTACTGGGTTTGAACCTCTGGGAGGTTTCCTATATATATTAGTTGGATGAGAATCAAAGAACACTTATTTGAGGGATTCTTACAAGGGTGTTTGGTCCTTTGAGATAAATAGGTTTAGGCATACTATTAAATTGGATTCCCTATTGATTGGGGGTTTAATTTGGGGCTTACTCCTAAGTAGGATTCCCTTTTATAAATGAATGGAGCTCGGGCCTTTAGAAGGCTTCCTACTTATCCCAGTTTTGATAGGAATCATAGTTCTCATAGTTCATTACATGACGTTTTTGTGAAAATGTTGTGACAATCAAAAATCTATAAGAACACGTTATTCAGGTTTGGTGTAAAAAAAGAGGATTTTAATGATTCAAAAAATGCACACACACTTTTCCTTTTCTGCTGGTCGAAGAGGATGAACCTACGCCAATGAAGGTGGATGAGGGTGTAGAGAAAAAACCATTTAATTTTGAATTAAATGTGATTATCATTGGATCCTACCCAAAAATCTAGGGGCTTACTCCCGATGGGATGACCTAAAATTTTTCTTGGTTGGGAAGGAAGACTTATCCTTTGTTCCAAAAGAAAATTGAGTGTGAACCATACCATTCTGAAAAGGGACCTGAGGCTCCATGTTTTAGAGATGATAAGGGAAGGGCATGTATCTAAACCTAATCCTATAAAACAGTAACACCCGAAAAACATTCCTCGAAGAAAGGTCCATGTGACTGTGGATATAGAAACCCATAGACACTCTTTGAATCCTAAACCCATTATAAAAAAAATGTGGTAAACCTCTCACTGCAGATATACAGACCCCAATGGGAGAAACACAGATGTTCCATTCCCAAAGGTTTGGAAGTCTGAAGGTTTTGGATGGGGTTTTAACATAATCCCTTTTTACAATGGAGTATATGAAAAGGAATCCTTGCAATTAATTACTTTGAATAAGGATTTATGAATGGCTTGTATAGGCTTAAGGGATAAGGTGAATCAAAGAGGGGCACCCAGGTAGGTACCTGACAAGTAGGTATGCACTCACAGGTAGGCTTGGGAGACTTGATGTTTACATAAGTGATTTATTTTTATTAAACATGGTCTAGGCTTGACTCATATCTTCAATAGTATTGACAGGTATTCCCAAAATTGTGGTGCTAAAGTTTCATTGAGAGGAATGGGAACAAGTGTTTTTAGGTTAGGGAGGTTAAGCACTTTTGGCATGCAAGTTTCATGGATTTCAAACAGTAAAGGTACTTAATTTCTGTGATCCTCCTTTAATTTCTCCACTCTAGGTTATAAAGAACATCCATGAGTGTTTTGGAAGATGTGGGTGAATAATTAGGACAACCAGAGCAGTTTTTAGTCTTTAGGGAAATGTTTCCATACAAATGAAGGCCCTGTGGGTCTATTATAGGCAAAAATAAGACCCTAGGGGAAAGGAGATTTGTCATGCTTGTGGGTTGTGTGCCAACATTGTTGTGTACAAGTGGTTGTGTTCGGATAGTGACTTGGCTAAACTAGGGATATTTCAAAATTGGACCTTTTAATATCATGAAATTTTCCTTGTATTTAATCCTCTTTTTTCAAAATTCATTCCCTTTGTAACTTTTTCATTGATGTTATATAACAGTGTCCACCCCCCCCCCTTATAATTATATTCAAAATGAATAGAGAGTCTTATACTGAGGTAATGTTTTAAAAAATGTCAAAGTGGTTGTTGTGGAGCATAAAATGATAGTGCATGAGTTATGAGCATTCAAGGTGATGGAACACAGGGTAGTCTCTATCCCATATATATTGTTTCTTCACTTCAGCAAAAATTAAATAGGATTTCAGAAATACATCTCTTAGTGTACACGTGTTACTGCTCAGACTCTCTTATTGGGTACACTTCTTCTATACATTTTTTATTTACGCACCACGAATAGGTTGCCCTACATATGCACCAGATTTATACATGCATGACTTAATGCCTCTGTAAATTTTCTTAATGTATTTTTTTTAAAAAAATAAAAATGATCTCCCATTAAGTTGAATTTTTACCTCTTTTATAGGTTCAATGGCTCTAAAGAGAATCAGAACTACTGATAAATTGGCTAGCAAGATAATTGATGATATGATTAAGATTTTCAGGTATGATTAAATTGACCTCTATGAAACTACTACAACATATTTGGGAAAGCATATGAAGAAATATAACTTCCATTTTCCAAGGAGTATTTATTTTCTTCTTTATTGTTATGGTCAAATGCAAGTTGTCAACATACCAAATCCAACAAATTATGTTCCACTGTATTGGTTTAAAGAACAAAAAATTCTCTCATCTACAAATATTTATATTATGTGTATATATATCATGGTTGGGATAGAAGCTAAGGCCCATTTAATACATCATAGCCTTTGTTCTATATATTAAAAATCACACACACCCAGGAAACAATTACACTTCTATTCTTCCATTTTCTAAGATTTTTAAACAGATAAATCAAAGGGTTTGGAGAAATGTTGTGATTATCTCCCAGGAGGGGGTCTTAAACCAACATGGATGTTGGAATATTGGGTGTGCAGGACATAAAGCAGTGATTATGGAAGACTTAAAAGGAATTAATATTTATGAGTCTATATGGGTTGGGAAAACCTATGTATATAGGAATGATGATTTTATGCCACATTTTATGATCTGATGGAGTCCAGGGACTAATTCCTTCCATTTTACACATTGATAATTATGCATTAGTTTGTGGGATTTCGACAGGATCTTTGGAGCTCCAATTCTTGGAGACATGTATGATAAATTTATTCCTCTAAAGACAACATGGAATGAATCAAAAAATACATCATCCTTGGTTAATGTGTTAATGAAGATATTATATAAAATCAAGAATAAAAATACTACAATGTCCCACATGAGAAGGTTTATTCACCCAGAGGAATAGATGGAAATATTCTCGATGAAGAAGAAGGAGAAATATCCCAAATTCAATTGTCTAAAAAGTTGACCAACGGAATAAAAAATAGGCACACCCAACACTTTCTGGTCAACATTAGAGAAGTGAGGGTTTGAAAAGTATGGGTATGTAGTCAAATCTAAAATTCTTCTGAAGACATGTCTTATTGGTTTCTTGGCCATGTGGAACAGGGTATATATATTTCCAGTACAAGATTCTAAGGGTGGTGTAACACTGAGAACTTTTGTTATAGTAGCCAAGATAGATGAGAAGGGGCAGTAGGTTAGGCTACCCATATTCTGTAGAAGATCTATATGAGCTTGTTAAATATCTATAGTGGGAATTATCATTTAATAATATAAGGACCATTCTATGTTTTATGGGGGTGGATCACCACAAGTTTCAGAACTTATATTGTGTAGAGTGGGGTTTAGTTAATTTAATGGTTATTCTGACCATCTATTCAAGATTTTCTTGTATTTCACCTCTACCTTTTAATGATTTCGAAAATAATTCACGGTTAGGTTTTTATGAGTAATTTCATTATTTCCCTTATTGGAATCCACCTACGGGGAAATTTTTTGATGATGGGATAACCCGCTTAAAGCTTAGGGCATATATGTTAGGTTGTAGGGATGGTGTATTGGCCACCAAGATTGATCGTGAAATCATATGTGATGCCTTTTCTCTTTATATATTTGCAATTCAATTCAAATGTCTGCGACAAATTATTGTATCTACTATAGTGTATGTCATATTAGAAACATCCAATGGTGGCTTGACAGTTGTGGTTGTTGATGAATGTAGGGAAAATTGGGGCAATATTCAACTTACATGTCATTGATGCAACAAGAAGATTAACATTCCAATATATGGAGAACTAGATTTCATCATAACATTAAGGGGTTATAAACCATGTTTTCCCCCATGTCTAAATAAAGAGAGGTATTATTAATAAAACCTCTCATTTGTAATGTAGTTACTCATCATCGGAGGCTAATTCATTGGAGTTGGAGGGTGGGGTGATGAGACTCCAAGCTCAATAAAGAGACCTCATGAAAGATACAATCCACCTGCTAGAGTCAAGAGAGATACACCATCTGTACTAACTGATGTTGTACCAAGAAGGCCTAGTCTCCATAATTCAGAAGAGCATCAGGTCCAATTTTCTTATCCACCATATGTGTCATCATGAATTGGGAATAAAATCAAATCTAAAATTGCATTATAATCTTCACAACCCCCAAGAATGTACTCTGAATATGTATGACTTGAGGTGGTTCAAACATGGAAAAGCCTGCATTGTGATGTTCAGACCACATGGATAGATTTATGTGAAGGGTTTCATATTCATGGAATATGGGATCTATGAGCCTCTTCTAATATTATTTTTATGAAAAACCCTGATGATGTTAGAACTTATATCCGGGAACAAGATATGCCCATATATGAAAATTATGAATCAATTCCTACCCCAAAACTAGTGAAAGTGATGATAGATTATGGTACCAATGAAGGTATTGAAAATTCATTTGATGAATAATGTTATGATTTTGATGTTCAAGAAGATTTATGTTTTATTTTTCTCACATTATTTTCTTCTTTTCTATTTTAATTTATTCAAAGAATTATTTCTAAAATGAAATAACATTTTAACTTGCAATTGGATAAATAAGAATAGATTAAAGTAACATCTCTATAGTATATCCCTAGTGGTTCTGCACTTGGAGCTGTTCAATCACCCCTTGAGTCGGGAGAGATATCTATAGGGAAATTGGTCATAGAGAATGAGATAGTAGGTGGATTGTGGTCTCCAATACCAATTTTTGGATATGATGATGCAAGTCCTCTCATGAAGGCAGGGAAATAGAAACATAGATGAAAGAAAACTATTGTTAAACATTTTCTCAGTAGTAGTAAGCGTTCTTAAGAATATTAGTTTTATATTTATTCATAGGAAGTGTTTAAACTTAATTTAATTGTAGGGAATTCTTCTATTTCTTCTCTTATGAAAAAAATTGATGAGCCTTGAAGAACCGTGGAGGTTTATTCAAAAAAAATTAAAAATTCCCACCAACCAAGTAGATCCACTGAATGAAGGGGAATTTAGTCCAGGGAAGTCAACGTAGGTTCCTGGCACTGCTCATGTTCTTACTACTAGGAGAGAGGAGGAATTTGGTAAATAAAAAGTTATTCATGGGAATCTATGTGTAACAATAAATTACTTCCACTCTAGGATACTTTAGGTTCATTTCATAAACCAGAAAATTCTATGACATCTGATGCAAAATCCACATCGATTAATAAGGCAGTTGTTCATGGTCAAAAGTTATCAGAGGAAGGTCATGAAACTAACACTCCAAGTTCTCCCATGGGTGAGACTGACAGGGGTTTGGGATATCATTGGTGCTATGATGAATCTTGGTATTTCTTTTGAATAAGGGTTAGAACACATTAATATTCCGAATACATTAGAAGATTTTAAAGTCCTTTGTACAAAACCAGGTGAATGTGGGTGTCTATTGTCTGTCCTATGAATATTATTATATTTAATTTTGTAACCATGCTCTGTTAAAGTATACATTTATATATAAAGAAACTCCTATAGTGATGATGCCTAAAGGAAGCATCTATATCACTACCAATCCCACTATTATGGAGATGTTGGATCAAGTGAACATTGAAATGGAAAATAATCCAAATACTCATTTGGATAATCTTGAGCACGATAAAGAAATCATTCCGCACCAAAATACGTCATCCAAAACTATTGAATTTGGGAATATTGGGGAGGATTATTCTCAAAGTGATGGCCAATTGATAGGTAATGGTTTCCGATATTTTTATTTTTCTAAAAATTGTTTTTTTTTAAATAACTATAATTTTAATTCACCATATTGGAATTTCAACTTTAATGGCTAGGCCTTGGAATGATGATTATGCGTTAGCTTAAATAGCATTAGGAAGTGAAGAAACTACAGTCAAGGAAGTATCATAACATGGAACTTCTTTAAGTAGATTAATCCTATAATGTGTTCACCCTTACGACAGCTATTCTGAATCGAATCCGACGAAAAATAAGGATCTTTACCATGAATGTCACAAGGCATATAAGAATTCCTAGAAGATAATATCTGAAATTACCCTTGAGTAACTATCCTAAAAAATTCCGTAGCTTTCATCTATGTTCAATATTTTAGGATTTAGCGGGTTTGAATACAGGGAAATCTATACTGTAGTGAAATTGATTGTCTCAAAAAGGGAGAAAGAGCAAAAACATTGAGAAGATTTGATAAAATATATATTTTTGAGTAACATTGCTGAATTCTATGTAGCATTATCCCAATATGAGTCCAATCATACTTTGAAGTTGAAATGAATCATGTAGAAAGATAATGAAAATATTGTCCAACTGTTTAATCTTTAACAAGAGTTGGATATTGTAATAGGGGAGATTGATCAACATCAATTTTCTATAGAATATGTCTTGAAAGATGATGTAAAAACCATTTTGTATTCTAAGTAACAACTTCATCAAGATCAACAGAATGATATCAGATGACTAACTGAACTTCAACCAGAAGCTTATTGAGCTCAGATATCCATTAAAAAAATGACAAATCATACAGAGAACCTCTTCTGATTTATGATAGAGAGACTCTAGTTTGGGGATGTTCCTCTGGGGATTTTTTACTCATAAATGAAAATGATTTTTTTCTAATCATCTATGTTTTCATCCATTCTTCCTTTTAATTGTAATGTTAAATATTACTTCAATAATATGATATTTTCATACTGGGTATCTATAACTAAAATTATACGGATGAATTGTCCACCTTTTTAACCTAAGCCAATGTGACTAGTGAGTGTATTTTTATTTTTACTAGGGTTACACAAAAAACCCCACAATCTAGGTATCTTAGCACTTTTTTATTTTTCAATATTGCAGAAACCATACACAATGTTGGTCTAGAGAGTTGAGACATTGATATTTTTTCAGAGTTCCCTTTACGAGTTTTTAATCTAATGAGTACAAGTATCTATCTATTGGTATTTTAAATTCATGCATGTTTTAATAATAAGTATAGAGATTATGATAAAATATCATTGACCATAAATTTTGAAATTAGATCCCAAAAAAGACTTACTATAGGAATTTCTCAAATATTCTTTAGATACATCCAAAGGGAATCTTGAGTAATGACTTTTATGGTCACAAAAATCTAAAACATGAAGTATAAATATAGAGGTGGTTATTTGTTTAAGAACGAAGATCCCATTATTTGACAACCCATTTATGGGAGTTGTATTATCTAGGGACATTGGGGAATATACTGCATATCCTAATAGTTTCAACTATTAACTGACAAACCTATTATATAGAAGACCTGTGCAGGGCCACCTTGGGGAATGTACTGAATAGTCACACAAAGGATCTCTCATAAAATAGACATTTTATTGTTGATAAAAAAGAGAAATTATGATTTGGGTGACTTAATAACACAGTGGGTTGTTTTTCAATGAAAATAATAAAAAGGGCCATCTGTACCAACATAGGTCATGAATGGGGAAACCACTCCTATACAAATTTGGTTTGTGAAGAATGGTTGAAATTTTTCACATAGGGGGATTTCTAATATTATGTTGTGAAGTTTACAGTCATTTATTATGGACATTATGTTGTACAATTTCATGTAATGCTACAAGTCCATTATGTTATATAGTTACAAGTCATGCAGTAAAGAAATTATGCATTTCAATATCATTTCATTGAGTAAAGACATTATGTAACATCCCAAGTAAGTAATGAATAATAGATATTTTTATCTATGTCTATTAATGATTAAGATAGTGTTATAGAGGCTTAAAATGAAAATAAATACAATCTTATGCATGGAATACACTAATATTCTTAAAAGATTGTTTTACTGCCTTTTGATGGCAAACTATTTTTGAATCTATATTTTGACAATTTGATAAACTATTTTTGTCAAAATGAACTTATTCTTTATGATTGGGACATCAAAATTTACCTTGTGTGAATTTTTGGTATTTTTCTGACAATGTTCATTTTTTAATGAATAGTGAAAAATACTGCATTTTACATCAAAACTGCTTTTTAATCTAATTTATTTATATGATTAGATTATGTTTTGAATTGGTTTTGAAGTTAAATTAGAATATATTTTTACCATTTTATCCAATGGTGGTCATTGGAATCAATTTCACTTTGAAATTAGACTTAAACTGGTGTCAATCTTTTGATACTTATTGTTTTGTAAAAACACACTATTTGCTCTGGCAACGGGAATTAATTATTAAATTAATTAATGTGACTTATATGATTTGAATTTTGTAAAATAGACTTCATTTTTGAATTCGGAATATCAAATATAGCTTAGGGTGAATTTTTGGTAATTTTCTGAAAAACATCAATTTTTGATGAATAGTGAAACCACTAAGTGGTAATCAAGCAAACTGATTTTTCAGTTAAATGAAAGTTTACCACTAATGTGTACTGAATTTTGAAAATCCAACATACATGGTTGTCATTAAGAAGTAAAATGTGGTTCAATGAGATTATAATAATTTTTTGGTGAATAGTAACTTATTAAGTTCTTAATCACGATTAGTGGTAATTAGGGTAGTTTAAGGTATAAATAATACTTTAATAAAATGAAATGACCTAGACACATGTCCCAACCTCATTGGTTGTGTCATGGCCGACCATGACATTCCATGGGTCAACTTGGGGACCCCATGGATCCACTTTTGTTGGGAAATGACATAAATTACTTTTTATTTAATGTTAAAGTGAAAATGACACAAACATAATATGTTTAACGAAAACAATTTTTAAGTGGGGCTATACAAGTCCAAATTTTGATTATAAATAGTAATTGGAAAGATAAAAAGATTTCCTATATCATAGTATTTGTTTTATAATTTTTAGACATTAAATAAATTTAATTATTTATGACATAATAATGATGCAGCGATGACATCATTATTTGACGATTTAAATAAAATAGAAAGATAATGTAAAATCTATGAACTACACATGTCCAAAACCCATTGGATGAGTGGATTTCTAACCCTTATCACCTTATCCACGAATTATATCAATGTGGGACCTTTTAAAACCGAAACACATTTTCAAGTAAAGTAATATTTCTTTACTTTCCAAAAGTGCCCCTCCTCTCCTCTTATAAAAGGCCCCCACCTTTACCTCATTTCACACACTACTCCAGCTTTTGACTCGGCCATCCCCTGCCCATTTGCCCTCTCCACATCCCTCTACTCATCCTAGAGGATTCCCTTTGGGCAGAATCCTTTCAAAGGAATCCTTTAGGCTCAACTCAAAAGGAGTTACACTTTTTAAGGTAATTCATTCTCTCGTGTTCGTTTGTTTTATTTTGCTTCTCCAACCCCCTCAACTCTTTTTATTTACTTATTTTGTAACAACACCAGTATCTTCAATATACTAGGATGTTGTTATATGATTTATTTGAGCTACACTCTCACACAACTACATCAAATGGTTAAAGAACATACGGTTTCCGTGGATGGTGAAATTCTGCCTCCCGAAACGATGATTGTTCAACACTCATTTAACACCTTCAAAGGTGGCCATTATGATGTCACTATTTTTATATATGATATATAATATGTTTATGTTTTCCTTAAGCTTATTTTTTTTCATTTTGGGCATACCTTTATGGTTTCCATTATGGGTAAACACGGTATCTTCATTTTAGGAAGTGCGGACTACCGCCCCCTAAAAGTGATTTGATTCGTTAATACCATATGTGGGATGTGTAAAGGATAAAGTTAATGATATTAAATATTTTATTATACTGGAATTATAATATACTCTTATATCATTATGATTCCATTCCAGAAAATATGAAATAGAAATGGAAGTAGCGTTCATGCGTACGTACGGCTTACCGTCTCCATGAACGGTGCATTTCATTTCTTACCTCTAAATGATTATGTAATATTAAAAATGCATGTAAGTACTGGATATATATGACATATATGATATCTACATCATGAATACCATTCTGGATATAATGAACCTTTGACCAAATTAACAACATGTAAGTGTAAGAAGTCTATTTTTGACTTAAGAACCAAATACCGACAAAATGAACATTATTAACTTAACTGATTACATGATGTTCATAACATGGTATAAAAGGAATAATGAACTTGAAAAAGATTTATACACAATTAGAGATTAACTCAAGTTTATTATTTAGGAGATTAAAGAACGGTCGGGTCAAGTCGGATACGAGGTATGGGACTTCGTCTCAATCTCCTTTCGTTGAGGAATATTTCATTTTATACACAACTTTCTTTTATACGGTGTATAAACCCCTTTGACTTTTACGTTTATTCAAAAGGAATCTTTTTTATACGAAGCGTTTACTAAACGACAAAAGGGAATGTTTTTGTCGTACGTATGCGGTGAAAACGACTTCTCCGCCGTCGTGACCGTTATTTGAGTTTCGGCTTCCTCTACAAGCCATACCTTCTTTTTTAAAGAAAAATAAATACCATGTTTTACTTTTCTTTTATTTTGGTATTGAAAATGGTTTTCAAAATGTGTTTGTGTTGTATTGATATCTTGTGATTGAAATGTGGAAATGTTATATTTCCTTTATGCATGTTTTATGTGATATGAGTATGTTATGGTTCTTGGGCATTATTATAAATACGGGTGGTTCTGTGATAAACTAAGGGCGGGTGAGCCCGTTATAGCTCTCCCATGCATTGGGTAACGCGAAGGAGTGAAACGTTAAGGTTTATCTGAAGAGATTTTAGGGAATATACTGTGATGGGTATTCCAAACGTAACCAAGAGGGTTACTCCCTACGTAAGAATGTTATGAATGCCTCAAGTTACCTTTATGTCTTATGATTTCTATGATTTATTCATGATTTTATGAGGTATATTAAAGTGCCTATGTTTTATGGGTAAAGTATGATTTCATTCTTATGTATATATAAACTCATGTTTCCTTTCCATGTTTCTTTTATAACCCATACTGAGTTTTTATGCTCATCCCAAGTTTTTGAAATGTTTTTCACAGGTCAAGGGAAAGGTACATGATAAGATGATAGAGTCAAGGATGTGTCAAGAAATAATCCATGTTTTATTTTAAATGTGTTTCCATTGATGGGAATGAAGAATACTATTTTTATGTAACCACTTTTTTATATGTGGTATGTAATGCAAGTTTTATGATCTAATTCTCTAAAACTCTAAACCCGAAAAGATCCTTAATGTGTAATCTTGTAATAACTCAAGATTAAGTAAGATTTAAGGCTGGGGCCTTATAGTTGGTATCAAAGGTCAGTTTAGATAACTTTAGAAGTTAAAATTCTATTAAATGATTATCCAAAAACATTTTTTTGAAATGATATAGCATTTAAAGATTACCATGTTGCTTCATCTAAGACATGTTTGTTCAGAATGGTTTTCCGCAGAGGAAACAGGGAAGCAGTGCTAGGAAGGCATACAGAAGGAAATAACCTTCCGAATCAGCATCCAGAAATGGTCGGAATTGGAACTGAACAGTTTGTTGCAGTAATGGCGCAGTTGACTCAAGCGATAAATGGCGGTGGTATCCATGCAAGAGATCATCCAGATCAACCGCAGAGGAACATGTCAGTGGTGGAACATTTCATGAGGCAACATCCACCATCATTCAGAGGATCATCTGACCCTGTGCTAGCTGAAGGGTGGATTAAAGCACTGGAGAAGATTTTTGATGTCATGGGGTGTTCAGAAAATCAAAAGGTTAGTCTTGCTATTTACCGTTTTGAGGGTGAAGCAGATCAGTGGTGGTCTATGGTTAAAAATATCAGGGACGCCGATGAGATTGATGCTCTTGACTGGGATGAATTCAAAGGTATGTTTCTTGAGAAGTATTTTCCTAAGGCTGTTCGAATTAGGATGGAAAAGCAATTCTTGGAATTGAGGCAAGAGGAAGATTCAGTGGCTGCCTATGAAGAAAGGTTCACTCGATTGGCAACGTATGCTCCAAATTTTCTCCGGGACTATGATAGTAAAATAAATCTTTTTTACTAAGGATTAAAGCCAAAATATAAAAGGGCATTAGCTTCTCGTGAGTTTAAAAGTTATGAAAAGCTTGTTCGATGTGCTGAGAAGGTGGAAATGGAGTTTGCCGATGACCAAGTTTTCTATAACAACCAGCAGAAGAAGAGACCGAGGTGGCAGGAGAAAGGTAAGAATTCTTCAAAAAAGTCTGATGGTAAGAGAACTAAGTTTCGAGTTTGTGATAAATGTGGCAAAAGGCATGCTGGGGAATGTCTTCTGAATTCTGGGAAGTGCTACCGATGTGGTAAGATGGGACATAAGGCTTGTGATTGCACTGAAAAGGATCAAGGTGAAGGAAAAAAAAATTTGATTTACAGTTAGTGAAATGTTATAAGTGCAATAAGATGGGTCACTATGAAAACGAGTGTCCGACAAGGAGCTTGAGTGATGGGAAGCAGTTAGACTACAAGCAGAAAGGGGTGGTGAAATCCTTTGCAACTACTTCAGCAGATGTCGGGCCATCAAATGAAGTGGTATTAGGTACTTTGTTTGTTTTTTCAGATTATGCCAGTGTGTTGTTTGATTCGGGGTCTACACATTCTTTCATCTCTGAAACCTTTTCTAGTAAAATAGGAATACCATCTCAGGAAATGACTCCTGAACTTTTGGTAAAAACACCTGGGGGAAGTTTCGAAGAAAAAAGAATTTATAAGAATCTTCCTATCCTTATCTGTGGAAAGAACCTACTTGCAAACCTTATTGTTCTACCTCTAGTAGAGTTTGATGTTATCCTGGGTATGGATTGGCTCTCTATTTACCATGCTAAGATTGACTGTAGAGCTAAAAAAGTTTCTTTTCAGAAAGACTTTGAGTTTGTTTACAAGAATGAACCCTCACTTTTGATAACATATCAAGAGGCCGAGAAACTTGTAAAAGATGGAAATTAATGTTACCTTGCACACGTCGTTGAAAATAAAGGAACTGTTCAGATTAATGATGTGCCAGTGGTAAATGAGTATCCTGATGTTTTTCCTGATGAGTTTCCTGGAATAATACCAGATCGGGAAGTTGATTTTACTGTTGACTTAGTTCCTGATGCTAAGCCAATTTCAAAACCCCCTTATCGAATTGCACAAATTGAACTTTTAGAGTTGAAGGAGAAATTGCAAGATTTATTAGAGAAAGGTTTCATTAGACCTAGCACATCACCATGGGGTGCTCCTGTTTTATTTGTTAAAAAGAAAGATGGTTCTATGAGACTTTGCATTGATTATAGAGCCTTGAATAATATCACTATTTAGAACTAATATCCTTTGCCTCATATCGATGATTTGTTCGATCAGCTCCAGGGAGCTCAGTTTTTTTCAAAGATTGACTTGAGATCGGGGTACCATCAGCTGAAGGTTAAGGAGGCAGATATTCCGAAGACCGCGTTCCGTACAAGATATGGCCATTATGAATTTGTAGTAATGCCTTTTGGGCTAACCAATGCACCTGCTGTATTCATGGACTTAATGAATAGAATTTTCCATGAGTTCTTGGATAAGTTTGTGGTGGTTTTCATTGATGATATTTTGGTGTTTTCTAAAAGTAAAGAGGAGCATGAAAAACATTTAAGGGTTATCTTGCAAACCTTAAAAGAAAAGAAACTGTATGGGAAATTCAGCAAGTGTGAGTTTTGGTTGCAACAAATTTCTTTCCTTGGTCACATTGTTTCTAAAGATGGAATAACTGTTGATCCTGCAAAAACAAAAGTTGTGGAAGAATGGCCAAGACCAACAAATGTAACCGAGATTCGTAGCTTCCTTGGTTTGGAGGGCTATTATCGAAGGTTTGTTAGAAATTTTTCAAGGTTATCTAGTCCAATGACTAAGCTAACTCGGAAGGGAGTTAAGTTTATCTGGACAAAAGAATGTGATGATTGTTTTCAGGAATTGAAAAGAAGATTGGTGAATGCTCCAGTTTTGGAACTACCTTCCAAGAATGGTGAGTTTGTTATATATAGTGATGCTTCATTGAAAGGACTTGGTTGCGTCCTAATGCAGAATGATCAGGTAATTGCTTATGCTTCACGACAGTTGAAAACTCATGAGGTAAATTACCCTAGACATGATTTGGAATTAGCTGCTGTTGTTTTTGCTTTAAAAATTTGGAGGCATCATTTGTATGGAGTAAAGTGTGAAATATATACCGATCACAAATGTTTAAAGTATATATTCTCTCAGAAAGAGTTAAACATGAGACAGAGGAGATGGCTAGAATTAATCAAGGATTATGATTGTACAATTCATTACCATCCGGGAAAAGCAAATAAAGTGGCTGATGCTTTGAGTCGAAAAAGTAATGCTTCATTAACAATGTTGCGGTTGGAACGTGATCCTTTGGTTAACGATTTGATGAACTTTGGTATAGAAGTTGTTGGTGCAGGAAGTCCTTCTGTTTTGTTTCAGGTATCAGTGAGATCATCTCTATCAGATAGAATCAAGCAAGCACAGAAACAAGACAGTGAGTTGCAGAAAAAGGTGGAGCTGGTTCAGAAAGGTAAGTTGCCTGAATTCAACATTGATAATGATTGTGTTTTGAGATTTGGGAAGAGATTGTGTGTGCCTTGTGATTCACAGTTGAAGAGAGAGTTGTTATGTGAAGCTCATAGTTCTCCGTTTTCAGTTCATCCGGGCAGTACTAAGATGTATAGAGATCTGCGGGAGTATTACTGGTGGGATGGAATGAAAAGAGACATTGCTGATTTTACTGTGAATTGTTTCACTTGTGAGCAGGTTAAAGCAGAGCGGCAGCTACCGAAAGGGATGCTTCAGCCTTTACCAGTGCCAGAGTGGAAATGGGAGAATATATCCATGGACATTGTTGTTGGATTACCGAAGACATCTCGAGGTAATAATGCAATCTGGGTTATTATTGATCGCTTGACCAAATCTGCTCATTTCCTTGCCATACGAGATACTTTCTCTCTTGATCAACTTTCCCGTTTGTATCTTAAAGAGATAGTCAGGTTACATGGAGTTCCTCTCTCCATTTTATCGGATCGTGATCCCAGGTTTACTTCTAACTTTTGGAAAGGCCTTCAGAAGTCGTTGGGTACTGAATTAAATTTTTGTACAGCTTTTCATCCTCAATCAGATGGGCAGTCAGAACGAACAATTCAGACATTGGAGGATATGCTACGATCTTGTTCTATGGATTATCGGGGAAGTTGGGACCAACATCTTTCTTTGGTTGAATTTTCATATAATAACAGTTTCTATTCCAGTATACAGATGGCACCATTTCAGGCATTATATGGGAAGCGGTGTCGAACTCCAGCTTTCTGGGATGAAGTGGGTGAAAGAAAGTTGATGGGACCAGAATTGGTAGAAGAGATGGCAGAAAAAGTTCAACTGATTCAGAAACACATGAGAACAGCTCAGAGCAGGCAGAAGAGTTATGCGGATAACCGGAGGAAGGATCTATCTTTCGAGGCAGGTGATCATGTTTTTCTCAAGGTTTCTCCTTGGAAAAGTGTGATGAGATTTGGTAAGAAAGGAAAGTTGAGTCCAAGGTTCATTGGACCAACTGAAATTCTAGAGAGAGTTGGATCAGTTGCATACCGAGTGGCTTTACCTCCGAGTTTATCTCAGGTACACAATATTTTTCACGTTTCGATGTTGAGAAAGTATATGCCAGATCCATCTCATGTTTTGAGCCCAGAGGTAGTTCAGCTGGAAGAGAACTTATCTTATGAGGAACAACCGGTCCAGATTCTTGACCACAGGGAGCAAATGTTACGGAATAAGGTGATTAAGCAGGTAAAGGTTTTGTGAAAAAACCACATGATTGAAGAGGCAACATGGGAATCTGAAAATGCAATGAGGGATAAGTACCCCCATTTATTCGATAAGTAAATAAATTGTGGGGATGCAATTTTCTAAAGGGGGGAAGGATGTAACATCCCAAGTAAGTAATGAATAATAGATATTTTTATCTATGTCTATTAATGATTAAGATAGTGTTATAGAGGCTTAAAATGAAAATAAATACAATCTTATGCATGGAATACACTAATATTCTTAAAAGATTGTTTTACAGCCTTTTGATGGAAAACTATTTTTGAATATATATTTTGACAATTTTATAAACTATGTTTGTCAAAATAAACTTATTCTTTATGATTGGGACATCAAAATTTACCTTGTGTGAATTTTTGGTATTTTTCTGACAATGTTCATTTTTTAATGAATAGTGAAAAATACTGCATTTTACATCAAAACTGCTTCTTAATCTAATTTATTTATATGATTAGATTATGTTTTGAATTTGTTTTGAAGTTAAATTAGAATATATTTTTACCATTTTATCCAATGGTGGTCATTGGAATCAATTTCACTTTGAAATTAGACTTAAACTGGTGTCAATCTTTTGATACTTATTGTTTTGTAAAAACACGCTATTTGCTCTGGCAGCGGGAATTAATTATTAAATTAATTAATGTGACTTATATGATTTGAATTTTGTAAAATAGACTTCATTTTTGAATTCGGAATATCAAATATAGCTTAGGGTGAATTTTTGGTAATTTTCTGAAAAACTTCAATTTTTGATGAATAGTGAAACCACTAAGTGGTAATCAAGCAAACTGATTTTTCAGTTAAATGAACGTTTACCACTAATGTGTACTGAATTTTGAAAATCCAACATACATGGTTGTCATTAAGAAGTAAAATGTGGTTCAATGAGATTATAATAATTTTTTGGTGAATAGTAACTTATTAAGTTCTTAATCACGATTAGTGGTAATTAGGGTAGTTTAAGGTATAAATAATACTTTAATAAAATGAAATGACCTAGACACATGTCCCAACCTCATTGGTTGTGTCATGGCCGACCATGACATGCCATGGGTCAACTTGGGGACCCCATGGATCCACTTTTGTTGGGAAATGACATAAATTACTTTTTATTTAATGTTAAAGTGAAAATGACACAAACATAATATGGTTTACGAAAACAATTTTTAAGTGGGGTTATACAAGTCTAATTTTTGATTATAAATAGTCATTGGAAAGCTAAAAAGATTTACTATATCATAGTTATTTTTTTATAATTTTTAGACATTAAATAAATTTAATTATTTATGACATAATAATGATGCATCGATGACATCATTATTTGACGATTTAAATAAAATTGAAAGATAATGTAAAATATATGAACTAAACATGTTCAAAACCCATTGGATGAGTGGATTTCGAACCCTTATCACCTTATCCACGAATTCTATCAATGTGGGACCTTTTAAAACCGAAACACATTTTCAAGTAAAGTAATATTTCTTTACTTTCAAAAAGTGCCCCTCCTCTCCTCTTATAAAAGGCCCCCACCTCTACCTCATTTCACACACTACTCAAGCTTTTGGCTCGGCCAACCCCTGCCCATTTGCTCTCTCCACATACCTATCCTCATCCTAGAGGATTCCCTTTGGGAATAATCCTTTCAAAGGAATCCTTTAGGCTCAAATCAAAAGGAGTTACACTTTTTATGGTAATTCATTCTCTCATGTTCGTTTGTTTTATTTTGCTTCTCCAACCCCCTAAACTCTTTTTATTTACTTCTTTTGTAACAACACCAGTATCTTCAATATACTAGGATGTTGTTATATTATTTATTTGAGCTACACTCTCACACAACTACATCAAATGGTTAAAGAACATACGGTTTCCGTGGATGGCGAAATTCTGCCTCCCGAAACGATGATTGTTCAACACTCATTTAACACCTTCAAAGGTGGCCATTATGATGTCACTATTTTTATATATGATATACAATATGTTTATGTTTTCCTTAAGCTTCTTTTTTTTCATTTTGGGCATACCTTTATGGTTTCCATTATGGGTAAACACGATATCTTCATTTTAGGAAGTGCGGACTACCGCCCCCTAAAAGTGATTTGATTCGTTAATACCATATGTGGGATGTGTAAAGGATAAAGTTAATGATATTATATATGTTATTATACTGGAATTATAATATACTATTATATCATTATGATTCCATTCCAGAAAATATGAAATAGAAATGGAAGTAGCGTTCATGCGTACGTACGGCTTACCGTCTCCATGAACGGTGCATTTCATTTCTTACCTCTAAATGATTATGTAATATTAAAAATGCATGTAAGTACTAGATATATATGACATATATGATATCTACATCATGAATACCATTCTGGATATAATGAACCTTTGACCAAATTAACAACATGTAAGTGTAAGAAGTCTATTTTTGACTTAAGAACCAAATACCGACAAAATGAACATTATTAACTTAACTGATTACATGATGTTCATAACATGGTATAAAAGGAATAATGAACTTGAAAAAGATTCATAATCAAGTAGAGATTAACTCAAGTTTATTATTCAGGAGATTAAAGAATGGTCGGGTCAAGTCAGATACGAGGTATGGGACTTCGTCTCAATCTCCTTTCGTTGAGGCATATTTTATTTTATACACAACTTTCTTTTATACGGTGTATAAACCCCTTTGACTTTTACGTTTATTCAAAAGGAATCTTTTTTATATGAAGCGTTTACTAAACGACAAAAGGGAATGTTTTTGTCGTACGTATGCGGTGACAACGACTTCTCCGCCGTCGTGACCGTTATTTGAGTTTCGGCTTCCTCTACAAGCCATACCTTCTTTTTTAAAGAAAAATAAATACCATGTTTTACTTTTCTTTTATTTTGGTATTGAAAATGGTTTTCAAAATGTGTTTGTGTTGTATTTATATCTTGTGATTGAAATGTGGAAATGTTATATTTCCTTTATGCATGTTTTATGTGATATGATTATGTTATGGTTCTTGGGCATTATTATGAAGACGAGTGGTTCTGTGATAAACTAAGGGCGGGTGAGCCCGTTATAGCTCTCCAATGCATTGGGTAACGCGAAGGAGTGAAACGTTAAGGTTTCTCCGAAGAGATTTTAGGGAATATACTGTGATGGGTATTCCAAACGTAACCAAGAGGGTTACTCCCTACGTAAGAATGTTATGAATGCCTCAAGTTACCTTTATGTCTTATGATTTTTATGATTTATTCATGATTTTATGAGGTATGTTAAAGTGCCTATGTTTTATGGGTAAAGTATGATTTCATTCTTATGTATATATGAACTCATGTTTCCTTTCCATGTTTCTTTTATAACCCATACTGAGTTTTTATGCTCATCCCAAGTTTTTGAAATGTTTTTCACAGGTCAAGGGAAAGGTACATGATAAGATGATAGAGTCAAGGATGTGTCAAGAAATAATCCATGTTTTATTTTAAATGTGTTTCCATTGATGGGAATGAAGAATACTATTTTTATGTAACCACTTTTTTATATGTGGAATGTAATGCAAGTTTTATGATCTAATTCTCTAAAACTCTAAACCCGAAAAGATCCTCAATGTGTAATCTTGTAATAACTCAAGATTAAGTAAGGTTTAAGGCTGGGGCCTTATAGTTGGTATCAAAGGTCAGTTTAGATAACTTTAGGAGTTATAATTCTATTAAATGATTATCCAAAAATATTTTTTTTAAATGATATAGCATTTAAAGATTACCATGTTGCTTCATCTAAGAAATGTTTGTTCAGAATGGTTTTCCGCAGAGGAAACAGGGAAGCAGTGCTAGGAAGGCATACAGAAGGAAATAACCTTCCGAATCAGCATCCAGAAATGGTCGGAATTGGAACTGAACGGTTTGTTGCAGTAATGGCGCAGTTGACTCAAGCGATAAATGGCGGTGGTATCCATGCACGAGATCAGCCAGATCAACCGCAGAGGAACATGTCAGTGGTGGAACATTTCATGAGGCAACATCCACCATCATTCAGAGGATCATCTGACCCTGTGCTAGCTGAAGGGTGGATTAAAGCACTGGAGAAGATTTTTGATGTCATGGGGTGTTCAGAAAATCAAAAGGTTAGTCTTGCTATTTACCGTTTGGAGGGTGAAGCAGATCAGTGGTGGTCTATGGTTAAAAATATCAGGGACGCCGATGAGATTGATGCTCTTGACTGGGATGAATTCAAAGGTATGTTTCTTGAGAAGTATTTTCCTAAGGCTGTTCGACTTAGGATGGAAAAGAAATTCTTGGAATTGAGGCAAGAGGAAGATTCAGTGGCTGCCTATGAAGAAAGGTTCACTCGATTGGCAAGGTATGCTCCAAATTTTATCCGGGACCTTGATAGTAAAATAAATCGTTTTTACTAAGGATTAAAGCCAAAATATCGAAGGGCATTAGCTTCTCGTGAGTTTAAAAGTTATGAAAAGCTTTTTCGATGTGCTGAGAAGGTGGAAATGGAGTTTGCCGATGACCAAGTTTTCTATAACAACCAGCAGAAGAAGAGACAGAGGTGGCAGGAGAAAGGTAAGAATTCTTCAAAAAAGTCTGATGGTAAGAGAACTAAGTTTCCAGTTTGTGATAAATGTGGCAAAAGGCATGCTGGTGAATGTCTTCTGAATTCTGGGAAGTGCTACCGATGTGGTAAGATGGGACATAAGGCTCGTGATTGCACTGAAAAGGATCAAGGTGAAGGTAAAAACAAATTTGATTTACAGTTAGTGAAATGTTATAAGTGCAATAAGATGGGTCACTATGCAAACGAGTGTCCGACAAGGAGCTTGAGTGATGGGAAGCAGTTAGACTACAAGCAGAAAGGGGTGGTGAAATCCTTTGCAACTACTTCAGCAGATGTCGGGCCATCAAATGAAGTGGTATTAGGTACTTTGTTTGTTTTTTCAGATTATGCCAGTGTGTTGTTTGATTCGGGGTCTACACATTCTTTCATCTCTGAAACCTTTTCTAGTAAAATGGGAATACCATCTCAGGAAATGACTCCTGAACTTTTGGTAAAAACACCTGGGGGAAGTGTCGAAGAAAAAAGAATTTATAAGAATCTTCCTATCCTTATCTGTGGAAAGAACCTACTTGCAAACCTTATTGTTCTACCTCTAGTAGAGTTTGATGTTATCCTGGGTATGGATTGGCTCTCTATTTACCATGCTAAGATTGACTGTAGAGCTAAAGAAGTTTCTTTTCAGAAAGACTTTCAGTTTGTTTACAAGAATGAACCCTCACTTTTGATAACATATCAAGAGGCCGAGAAACTTGTAAAAGATGGAAATTAATGTTACCTTGCACACGTCGTTGAAAATAAAGGAACTGTTCAGATTAATGATGTGCCAGTGGCAAATGAGTATCCTGATGTTTTTCCTGATGAGTTGCCTGGAATAATACCAGATCGGGAAGTTGAGTTTACTGTTGACTTAGTTCCTGATGCTAAGCCAATTTCAAAACCCCCTTATCGAATTGCACAAATTGAACTTTTAGAGTTGAAGGAGCAATTGCAAGATTTATTAGAGAAAGGTTTCATTAGACCTATCACATCACCATGGGGTGCTCCTGTTTTATTTGTTAAAAAGAAAGCTGGTTCTATGAGACTTTGCATTGATTATAGAGCCTTGAATAATATCACTATTTAGAACAAATATCATTTGCCTCATATCGATGATTTGTTTGATCAGCTCCAGGGAGCTCAGTTTTTTTCAAAGATTGACTTGAGATCGGGGTACCATCAGCTGAAGGTTAAGGAGGCAGATATTCCGAAGACTGCGTTCCGTACGAGATATGGCCATTATGAATTTGTAGTAATGCCTTTTGGGCTAACCAATGCACCTGCTGTATTCATGGACTTAATGAATAGAATTTTCCATGAGTTCTTGGATAAGTTTGTGGTGGTTTTCATTGATGATATTTTGGTGTTTTCTAAAAGTAAAGAGGAGCATGAAAAACATTTAAGGGTTATCTTGCAAACCTTAAAAGAAAAGAAACGGTATGGGAAATTCAGCAAGTGTGAGTTTTGGTTGCCACAAATTTCTTTCCTTGGTCACATTGTTCTAAAGATGGAATAACTGTTGATCCTGCAAAAACAAAAGTTGTGGAAGAATGGCCAAGACCAACAAATGTAACTGAGATTCGTAGCTTCCTTGGTTTGGCGGGCTATTATCGAAGGTTTGTTAGAAATTTTTCAAGGTTATCTAGTCCAATGACTAAGCTAACTCGGAAGGGAGTTAAGTTTATCTGGACAAAATAATGTGATGATTGTTCTCAGGAATTGAAAAGAAGATTGGTGAATGCTCCAGTTTTGGCACTAACTTCCAGGAATGGTGAGTTTGTTATATATAGTGATGCTTCATTGAAAGGACTTGGTTGCGTCCTAATGCAGAATGATCAGGTAATTGCTTATGCTTCACGACAGTTGAAAACTCATGAGGTAAATTACCCTAGACATGATTTGGAATTAGCTGCTGTTGTTTTTGCTTTAAAAATTTGGAGGCATCATTTGTATGGAGTAAAGTGTGAAATATATACCGATCACAAAAGTTTAAAGTATATATTCACTCAGAATGAGTTAAACATGAGACAGAGGATATGGCTAGAATTAATCAAGGATTATGATTGTACAATTCATTACCATCCGGGAAAAGCAAATAAAGTGGCTGATGCTTTGAGTCGAAAAAGTAATGATTCATTAATAATGTTGCGGTTGGAACGTGATCCTTTGGTTAACGATTTGATGAACTTTGGCATAGAAGTTTTTGGTGCAGGAAGTCCTTCTTTTTTGTTTCAGGTATCAGTGAGATCTTCTCTATCAGATAGAATCAAGCAAGCACAGAAACAAGACAGTGAGTTGCAGAAAAAGGTGGAGCTGGTTCAGAAAGGTAAGTTGCCTGAATTCAACATTGATAATGATTGTGTTTTGAGATTTGGGAAGAGATTGTGTGTGCCTTGTGATTCACAGTTGAAGAGAGAGTTGTTATGTGAAGCTCATAGTTCTCCGTTTTCAGTTCATCCGGGAAGTACTAAGATGTATAGAGATCTGCGGGAGTATTACTGGTGGGATGGAATGAAAAGAGACATTGCTGATTTTACTGTGAAGTGTTTCACTTGTCAGCAGGTTAAAGCAGAGTGGCAGCTACCGAAAGGGATGCTTCAGCCTTTACCAGTGCCAGAGTGGAAATGGGAGAATATATCCATGGACTTTGTTGTTGGATTACCGAAGACATATCGAGGTAATAATGAAATCTGGGTTATTATTGATCGCTTGACCAAATCTGCTCATTTCCTTGCTATACGAGATACATTCTCTCTTGATCAACTTTCCCGTTTGTATCTTAAAGAGATAGTCAGGTTACATGGAGTTCCTCTCTCCATTGTATCGGATCGTGATCCTAGGTTTACTTCTAACTTTTGGAAAGGCCTTCAGAAGTCGTTGGGTACTGAATTAAATTTTAGTACAGCTTTTCATCCTCAATCAGATGGGCAGTCAGAACGAACAATTCAGACATTGGAGGATATGCTACGATCTTGTTCTATGGATTATCAGGGAAGTTGGGACCAACATCTTTCTTTGGTTGAATTTTCATATAATAACAGTTTCCATTCCAGTATACAGATGGCACCATTTCAGGCATTATATGGGAAGCGGTGTCGAACTCCAGCTTTCTGGGATGAAGTGGGTGAAAGAAAGTTGATGGGACCAGAATTGGTAGAAGAGATGGCAGAAAAAGTTCAACTGATTCAGAAACACATGAGAACAGCTCAGAGCAGGCAGAAGAGTTATGCGGATAACCGGAGGAAGGATATATCTTTCGAGGTAGGTGATCATGTTTTTCTCAAGGTTTCTCCTTGGAAAAGTGTGATGAGATTTGGTAAGAAAGGAAAGTTGAGTCCAAGGTTCATTGGACCATATGAAATTCTAGAGAGAGTTGGATCAGTTGCATACCGAGTGGCTTTACCTCCGAGTTTATCTCAGGTACACAATGTTTTTCACGTTTCGATGTTGAGAAAGTATATGCCAGATCCATCTCATGTTTTGAGCCCAGAGGTAGTTCAGCTGAAAGAGAACCTATCTTATGAGGAACAACCGGTCCAGATTCTTGACCACAGGGAGCAAGTGTTACGGAATAAGGTGATTAAGCAGGTAAAGGTTTTGTGGAAAAACCACATGATTGAAGAGGCAACATGGGAATCTGAAAATGCAATGAGGGATAAGTACCCCCATTTATTCGATAAGTAAATAAATTGCGGGGATGAAATTTTCTAAAGGGGGGAAGGATGTAACATCCCAAGTAAGTAATGAATAATAGATATTTTTATCTATGTCTATTAATGATTAAGATAGTGTTATAGAGGCTTAAAATGAAAATAAATACAATATTATGCATGGAATACACTAATATTCTTAAAAGATTGTTTTACTGCCTTTTGATGGCAAACTATTTTTGAATATATATTTTGACAATTTTATAAACTATGTTTGTCAAAATAAACTTATTATTTATGATTGGGACATCAAAATTTACCTTGTGTGAATTTTTGGTATTTTTCTGACAATGTTCATTTTTTAATGAATAGTGAAAAATACTGCATTTTACATCAAAACTGCTTTTTAATATAATTTATTTATATGATTAGATTATGTTTTGAATTGGTTTTGAAGTTAAATTAGAATATATTTTTACCATTTTATCCAATGGTGGTCATTGGAATCAATTTCACTTTGAAATTAGACTTAAACTGGTGTCAATCTTTTGATACTTATTGTTTTGTAAAAACACGCTATTTGCTCTGGCAGCGGGAATTAATTATTAAATTAATTAATGTGACTTATATGATTTGAATTTTGTAAAATAGACTTCATTTTTGAATTCGGAATATCAAATATAACTTAGGGTGAATTTTTGGTAATTTTCTGAAAAACTTCAATTTTGATGAATAGTGAAACCACTAAGTGGTAATCAAGCAAACTGATTTTTCAGTTAAATGAAAGTTTACCACTAATGTACTGAATTTTGAAAATCCAACATACATGGTTGTCATTAAGAAGTAAAATGTGGTTCAATGAGATTATAATAATTTTTTGGTGAATAGTAACTTATTAAGTTCTTAATCACGATTAGTGGTAATTAGGGTAGTTTAAGGTATAAATAATACTTTAATAAAATGAAATGACCTAGACACATGTCCCAACCTCATTGGTTGTGTCATGGAAGACCATGAAATGCCATGGGTCAACTTGGGAACCCCATGGATCCACTTTTGTTGGGAAATGACATAAATTACTTTTTATTTAATGTTAAAGTGAAAATGACACAAACATAATATGTTTTACGAAAACAATTTTTAAGTGGGGTTATACAAGTCCAAGTTTTGATTATAAATAGTCATTGGAAAACTAAAAAGATTTCCTATATCATAGTTATTTTTTTATAATTTTTAGACATTAAATAAATTTAATTATTTATGAAATAATAATGATGCAGCGATGACATCATTATTTGACGATTTAAATAAAATTGAAAGATAATGTAAAATCTATGAACTACACATGTCCAAAACCCATTGGATGAGTGGATTTCGAAACCTTATCACCTTATCCACGAATTCTATCAATGTGGGACCTTTTAAAACCGAAACACATTTTCAAGTAAAGTAATATTTCTTTACTTTCCAAAAGTGCCCCTCCTCTCCTCTTATAAAAGGCCCCCACCTCTACCTCATTTCACACACTACTCAAGCTTTTGGCACGGCCAACCCCTGCCCATTTGCTCTCTCCACATACCTATCCTCATCCTAGAGGATTACCTTTGGGCATAATCCTTTCAATGGAATCCTTTAGGCTCAACTCAAAAGGAGTTACACTTTTTAAGGTAATTCATTCTCTCATGTTCGTTTGTTTTATTTTGCTTCTCCAACCCCATAAACTCTTTTTATTTACTTCTTTTGTAACAACACCAGTATCTTCAATATACTAGGATGTTGTTATATGATTTATTTGAGCTACACTCTCACACAACTACATCAAATGGTTAAAGAACATACGGTTTCCGTGGATTGCGAAATTCTGCCTCCCGAAACGATGATTGTTCAACACTCATTTAACACCTTCAAAGGTGGCCATTATGATGTCACTATTTTTATATATGATATATAATATGTTTATGTTTTCCTTAAGCTTCTTTTTTTTCATTTTGGGAATACCTTTATGGTTTCCATTATGGGTAAACATGATATCTTCATTTTAGGAAGTGCGGACTACCGCCCCCTAAAAGTGATTTGATTCGTTAATACCATATGTGGGATGTGTAAAGGATAAAGTTAATGATATTATATATGTTATTATACTTGAATTATAATATACTCTTATATCATTATGATTTCATTCCAGAAAATATGAAATAGAAATGGAAGTAGCGTTCATGCGTACGTACGGCTTACCGTCTCCATGAACGGTGCATTTCATTTCTTACCTCTAAATGATTATGTAATATTAAAAATGCATGTAAGTACTGGATATATATGACATATATGATATCTATATCATGAATACCATTATGGATATAATGAACCTTTGACCAAATTAACAACATGTAAGTGTAAGAAGTCTATTTTTGACTTAAGAACCAAATACCGACAAAATGAACATTATGAACTTAACTGATTACATTATGTTCATAACATGGTATAAAAGGAATAATGAACTTGAAAAAGATTCATAATCAAGTAGAGATTAACTCATGTTTATTATTCAGGAGATTAAAGAACGGTCGGGTCAAGTCGGATACGAGGTATGGGACTTCGTCTCAATCTCCTTTCGTTGAGGCATATTTTATTTTATACACAACTTTCTTTTATACGGTCTATAAACCCCTTTGACTTTTATGTTTATTCAAAAGGAAACTTTTTTATACGAAGCGTTTACTAAATGACAAAAGGGAATGTTTTTGTCGTACGTATGCGGCGACAACGACTTCTCTGCCGTCGTGACCGTTATTTGAGTTTCGGCTTCCTCTACAAGCCATACCTTCTTTTTTAATGAAAAATAAATACCATGTTTTACTTTTCTTTTATATTGGTATTGAAAATGGTTTTCACAATGTGTTTGTGTTGTATTGATATCTTGTGATTGAAATGTGGAAATGTTATATTTCCTTTATGCATGTTTTATGTGATATGATTATGTTATGGTTCTTGGGCATTATTATGAAGACGGGTGGTTCCGTGATAAACTAAGGGCGGGTGAGCCCGTTATAGCTCTCCAATGCATTGGGTAACGCGAAGGAGTGAAACGTTAAGGTTTCTCAGAAGATATTTTAGGGAATATACTGTGATGGGTATTACAAACGTAACCAAGAGGGTTACTCCCTACGTAAGAATGTTATGAATGCCTCAAGTTACCTTTATGTCTTATGATTTCTATGATTTATTCATGATTTTATGAGGTATGTTAAAGTGCCTATGTTTTATGGGTAAAGTATGCTTTCATTCTTATGTATATATGAACTCATGTTTCCTTTCCATGTTTCTTTTATAACCAATACTGAGTTTTTATGCTCATCCCAAGTTTTTGAAATGTTTTTCACAGGTCAAGGGAAAGGTACATGATAAGATGATAGAGTCAAGGATGTGTCAAGAAATAATCCATGTTTTATTTTAAATGTGTTTCCATTGATGGGAATGAAGAATACTATTTTTATGTAACCACTTTTTTATATGTGGAATGTAATGCATGTTTTATGATCTAATTCTCTAAATCTCTAAACCCGAAAAGATCCTCAATGTGTAATCTTGTAATAACTCAAGATTAAGTAAGGTTTAAGGATGGGGCCTTATACATTATGTTTTGCAGTTTCAATCCATGAAGTAATGAAATTATGGGGATTTAATTTAAGGTATCCAGCTATTAAAAAGGTTTATGAGTCTCCAATTTCTTTATAATTTCTCTCGAAACATAATACCCTGTTTTTGGTATGGAAAGGAAGAATTGTAAACTATGATTTGGGAATTTGTGGATTTGGAGAATGGATTATGAAAAGGGATAAAATAATTAGAGTAAGTATATTCCATGAATAAAGTTACCATTATATGATGAACTTGTTTTTGGGGGTTGGATTATAAAGGTCCAACTAGGGTATATGAAGTAGATCCAAATAGTTTCATCTTTTGACAAACCAGCATGTTATATAGGAGACATATGCAAGGCCACATAGGGGAAAAGAATGCATTTTCATGTAAAAGAGCACTTGTGTATCAAAAATTATACAGTTAAATACCAATGAATGATTATGGAGATTCTGATTTTCCACAGTATAGAGTTTGTATTATAATGAAAGGTACCAGAATACTGAAACAGTATTTCCAATCATGATTTCCAAAAAATCAAATGAATATGATTTCTATGATGGTCTGACCCAAATGTAGGATGTATGGAATCTATTGTTTTAGGTCATAAAAATAGGACTAACATATAATGGGAATAGTGTATTATATGTAGTCAAATGATACATGGTTATTTCAATATTATTTGAACACAGGGCGATGGAAGATGTGTTATCCATCGTCATCGAGACTTTTAGATTCAGAGAAAGGTAATGTGAAAAATATAAACAGATGTCTTCTTTAAGTTACAGATTCTTGTATATTATCATCAAATTTTGAATGGGAAAGAAGATTTTTTTACAAAAAAAAGTTACTATTATTTTAAAAAACCTGTTATGGGGGTTTTATTATGCAGGGCCAACTAGGGAATCTGGTTCATAGCCAAATAGTGGTATCTTTTGAATGAAATTCATGTTATGTTGGATACTTATGCAAGGCCACCTAGGGGAACATAGTCAGACAAAAGAGATCTTAGGTATCATAAATTCTTCCAACACAAAATGTAAGAATAATTATGATAATATGAAAGTATTTAAGATTAATATTGTGAAACATGAAATTGGGTAATGATTAATGAACATGAGAAATATTTGAATAGATTTTTTTCCATGAGTTTGGAGTCCCATACAAAGATCTGACTCATATGTAAAATGGAGACATTTATTATTTCCATGGTGGGATCTCTAAAGAGAGTAACCAAAATAAAGACCCCCGCATAGATTGATAATTATATGTGGAAGTGAGAAAAAAAATATCCCATGGAATGGAGTTGGAGGTAGGGAAGTGTTTTCACTACGTATATCAATGGGATGAAAATCAATCCATACGTAGTTCTTTGGGTACATTGCAGTTTAAGGTCGTGCCCAAAGGATATAATGTGATTCTAACATGAAATGGAATATTTTGGATGGACCATATAATTGATCCTAGGTGTCACCATGTATCTCATAGGGATGAGAATCAATCCATGCATAGTTTATGAAATATAATCTATGAATTTTTTATTTATACACACAGGGAATAAAGGGTTCTTTGTCATGGTTGGGCCCAAGATTGGAGATCTAGGCATCTATACATATCCCATTAAAATGATAGTCAAGATATACATAGTTCATGATAAATTCATTCCCCACACCAGTTGAGTTTGATGTGAGAGACATAGACTTTTAACACATTCAGGAAGAATGGATATACTTAAGACACAAGATGGTTTGAAGATCAGACCATGTTTCTTGGAAAAGTACTCCACATAGATTTTGTTCATATACAAAAAAGAAAAAGGGAAATAAATTCCTTTCTGGTTGCAACTAGGATTTATATTGGAGATCCAGACCTCTATATGTGTCCCATTGAAATGAGAATCAAGCAACACATAGTACTTGGAATGAGGTCCCTATGTAGATGTGATTCAAATATAGGGATTAGTAGAACTCATGAACCACTAAGGACTAGAGAAGATGTGAGTAATGCTTTCGCATTGATGGTACTCATAATTGTTTCCAAGAACCACAAGGGATATAAATTTTTTGCACCTTATGGGATTTATTAATGTCAAATGAAGAATATTTTAATGTTATAGTTTAATGTCGTGTAGTGAGGAAAAATTATGTCACGTAGTTTAAACATCACACTAAAAGGAAAATTATTCAACACATTTTAACATCGTGCATCCTGGAGGCATATGGTTGTTATGGAGTTTAATGTATGGAACATAAAAAATTATGCTTTGATGTTTCAATTCATGAAGCAGGGAGATTAAATTGTGTGACTAGACAAAATACTTCTTCAAAATTCTTTCCTTGGATGGAGTATCAATGAGTTCTCAATCCATTTATGTTAGGGAATAAGATCCATTAGAGTATACCTTATGTACAGAGTAAGGTTATTCCCACATTGGCTCATGCGTTTGAGGCTTCATTCCCAATATCATCGGAATCATGAGTTCTAATTCAAATTCTCATTGAAGAAATGAAAGGAGGTGACACTTCTTCGGAAAAGAAGGTGTTATTTTGTTCTGATAGAATTACAAATGATGAAAATTATGTAATATATTTTCATATAATAATTCGCATTCATGAAATCTCTTCTGATATTGTTCATCTGTAGATAAAAATCATATATTACAACTCATTGTGATGGAAATTAAATTTCAATTGGCAAAACTACTTCTATTTTGTACACCAATGAATATACAATTGCCCGACAAGAAGTATGAGTTGTAATCTGATAATCCCTTAAAGCATGAAAAAGATTATCATGCCATGATTTCTTATCTTTATCCACAACTTTATAGAGTATATTTGATAGGGTCTTATTTAAATCCTATATCTATCCATTGGTCCCTGCATGATAGCAAGATTAATGGTTGGATTTGATATTTTTCTCCCGATATAACTTGTTTACCTCAACAAACACAAATTGATAATGTTTTCCATCAATATGGAATGAGGGACACCAAATATGGTAATTATATTAGATGTGTCAAAGATAACAATGCAACGAGCCTCAAATTATTTAATAGGTATTTCCTCATCTCATTTTTAGAAGAAATTAGTATTAGTAAGAATATACTTAATATTTTTAGTTGTAGATAGAGGATAAGGTACTACTATATCCATTACCCATGTAGAAAATGGAAAGGTGTATTTAATTGTGTGTATAAACTCCGGGGTTTGATGAATGAAGTTGGAATTCACTTGGGAGGGATGAAAATTCTTGGTAAAACCAATGCAATCATTTTTCATTGAAGGCCAAAAGTATCCATGCTTTTGGATTTGATAGGAAATCTTATGCCTAGACTATTGAGCACCACATGCTCCTGTGTGTACTTCTTTCATGACAGATGTAGTTTCTTATCCATTAATACTCATGAAGAGGGGCCTATCAAAGCCTCTTTTTTAAAGGATATTCTTGTGATTTAGGCTCTAATAAATAGTGAAATTTACCACTTGTCATTGGATTTACACTTTTTCATCTCTATCTGGTGGAAGTACTCCATTTTTAATGTCTTCCATGATTGTTTCATACATATGATGTTACGACCATATGGATCAGAAATAGGGATGATTTCATTAATTTCCTCCATTATTGTTTGAACAAAAGGTGAAACCATGTGGTGATGGGAAATAATGATGATTGTCTCATCCAGGTCTAGATCATCCAAGGCTATGGCTACATTGGCCAATACATCAGCTTGAGCATTTTTTGATCGTAGGACATATGACCATATTTGAATTTGGGAAAATTCAGCCATTAACCCTCTAAAATAATTACAAAAATGTATTAACTATCCTTTTCTAATAGAATAAACCTCATCGATCTATTTAATTACCAATTATGAATCACATTTCACTTTTAGGTTTTTCACTTGTACCTAGAGCGCTAATTAAAGGCCTGTAATGAGAGCTTCATATTCTGAATCATTATTAGTAATGCCTTATGAAAATATGAATGAATATTGTAACACAACTTTTTCTAGGTAGATAAGCACAATTCCAAACCCAAATTTGTTGATTTTAGGTTTTTTCATTGTCTTCTCTATTGTTCTTCTAAATGAACTATCAAAGTAAATCTCCCATATTTGTGGAATCTCCTAAATAGGGAAGATTTATTCATTAGGATGTTCAGTATTCAAAGATGTATCGTTTGTATATGGGTGCTCAGTAAGGAATTATTCCATGTTTTTTCCTTTTATTGCTTTTGAGGAACAAATTTGTTATCGAACTATTGCAAAATACCATCCCACCATGCCAGACATGCAATCAACAAAAGAAGACTGAGGATAAATTTGAGTTGGTGATTTCAAGATACCAATTTGACCTCGTTTTGTTCCTGGTAGTTCCTCATATTCTGAAATGTGATGATTAATGTTAGTAATTACTTCTCAATAGTTTAATTTCAAGTCTCCATTTCAAGAATGGTTCTAGTTAGATATTAAAAGATATTTTCATTCCCATCAACATTCATTTATGCAAGGAAGGCACCCGAAGATTGTTCTAAATCAGTCACATAAGGAATAAGTTACTTTATGTAAATAGGTGTCATTAATACTATTAGACATAAGATATATTACTTTAGGGTGTCAAATGTCTCTTGATAGTATTCGGTCCTTTTATAAGTTAATCACGACTTTATTAATCTGGTCAAGGGTAAATACTTGCCTAAAAAATTAGAGATAAAGCACTGAATATAGGCCATGTTTCCTTGAAGTCCTTTTAATTATTTCATATTTTTTGGAGGTTTCATGCCAAATATTTATTTTTTCTTCTGTAGATCAACTTCGCTGCCGCTATGGCATACATCAAATCTGAGAAATGTTTTTGAGGTGACCCCGAAAAAACATTTCAAGAGATTCATCATCAAATTATGTTGCTGATTTTACTGAATAGGGTCTCTAGATCAGTCATGTGATCAAAAAAATTTCTATATTTAACCACTATATCATCCACTTAAAAATCAAAAAATTTTCTGATGAAGGGTTTGAATTTATGGTGTATAGCAGATTGATATGTTTCACCAGCCTTCTTCCAGCCAAAGGGAATTATCGGATAGAAAAATACACCTTGAAGGGATCTAAACTCTATAGACTCCTCCTCATCTAAGGACATTTGAATTTGGTTATACCCAATGTATCCATCCAGGTAGGATAGATCTTCGA
Organism: Viscum album; assembly: GCA_963277665.1. Classification (NCBI taxonomy): domain Eukaryota; kingdom Viridiplantae; phylum Streptophyta; class Magnoliopsida; order Santalales; family Viscaceae; genus Viscum; species Viscum album. The sequence continues at coordinate 637,792,142 of OY728119.1, forward strand.
AGTCAGATGTTACATAAATCCAAATTTTTTTGATAGGAACCAGGAAGTCACCCTTGGGACAATACCGGTTAAGATTTCATAAATAAATGAAAAATCTAATTTCCAATAACTTCATTCATCAATAACAAAATTTCTATATATTTAGGATATTTCACCTCCCTAACAATGTTAGATTTGATAAGATTTTCAACTTCAACATCAATTTTAGAAGTGTGAGTTTGGTGTGTTATTTTTGCTACCTTCTTAAATCCTCGATGCTCTTATAGAAAACCCAAATGATGGGATGCTAGGTTGGGATTATGGAATGTAATTTCTATGTAGTTATAAGAAAATACATCTTGATATTTCCATAGAAATTATGTATACATCTATTACACATTATAAATCATGGCCACACTAATTAGAGTAGGGCATGAATCTTCTTCTATACCCAGATTTTTTTCTCCGAGCTTATCCCTAGTGGTGGAGATGCCTTCGTCAAATGATGGAGGGTCATCTTTGAGATATTAATCATCTTCTTCCTCACATGTCACTTATTCTATTTCCTCTTGAAGGGTAGGTGATGATAAAAAAACCACCAAAGCTAGGGTAGGAGTCAGTATTTGGAAATCTTGATTAAGTGCCAACAATTTACGACCCTATTGAGGATGAAGGGTCTTCTTGAAGTATTGAAGAGGGAATGATGGGTTGGGAATCAACATACATTCCCTCATTTATTATTGTGAAAACTTCATCAGTGCTGGAATGATAATAAAAGACATGATGATGTTCGGTAGATGAGATGAATACATCTCCATTTATGTTTTCACTACTTCTAGGCAGATCAATAATTCCTCCCATGTTGTTAGGATCGATTTCTGCAACTGAAATTATAGAAGTCACTAGAAGAGTTACCAAATTTGTGGTTTTCCTTTCACTTTGATTGATCGGATAACTCTAATCTATACTAAGATGTTTAAATGGGTTATCTGGGATCTTTTCTAGACCATTTGTAGTATTGATTATTATTAAATATTTTTCCACAGACCTTGTTTCATTTATGTGATATAATTATATCTCAATATACTAATATTCACACAATTTGAATGAAGTCTTATCACCATGCAATGTCCCAATTTGACTATTGAGGCAATACTTGAAACATTGTTGATATGACGAAGGAATGGTAGCATGTTGATGTATCCATGGACTTACAAGAAGAATATTGAAGGATATATCCTATCAAACACCCATGAAATCTGAATTAAATATAATATACCCAAACTATGTTTTTTGTATAATATCTCCTAGAGAGTCTTGATCATTCTGTTCATAACCTTTCCACATCAAAGTGGTATCAGATATGTCGGATTCAGTGAGACCCAATTATTGAAGTGTAGATATGGGAATGGGGTTGACTCATGAACCATTAGAAATGAAGGATCATCAGATGTCTATATCATTAACCCTTCCAGATAGATACATGGGCATGATGTATCCATCTACATCACCATCCTGATCTTCATTCATGAAAGATATATCATCATGAAATTATGCAAAATCATTCTTTATATAGTAATCATCAACATCTACCACATCGGTTTCAATATCATAAAGAATTGACAAAGCCACAATATGTTCATCTCTAAGATCTTTTAAAATATACAAAGCATCCAAAATTGAAAACGTTTCTGATACTTGGGAAAATTGTTTCAAAAAATTATTTTTTCCAAAGGTCTGCATTTTCCAGCATGGAGATTTATTTTTGAAGGAACCTTGGAAGTTGATGCTCTTCATGTAGATATTCCATGTTCTGGGTAGATGTTATAAATACTTCTATTCTTGGTAGATTATACTGACTATGTATATATATCAACAAAGAGAGTGGTGGTAGAGCCATTAATCAGGCACCTATGATGATATTTTTGGGGTCGATCCGTTCATGTGCGAGAGAATTTTTTTGTTCTTGTTGAGCCCGCTGAAGGGTTATCCTATGATTTTCTACAAGATAAATGGATTGGGCATGGGTATAGTTAAAATATTGTACTCTAGAATATCCACATCTTCCCCTATATATTTTAACTTGACTTCTTCCTGTAGTTCCCAAATCAGGTGCATGGAATTCTGGTTCAAAACCGCTATCATCACTCGCATAGGTGTCCATTATGTGGATTACATTAACCGACCTAAAGATCAATTCTTTATATGATGAATATTCTTCTTGATAGGTTAGTTAATGTTATTACCTTTAGCTGGATAGTGCCCGTGTTGTTGAGATTAATGACATGAAATATACCAAAGTCATGGAAAACATCATCCTTGACAAGATCATGTCTTCTTCTTACTTCTCTTTATCTTTCTGATCATGTCACTTCTTTAAGGACTGACCTTTGGAGGACTGATTTTTTTTTGAAGTTGGAATTTTTGTATCATAGGAGGCTAGAAGAACAATTGGTTGTTTCAACTCTGTTCATAGAATGGAATGAGTTCAATTTATATTTTTCTTGAAAATTCAATCATCATACTTTTTCATATTTTTTCTTTTGACTTCCTAGCATCTACCTTCTTCCTCGGGATCAGCAGCATAAACACATGATACATGGGGTGATGATCTTTTTTGTTTCACTTTTTTATGCCTACCATTTTTTCAATAGGTATTAGAAAAGAACATAATCATTCATGGGATACCCCGACACTTGATGGAAGAGGAAATAATTTGGGAGATCTGCATCTCCTTTGTTGTTTAGTTTCTTTAGAATTGGAAAATGAACTAAATTGTTTTTAAAAGATGAAATGAAGTAACTGGGAACCTTTTCATTCAATAAATAATAAACTTTTTACATTAATTACTATATTTGTCTCCACATTTGATCTTATTTATCATCTTGAAGAGGTAGTCATTGCTACTAATGCTTGGGAGTTGGATCCTTCGATATGATGATGGCTTTGAAGTAGAAGTAGGTATAGGTGCATGTTTGAATTTGACTATAGAAGCCTATGCTTTCCATGTTCACCATCCCATAGATTATTAGATTATACAAGATTTAGATTTTCTTTCCACAGTAGAATAATCCACTTTTTTGGGCTATTGAAGAAAGGTCTTGAAACCCTCCTGTGAATTTCAAGGTGATTAGTGTTTTGCATAAATCATCAAATATATTTTCCACACATATTGGATGAAATTTTTCTTGAGGTAGTAGTAGATTTAAGGAATATGTTAATTTCATCCATCTAGTAATGAAATCTGAAACACATTCACTCTACCTTCGTTTGAAATTTAGAATATGAAAAACTATTCTGTAGGTTTGAGCTAAATTAGAGAATGAATTTCTATGGGTGGTATTCCCATCCATTAATTGATCGTGACTGTAATCATGTATATTAGAGAAAAGATGGCACCTATAATGATTGAACAAAACAACTAATCATTACTGAATCTTCTTGTTGAGGTTTCCTCATCATGGGATCACAACGAGAAACAAAAAGTGTTATGTGTTGCTCCGGATCACCTGAACCATTAATGAGTGGAAATGTAGTATTCAAAATGTTTTGTGGGGGTGAGATCAGATCTACCCAATCGGGGTAAGCTTTCTTTTCAAGTTGTACTCATGCATGCCATTATTCCACAACCTCCATTTGCATTTCTAATTCCTCAATTGTATTCATAATAATTTGGGGAATATCTGGATGAGTTGCGACCTATACAGGTATAACTGTTGGAGATTGAACTTGCACTATGATAGGAAGAACCATTGGTGGTGGTGTTGTTGGTATTTTTATTAGATAACCCACGGGGAAATGCTTATAAGGACGTGTTTGATTGTTTTCTAGTTGTTTACCCAATGGAGGAAATTAATTATTCACTTCTATAGATACAAATAACCCTATTTTCTATAGAGTACCAACATAATGTAAAATATGAGGATCTGTTTGATGAGTACCTCTAGAAGAAATGATGATTCAAAGTAACTCTGCATTAAGCCTTTTCAACTTCTTCATCTCTTCCTACTACTTGGATAATATTTATTTTAGAGAAAGATATTGACCTTCTGCATTGGAAATGTGAGGGATGATCTGAACTTTACCTCTTCCCGAGTAACATTTCTTTGGAATAGGTGGGAGATGGTAACTTGAGAGAATACCAAGTTTCTAGGTAGTCCTCTAATTTTGGGTATGCACATCTACTTAATTTTCTTTATTAGGTATTATATTATGAATAACCACATCATCCTGTAATTCCCATAAACTGGTCTCATTTTCCACAGTATCTTTCAAAATTGTATTAATGACGTTTACTAATACATTATACATTGACAACATTCGGTCAGTATCTTTGTAATATTGTTTCTTTCCATGACCACCATGATAAAGTGTTGATTAATATGTTGATTTCATGGTAAAAGTTTTAAGGAAAGTAACTTGAAGGAAATAAATTGATAGTTTAGTTGTGTGTTCACTTTGTGGATTCTTCTATAATTTGGAGAAAACTAACTTCTGTTGAGGATGGGATTGTAGATGTGAAAAAAACCAAATCCCTACAGGCTAGTGCTTTATTTTTCTTCTTCTTCAAAACATTAATCAATGTTTATTGAATTTTAATTTTGAGGTAAACAAGACACCATCCATATAGGATGGGGTGTCTCTTTAACTGATATGGATGATATTAGCATAGATGCTCTTCTAGATTTAGAAATTCTGGACCAAACATTAGCTGGATGCATTATTTGATAACCACATAAACCACATTTTTTTACGACCATTGTACAATTTCAGACATTTGTGAAATCTGATGGCTGACAGACTCTAAGTGAGAGATTTATTTAAAGATCTCTGATTCTTGATGAAAAATTATCTTGATAGATTACTCTCTTTGGGAATGAAATTTATGAGAGTTATTTAGGACATATTCTTGATCATATATTTCATTAAACACAAAATCTATTGATTGTAGTCGTCCATGGGCTATAACATCGCATGATACCATTTTTGGTGGTCATTGATAATTTTAGAATATAGTGAAATTTAATGTTTCATGTGTGCCACATCTTCATTTATGAACACTAGATGGGGTATCAGTAATTAATTTTTTCTACTTCATTAATGCATCGAGATATTCAAATTGAAGAGATACATGTTGCTTCTTGACCACTAGATTTCACGAAACCTGGAGAGATTCCAAATATATTTTTCATTGAAACACTTCTATTACCTTTACATGAAATTGATATTTTTCATAAGGCAATACTTGGGATTTAAGATGATTATTATTTGTACATATGTTGCGGTAGATATCATGAATGCAATCATCATCCATAAATTTTGGAATGTTGTGTTGAGAAGTTTCCAAATGCAAGAATAGGAATGGTATGTCACCCTTATTCAATTGTTTTCTCAAATTCAACATATCATACTCTTCTTTTTCTAGAGGTTTCATGACAAATTCTGAATAAAGGAGTAACTTCTAAATTTTTCTATCACAAATAAAAGGATTAGTTATTTTTACTATTCTATATTAGAAGGAAAATAACCCAAGCGAGGTTCGAAGAATGATCATCGCCTTGGGATGTCATCTAGTTGAGAAAGTATTTCACCTATTAATAAAAAGGCATCAAACATGAATGGCGTTATGTTGGAATGTTCCTTGATATAAGATATATTTCTCATCACTACATTATCAATTGGATAATTATTTTAACAATGTGAAACACTACTGCAGAGATAACATTCACAGTGAGTTCTATCCTGGGGAAGACCACCATGGTGGATTACAGCAAGGGATAAATCATCTTTCTCCTTGGTCTTCTGGCCACATTGTGGGTTGTCGTGCCTCTCATCTAGATATAGGTTCTATACTTTTACCAAATTTCTATGAATCCTGACTTCATGATGAATATTAAAATAGGGAACTTCAAAATTACTGCCACTACTCCCATAATTTTTTAATTTGATTGTAGGATCTTATGTTAAAATAGATAAATGTATGAGGGATTCATGGACACCATCATTTAAAAGATAAATATCGTAGTTTGGATCTTGATTTTGCAACATTATTTGGTGATAATTTTTCATGGATTCTCTTTTACACGTAGTTGGGGCCACTTTCTGGGAGAAGTGGTTATCATGGGTTGGTGTATGTGCCAACCTTAGAGAGGTCTTCAGAATAGGCTAATTATCTCTCATTTTAAAGGGTGTATATTCTCAATCAAGTTGTCTCTATGATATGGGGTACTTTTTCCCATAACCCCCCTAGACTGAAACATTGTTATGTATCTGCTTCGGGATGAAATTTCGATGAGTCATCCCAAGTGTGGGAAACATTATGTGTTTTTTCCCTAGTATATCTGATTATTCTATTATGATATTCTAAAAGGATTCTAGAATATGGGTATAAATTTGTGTCTTCCTTATCAGCATTTCTAAAATGTGGACGGTAACTTTACTGGTCGTAAAAATAATATACGTCCAATCAATTTCAAAAGTAAGTGAATGTACATGCTCCTATCCTCCATTTCCAATAAATGGATTCAAACAATACTCGTGTATGGGAGTAGTGGGTTGAGTCTACCCCAAGTTTATCGTTGGAGCATTCTGACTGACTTCTCTGGGTGCTTCCAAACAAGACTGTTCATAGGCTTTATGAGGGTATGCAGGTATATGTTGTTTCTTGTTGTCTTCCATCAATAATGGTAGATAGACTTCTTTAAATTATAATAGATGAGTCTTTTGGCAGGATTGGTGGGTACATGAAGGTGTATGTTTCTGATTACGTTTTGCCACAATATTTGGTTAGTTGGATACTTTGAATTCATCCAGACGAGTCTACTAACTAGATAATAGTTTTTAAGTAGTTATTTGTGCCTACTCATGGTACTCTACCAGATATAACTTGTATGATTGGTTGGGCTTCACCAGAATAGTATGTTGACTGGAAAAATTATGGTGGATGCGTGTATGTGATCATTCATTATTTTCTGCCAAGGTAGGTTGATAGACTTCAATGGAGGGGGAAAGGTAAAAAACTACTCCATGTTGGCCGTATGTTGTACATGATGATTTATTGTGTGTGCCAGTGTCTGAGGGACCTAGGCTGAACATCCAAAGGCAACACCCCCATCATGTTTGGGTTTCACAACTGCATGATTTGTTTGATAGTGGTTGTTGGTGGGAGCCCTCGAGAAGGTCCCATTTGTCTTAGAGTTGAATCCATGATTGACCTCTTAATTCTCCTCTATATAGTATAGGAGGGACACATTATTGTGTTTTAGGGATTATGACATTTAATAGTTGAAGATGGTCATTGGCGTTGTCTTCTTCTTGACCATAGGTCATCATTGACTGGTGATTGGGGGTTTTTTAACTTGGAGAGCCTATAGGGAAGCCTCCATGGTTGGGATATTACAATGTTGATGATATTACTAAACCAATACATTTGGGACCCATCATTGAAGATGTTAATTTTTTAATGAATTCCTTTCAGAGGATGAGGATCAATTTTGAGTAATAATTGGGGCATTCACAAGTGGAAATTTTAAATAATCCATTTGATGTGAAGGGAGTTCTGAGAAAACCTGACAAATACAATAACAAAATCCATTAAAGCAGTTTATTTTAGATAGAAATTGGAGTTATTTTTTTTCTAGAATTACTTTATCAATTGATTAGTGCCTGAAAGGTGGGTAATACAATCAACTTGGTTTAGGTTTGACGTTGGGGTCACCATTTTTTTCATCTCCTCCTAGGATGTGTGTTCTAGTCAGGAATCACTACTTTCAAAAAAATTACATTGGATATATTTATGGAACCATAAATATCCAACAGTTCTTTATCCAAAGGGAACTGCTTTCTAAAGATACGTATTCATAATTTTTAGAGCTACAATACTTAATAATATACATTGTTCTAGAGGATGGGAGCTTAGACTCATAACACCCTTTTGGGGAGAATTATTTCTTACTATGGGACTCTCTTATAGATTTGAGATATTTTCATGAACCCATATTAATTCACCAAGTATAACTTTTTTCCCTTGGATGTTTCATCCAATAATTTGCATATGTGAAATTTATAATCATTAATATGTATTTGAGGTTATTCATTAATAGATCTATATGTATGTATTTGAGGTTTTAAAACAATGGTATCATCTCATCCACTATTTAGAGATTCTTTTTAGGGGTTATTATGATGATACTCGTTTCTAAGCCACTCAGTGTGGCATTATTGAATTTATTGTCTTCCACAAAGATGAATTTTTTTTTGATGTTGAAATTGTACCAAAAAATGGGCTACCTAAAAATCCTTGTGAAAGGAATCAGAACCATTATAGTTTGAGTCCACTTAATGGGAAACATCATAACTTCATGGTCATGTGATAAGTACCTAACCGTATTGTTTAATGTCATGTGGTAAGGACATCTATGTGTAAGGTGCTTAGTAAAATCTCGGGGTGGGACTTATGACTATACAACCTATGGAACCTGGAAAGGATATTAATTTTCACGATTAATTATATCTTGTAGGGACTGTGGCCCACAAAGTATGGGTTTTATTTCAATAGATGTGTTTGAACTACAGTGAGTCTTCCAGCGTTTATCATTTGTTTGAGAATAAAATCTTTCATAGTTCATAGTGTCTTCCAAGAGTGTATAATCCGTTGAGAGATATATATTGGGGATTAATCATAATTAGGATTCCTTGGTTATTTAGAGGTTTTAATTTTGGTCTTACTCCAAAAGAAGAATCCCATTTATGGATGAGATGAGATGGATCTCGGTCCTTAGTATGTCTTCTTACGTATCCCAGTTTTGATGGAAATCATAGCTCTCGATGTTCGGTCAATGAGGTGTTTATGAAAATTTTTTCTCCACTAAAAATCTATATTCCCACATGATTCATGATCAGTGTGAAAAATATGAGGATGTGAAAGATTCAACAATGGAACACACACTTTTCCTCCTCCGCTGGTGGAAGAGGATGTACCTATGGTGGCGATAGTGGATGAAGGTGTGGAGCGATGAACATTTCAATGTGGAATAAAATGTGATGATAAATGGACCAGACAAAAAAGGATAAGGGATTACTCATGGAGGGATTACTTAAAATTGTTCATGGTAGGGGAGGGATACTTATACTCTGTTCAAAATGGAAAATTAGAGTGAACCATAACTTTTCTACTTTGGACCTGATGCTCCATGTTTTAGAGATGATAAGGGATGGGCATGGACCAAACCCTAATCCTCTAAAGGGTAAGTGCCCCAAAAATGTTCATAGAAGATAAGTCCATGTGACTATGGATATAGAAATCCACAGAAACCTCATTAATCCTAAACCCATTATTAATTTTTTTTTTGGAATCTACTGAATTCAGATATACAAACCCAAATTGGAGACATGTTGATGTGGCTTTCCCAAGGGATTGGTAAGTCAGAAGGTTTTGGTGGAGAATGCAAATAATCCCTTGTGAAAAATTGTTCCATTGAAGAGGAAGCCTTTATGTGAATGAAGTTGAAGAAGTCTTGATGAAATGATAATATATTTTGACGGGATAAGCTCAATTAAATAGGGGAACCAATATAGCTATCTAGTGCACAGGTATAGGTGTGTGAATAGTCATGGCTAACCAGATGTTTACATAAGTTATGAATAACTTAGATTTTATAACATGGGAGAGACATGACTCAAGCCTTTAGGAGTATTCCCAAAAATTCCCAGAAGTGGGGCACTCAAGATCCTATGAGAGGAATGGTTGGCGTGCAATTTTTTCTGATTTTGGGAGGTTGGGTTCTTTAATCACACATGTTTTTTGGATTTAAAACACTGAAGGGACATAAGTCCTATGATCCTCCTTTATTTCCTCACTATAGGTGTTAAAGAACTACCATGAGGGTTTCATAAGAATTGGGAGACGAATGTGGGTGAACGGATCAGCAATTGGGCTTCTAGTAAATTTGTAAATTCAAATTAAGACCATTGGGGTCTATTTATCAGCAAAAATAGGACCCTTGTTGAAATAATATTGGTTGTGCAAGTGGTTTACAGGACAACATTGTGGCGTGCAAGTGGTTGCATTCCGATGGTGACATGGCTCAACTAGGGAGACTTCAAAATTGTCCCTTTAAATTTTTTTAAATTTTCCATGGATTTTATCCTCTCTTTTTTAAATAATTTCCATTTTCACCTTTTCATCAATGTAATGGAAAAGATTTTCAACAAACATCTTAAATAATTTTTTTTGTCACAAATGTAATTTTTTTTCTAACTCGGATCTTGGTTCTTTATAAGAGGACTTTTTTACCAGCAAAGGTTATTGCTATAACTGACATCTAGCTGGTGAGGTGAGCATTACCTCCACTGCCTAGGAGGACTCACTGATTAGCTGGTAACACTATACTGAAATCTTAATGGAAAACTCAATAGTCTGTGATGAATACTTTGAATCAATTTAGTAAGGGATGTTTAGTCCTTTTTTCCACCAAGGACCCCTCAAATTTAACCTCCATATCTCAAAATTTTTAGTTATATTTATTCATAACCTCTTCTTCTTCCTCCTCTTTAAGATCCATTAAATGTGGGATGGATCTTGGTGAGCTCTTTTGGATAAAACAAGAAATATCTATCATTTTATGTCAATCGAAGATACTTATTCCTTATGTTGTGTTGGGTCATTAGGTTCTTAATCATGGATGAATCCTCTTTAAATGTCATAGCCCTTGATACCCTTTGGTAAATAAATTATCATGTATTATACTTCTCTTTATTAATATTGATCAGTGAGTGATTGTTTTCTAAATCCTAATTAAGTAATTGTATGACAATTTCAATGTACATTGGTGGAATTTTCAATGAAAGCTTTGTTCAATATATCAGCATGGATAGAGGATGTTTTATAACGATGAACATTTGTCTTTGATAGGTTTTACATTGTATTTATCACCAATGGAGATCTAATATATAGTTTTTATTCAAATTTTGTTGAATAATACACTGATCATCGAATTGATTTTGGGATTTTTCATGCCTTATGATTGGAAGTTTGTTAGTAGTGTTCAATATCCATTAGACATGTTGTGGTTATGGAATATCTCTAATTAAAAATATTATATATGATTAAATTTATATATATTAAATTGAACTTTATTTTATTGAAATAAAATAATATTTTCTTTTTCTCAGAATGAGTTTGGGAAATTTTTTCAAACATTCCATGTGGGGTTGGTCAAGGTTCCAGCTAGGTATTGGTACCTGGTAAATCATTCAAAAATTATTCCTTTTGCATATGAATGTGAGTTTCTATGTGATCATATAATTATTTATAATCCAACTACAATTAATTAATTTTTAATGATACTTAATGAGTATAACCTTTTAGGTATTGACGGATACAGAAATAACATGGATAGACTCAAGAAAGTCTTTCAATATTCTCTTAGTAAGGAGTTTAATTCATTTGAGTTAGAATATCCAATGAATGCAACCCTATGGTAATATGAATGGTTTATTACCATGTGATATAAGGTTTTAAACATTGGTATAATGACCTATATTTCTTACATTTTTTATAAATTTTTTTTCAATTCTAAATTAGTTAATGAATCTCACTTCTTATCTAATTAAAAAACCATGCCTAGCATAACATACCAATGCGCTAAGAGCCATGATGTAAAATTGAACAATAGATTGATTTCATCATCAATGGTCAAGTATTATACACTAATGAATGGGTTTTATTACATTTGTGATTATATACCGATCCCATATTTTATGTTTTTCACGTGTGTGTTCATGTATATCCTTTGATCCCATGTTTGATGTTTAATAATATGTGTGTATAGCACTTGATCTTTTGTTTGGTTCTTGATCAAATGTATGTGCAAGTGTATCCTATGAGCCCATGCTTAATTCTTGATCACATTTGGGTGTTTGTGTGTGTGTGTGTGGGTTGTGAGCACATTATTGATTCATGGTCTCATGTGTGTGTACATGTTTATCATTTGAGGCCATGTTTTACATTTGATAATATTTTTTGTTCATATTGAAACTAATACTCATGCTTGATATTCCATTCTTATACTTATAATTATGATGAAAACATTTCTATTTGATGTATATAATGATATCCTGTGATCTTATTAGATGTTTTATAAGTCCTATTGTATGATACAAAATATTTACCTTGGAGTTATTATTCTAGTATTAGATGAGAGGGGGACCATAGCGATATGACTACCCCTTTGAGGGGGATTGTGCATGGCTTGTGATGATAATAATGGTCCTGAACACTAGGTAGGTTCATGATTCCCTTGAGACCAAACTCATGGAAGTGCCATAGTGTGTAAAAAAACTCAGGGAATGACCCGAGGGATAGATAGGATTCAACATCCATTATTCCTAACTTTTGATTGATGATGTGGTTTTAGAATCTTAAGGCATGACTATTGAAGGAGGTGGAATGGGATACCTTTTTTCTGATCCAAATTGATTCCTTATGACTATCGAGTGATATTTTCAAAATCCTTGTGACTGGATGTTGATCACTTCAAAAATCCTATTCATTTATCCTTATGGATTGGAGTTTAAGTAGGGACGACGGGGGTACGTAGTGGATTTGTAACCACCGACCACTAAACATATGGGTGTTTGTTTATTACATATTATTGGGTGATTATATTTTCTTCTTGTATAGTTTATGTACTTTATATTTACATTATAATTAATTTATCAAATTCAAATGCACTAAATTTACCAGATATTTATTAGACCATATGGGTAATTCATTATTGAGTTTTAGTCACACCCTTCCCAGGTGGCCAAGACACCTGGGTACCCGAGGAGTCTTCATTGCTTTCATGTACATATTGTGATAAGGCATGGGATTGATAATTGAGTGGGATATCCTTATATGGGTTTAGATATTGGTTTTAATTTATTCTTACATTCATGTGTTGAGACTCTTTACTATTTTTATTTTCATTATTTCTATATGTGATCATCTCATTAGGATATCAATGACCTTTTACCCAGGTATCACCATTAGAGTTTGTTCTTCCAAAAATCATTCATGAAATCTAGTATGATTATTGGTTCATGTATACTCTGATTCTATATTGATACGTCTTTGTTTGTTTATATGTTACTATATAATTTGATTGAATATATAATCACCACACAATACACTTTATATTGTATCTTCTACTCAGTATATTCTATAATTTGGGAAGGCGTGCCTGAGGTGATGCAGCACTTTATATAGAACTTGATGATTCTAGTTATGGTGATTCAAAATGGTATGATAAAAGTTTTTTTTCCATGATTTTGTCATTTGGTAGATAGGATACCAAGTAATAATTCAAAACTTTTGATGGAACTCAGTCTTGTACATTACAAACACCTTTCTCGATGGATGTCTAGGATACCATATAAGAGTATTGATGTTCTTGGTTGCCCAGGTTATACTTATATGATTTCACCTTATGTGGTGTATAGGAGTATTAGTTTTCTAATTTTATTTGGATTTGATTATTTCATATATTGTAAAGATGTGTCACATGAATAAAAATTGAAAAATAGTATCCACGTGCAATAGATGTTACTTGTGTGATATTTCACTGATGAAAGAAGAATATATGGTTTAGTGTCAATAACATTTATTTTGTTTGAAAATATGTGTTCTTGATTAATTTTTTTACTAAAACTGCATGCATAAATACTTATTATAACAGGTCATGTCAGACTATGCGGTGGTGCTCTAGGATGTTGAAGATAACGATGATGAAAATGCATACCCTCTTTTCATAAGTTGAGCAGTATGCCTTTTTAGGACTTTATAGAGTGTTAAATTCCAAAGTAATGAATACTATGTGAGTAAATAAAATATATACCTTATTATTTGAGGTTCCCACTATAATGTATATGAATATATCCTTTAATCACATGATGGAATTCTGTTTGATCAAACTAGGTATTTGTAACCCTCAACATGGTTAGTCAATGGTTGAATCCATTGTTAAATATCTATATGTATGTACTAAGATTATGTTATTTGAGTTCTAAACCCTTTAAAGACCTTATTTATGGTCATGAGTAAGACGTTGCGTACTTATAAATTTGACTCTTGTTTTTAAAAAAATCTCATCTTATGTTTCATGGTAGGAACCATAGTGGGAGTGACTTTATGTAAAGGGATAATCTAGGTTAGTGTCTATAGGACATTTATTGATAGTACTCATGACACAAGGTTTGGGTTTTTAGTTTTTTGATTCTTGTGGAGACAAGGTAATGTAAAGGGGTTTCTTTTCTGATTATTTTAGAATGAAACTCTCAATGGATGTCGGGTGAAAATCCTTGGTGGTCAGAACAGGGTTCATTAGAGAATGGGTGGATTCTTAGTGTATAGTACTAACACATGTGTGATGGGTGGTGCACAATGAATATCAAAAGAAAAAGGATTAATTTCCTAATGATTTCTAATTATTTTTCCTAAGTCTAGTGATATGGGAATCTTGTTATATGTAAATTTAATAGGTGTGTGTGTCTAGGATTGGAGGCCTATAAATCTGGGGAAAGTAAATTTATTTAGATTAAGAAGTGTTTTTTTAATGCCTCCACCATAAAACGTGGGGTTTTTGTGTTTATTTAATGGTTATGTGTATAATCAACTGAATTGGTTGAAAGGGTGTGGTAAGATAACCATTAAAAAAATTTCAGGTTGTATAGATTAAACTATAAGTGGTATGGGTTGTTTTTCACTAAATATGCTTGTTTTGGGTCACCCATTGAGTTAGAAACTGGTGAGGTTAACATATAGTTTGCAAGGATTGGAAGACAATAGATTTTTAGTGATATGTATTTGGTATAAGATAAAATTAAAAATAAATTAGGTACCATTGTATGGACAACCCAAGTCTCTCACTGCTGGAGGTTTATGATATAAAATAACAGTTTCTATCAGGGAAAGATACCTATCATGGAGAAGGTCATAACCCAAACATAGGCTATTAGATAGTGTAACCCACACCAATAATGAGGCTTTTTAATTTAATAAAATGCATTCTAAGGTATCAATGATTTTTTAGTGAATTTTGATTTTATTGAAATTTCGGTGTGAATATATAGTAATGTTTATTCCTTAAATTCAATGATAAACTATTTAGGGGATCCAAGGTTCATTTTTTTATTGAGCATTATAAATAAGGAAACTCGTATAGTCGTAAGAATCTATCCACTCATGGGTGATTTGTCCACTCATTGAACGGTTCATGGTGATCTGTGAGATTGGCCATTTAATGGTTTTGGTGACTACATGAGACTGAAGTACAATTGACCTGAGAGTATCTGGCTATATGAAAAATGTGATATGATTGATTCAGAAGTAGTGTTGAATTATGAAAAAATGTGGTATTCAAAATTAGATAGAAATTGGTGTAACTGAGAGGAATTAAGATTACTAGTATGTTGGTTTATGGTTGAAATCCTTATAGCTTGTGAAATAGGTTGAGGAATCAAACAAGGAAATTACAATTGATGTCAGTTCAGACTTTGGTTAGGAGATCTGATCAATTTAATGATTCCTCTGAGGCTTAAGGTATCATAATAAGCGGTTTGTAGATAATTGGTTGTTTATATCATGCACTATTATAGGAATTTTGTTGGAATACTAGTGACAATAGGTCAATATAAATTTGATTATAGTGAGATTTAACCACATTGAGATCATTAAATAGGGAACAAATAAGCTAGTTAAGGATTTTTTGTAGCCTTTATTGAATGGTTTGTGTGGCTGGGCTATGTTTGGTTGATAGGAACTCATTGGTTTAGTCCAAAACCATGAATAATGTTTTGTTATCAACTCATAACCCATTTTATTCATTTAATTAAGCGTGAGGAATCTGAACTACAAAGGGTATATTATTTTACATTTAGCATCTTATTTTGTATGGGTATTACTGGGGGTGGGAAAACCTTGATTCTTTTGGAGGAATCAGTTCAAGAAACTAAACTATGTTTAGTTCTATAGATGTCGTGATCATTGTATTGTTATTAGAGTAAAATGATATTTTGTAATGGAATATGGTGTTTTTTAGAGACACATTTGAAGAGAAAGATGCGAATTTAAGAATGATAATACCTCTTGGGTGATGATTCAACATTCAAGGATAAAATATAAATAAATCCTTGTAGATAATGATTGAGGCTGATTGAGAGTAATGGTTTTCATGGTACCACAACTTCTCATTTAAGAGTATCACTATGATTGGGATATCATAAAAATCAAGTTCATTATAGGTTTTGAATTTTGGTGATAATTTAATATTTTTCACTGGTAGATGGTTCATTCAGATAATCAGGTGTTGAACTGAGATGATTTGTGAATAAATATCATGAAAATGTATTTTGGTCTTGAATAGATGTTTTTTGGACGGATAAAAGATATAATTTTCATCCTAGGAATCCCGAATAATCCTAGGATTTTACTATAGACACATAATATCCAATTTCCCCCATGGCTATCTGGTCATTTGGGAAGAAGTCCTACTACATAGTATGACTCGCTGGATACCTAGTGCACCTTCAAGAAGTGGTCTATAGATCCGGACAAGATAGCTTTTGTGGCATGTTGGGAATTACATCATAAAGTCAATTTCATTGTTTTAGCCACCAAGGCCCCTTCATGTTTGACCAATCTCTCTAAAAATATTATGTTTATTCTAACATACCATCTTTTATCCTCCATAAATTAGACATATTTGAATCAATATTGATCGAGGTGAGATCCTTTGTTGAATCCAAGAAACATCCTTCATTATTGATCAATCTTGGATTCTTTTTCCTCGTACAGTGGTGGATAGATGTGTCATTTTTTATGGGTGATTTATATTTATAAATATTGTCACATTTGATTGGTTCACAACTCAATTATAATTTAATCCTCTTATATTTTTTTATCATGGTAATTGATTGATCATTGAATATATCCTGATTAATGAATTAGACAACAATTCTACTAAACCTTGTTTATATGTTCTAATAATGATAGGGCTTTGGATTTTAATCAAAAAAAGCATATTAGGTGATGATTAAATAATTCCATTAATGGGAGTTTCATTGAAGGTATTTCAACTGGTGATATATTAAATGGTTTTTATTTGAATTGGGTTTAATAATTCATCATATAACAGAACTGATTTCAGGAATTTTGATTCCCTGGTTTCAAGAGTGTGTCAGGAGTGGATTAACTTCATTGTATGAAATTACAACTAAGGTATGTCACTTGGTTGAATTATTCCAGATGATCTAATTTATATATGTTAAATAGACAATTTATTTTTATCATTTGATGGATATTTTTTATATAATGTTAAAAATAGGGTATTATATACCTTTTATGAGTGTTTGGTTGTCATTCCAGCTAGGCAGTGATACCTGATAAGACAAACATCATGTATTATTTTATCCTTTGATTGTGAATTTATTTTTGGTGTTTTAATTAATTATGAAATCTTATAAATAATTAACTTTTAATTCCAAGGAATGAGTATATCCTTTTAAATATTGATAAAAACTAAATGTACTTTTATGGTGTATGAAAAATATATTGGGATTTACATGGTTTGGATTTGAATCCAAATGAGGAAAGTGGTCTCATACTATACCCTATCATAATATTAATTTTTTATTGGAATGTGGTATGAGTTTTTTCAAAATATGGGAATTAATATTCTAACATAATTTTGTTATAAACATAAAGAACCTATTTAGTATTTTTTGGCCTCAAATCTAAATTAATAAAAGGAATCGTTCCTAATATAATTGAACAATGATTCAAGGGCCACATTGGGACCCTTTTCACTATACAGATGCAAGAAGAATAATGTCTAGGCTTGATCACTAGTGAATTATTTTGATTATATTTGTTTGTTTTGTATCCCTGAATCATATGTTTAATACATGATCACATGTATGTTCATGTGTATCCCATGAACCCTTTTTTTATTCTTGATCACATGTTTGTATGTGTGTAGCCAGTTAGCCTATGAGCCCATTATTTATTTTTTATCACATGTGTGTTTGTGTGTTTTTTGTGAGACCAAGTTTGATTCTTTATCACATATGCATGTTTATATATTGTGATTCCATGTTTGATGTTTGATCACATATGTGTGCATATAGAAACTATTACTCATGCTTGAAATTCATTTCTGGTGCCTCTATGTTTGATGAAACTTTTTCAATGTGATGTATCTAATGATTTGTTATTACAAATTTAAATTTCCACTCAACCTCGGTTATTTATAAATAATATTGTTTTGGGAGGTATTTTTTGGGAATTTAATGATATTTGGACCGTCCTGATATTTCTACCCCATAGAGGGGGACTAGGAATGGCATACAACAATGATAATGATAGATATGAACATAGTGCATAGTCAAGATATCCTTCAGTCCAAAACAATGTTAGTTGAATTAGTGGTATATAGGCCTAATGGATAGAACCATGTCATAGATAGGATATGAAAATGTTGAGGAATGACCTATTATTGTTGATGGGGATCGATGTTCTCGAGGCTTGACCCGTGATGGAGGTGGAATGTGACAGAAATGTTGTATGATCTGACTCGATACCTTGATAATGATGAGAGATATATATAATCCTTGTGGTTATCTCTTGTTCACTTCATAAATACATTTCATTTTTTATTATATCATAGATTCAAAGTAAGTTTGGATTGGATTTGTGTAGGCTTGTTAAGTGCACTACTTCTTGATATATGGGTGTATGTTGATTACTGTTTCATGAGTGATTATATTTTATTATTTCATAGATTATTTAGTATATAATTACTTTTTATTAATATTATCATATGCACATACACTATATTTACTTATTGGGTAATGGACTGCATTGGTGGTACCCTGTAGTTTTTTACACACACCCTACTCGGGATAGTTCATTATGAGTATGGAGACTGGGTGTAGGTGAGGCTTGGTTTTGGGTGAATATACAATTTATAAATTGTTTCGTTTATTTATTTTTTAATGTGATTTTTCAAGTGGACAATTATTGTCATTATATTGGGGCAAGATCATTCATTTCAATTATATCCACGTTCATTTTAAATATGGTCTAATTATTGGTTTCCACATACATTTATTATATACTATAGAAACTCAATATCCTCATACATGGATATTAAATATTTTTATATAAGTATTCATTACATTGAAAAACACACTTTTATGAGGACCATAATAGTTTAGTTCCATAGAAAACTACAAACAAAATCTTTTAATCTAGTGAATGATATTCATTATTTCTCATAAATGTTTTCCCATTTAGCACTCTTCATAGATATACCCTAAATAAAACCATTCTCCATAACCTGGGGAAATGAAACATAATAATGGATGAGCTCAGATGCCCAATAATAGTAAAAAAAGGATGTATGTGAGCATAACATGAAAATAAGGGTTTAATAACATGAGCATAACATTACAAAACCATAAACTATATATCAAAGATCATAATATAAAGTCATAAAATAAATATTGGAAGTTATTAAGACATGAATAATTAAACAATAAAATAAATTTAGTAATGAGAAAACATAATTTGAAAAATACATGGAATTGTGCTGTACACATAAGAAAAGAAAATCATCTCCATATTAGTCAAGGTTTTGTCGCAAGACCATCATCGTGGACTGATTCCTTTACTAAACTGGGTTCACATCTTATTCTATACCAGACTTATTGAATAATGTTCTCTCCTTATTCCATCTCTATCTTATAGAATCATTTTCACTACCTATTCTAGCCATATCTTTCTCACCCGGGCTCACCCCCTATTCTAACTATATCTTACTGAACTGGTTTCACTCCCTGATCAATCATTTTATTACTAAACAGAGTACCCCGATTGGACGTATCCTATCATTCTCATGAAATATAACTATTTAACAAATTCATTAGAGGTATATATAGTTCCCAATCATAATATAATGAAATCATACATATATGTTACATAAGATCATATAATTCATCATACCATTACTTATGAAATAAAATGGGTATCGTAAACATTTTATAATATCATAACCTATAGAAGAGAAATACGTTTAATAATAATTTCATCATATAATAAAACATTAAAATAAGTGGGATTTCTAGGAATTTCCTCATTGTATAACCATTGTATGAGAAATACGATTCATAGATTACTTATCTTCATAAACATACAAAATTAATAAAAAAAATAAGAATGGTATTATTAGATCATATCCCTAATAGTAAATATGTATCATAAAAATATCAAATCATAAATGGAAAATAATTTTCATCTATCATTTAAAATTTTTTTTTGAGGAAATTGACCTTTCTTCATTGAAAAATGATTTTATAACATAAGTAATTATGAAATCATTTTTCGTCGAAAATAAACATAAAAACATTTAAACGAAGCTTTAAAAATAATATAAAACACTTATTAAATAATAATACATTTACAAAATCCTTTTTCATTGAAGATGATTTTAAATTATCCTTTAAAACCATTTTTGTGTTTTTAAAAACATTGTTTTGGAATAAAATATATTTGTAATTGAAGATGGAATAATTTCAGATTAAAAAAACATTTTATTAATCATCTTAAGTAACAACGACTGAATAAATTGTACCATTATTTGATGATATCATAAATAACCAGAAAAAAATATAATTCAAAAATATTATTGAGGTATAACATGATATTTATACATTGGAGACTAAATTATAAATAATCATCATAAATCATGAGATTTTAACAAAAAATATTTACCTGAATGGTAACATTGAAACATAATCAAAATGAAGAAATATCATAAAATTAAACTTAAAATATCATTAATATGAGTAAATTCATGATAATACATGTAAATTTTGTTTTATACACATATCGTGAAAGAATATAGGTGCATAAGATACCATGTGTTAAAAAGAAGGAAAATTAAGATAAAAATACCTTAATGATTTGCTAACTATTAAAACATAAACCCTATGACATAGAAAACTAAAAACAAATATGTAAATAACAAAAATTTAACATAAATAATAATAATATACATTAATTGGTAGAATATAGAATACAAATAAGATACATGTGTTGAATATTTCTTGTGTCTCATAAAAAATAAAATTGATAATTAAATCCATTACCTTATGTCTTTAATCCCATGATAGTCATTAAAAATCCTGCATAATGAATATAAGATTAATATAAATTTATTAAATGACCTTATTCATATATATTTCATACCGTATATGATTTTTTATGACTTTTTTTCATTATTTTATATACAATTCCATGTCAATGATACATTTCAGGTAATGACTATTTTGTTTTTCATAACTGTTTTGATTTGTTAGGTTCTTAGTCCAATTAATTTGATCATGATTCCATAATATCTAGAATTATAATTATTATATAAATATCATATATATTCATTATATATATATATTTATTGTAATCTATAAAATTTTGTGATAGAAACTAAAATGAATCCTACCTAGAGATGGTAGGTCGTGCGTACGAAGGAAAGCTATTCCTTTTCTCATGTAAAAATTAATGAAAAAAGTAAGTGATATATATTATCATTGAAAAATATATTTTATTTAAAAAATATCACACATTTTTATTAAAAAATTATTTAATACATTCTAGGTATAATGTGAATGAATCACATCATTTTGTGAGGTGATACTCCACTGTATACAAGATCTATGAAATTGTATTCCCAAAAAATGGAAATTATGAAGGATGTATGTTATAATAATTACATAATAAAATTATTAATATTAAAAATATCATATATAAATACTAAATCCATCATTATGATAATCCTTTATATATAGTAATGGAAGAACGAATGATGTTGGTATGCGAGGCAGTAGTCCTCCACATACACAAAAAATGATTTCATAACCCATTAAATGGAATTAGAGATTTTTTTAGATCATTAACTCAACATAAAAACATTTTGATTTATAGAATAAACATATTTTATTGTATAAAAATGATATAAAAATAATTAATGAAGCTTGATAAAGAAATAAATTAATATTCTCATTAAAGAACATTTCCTCTTCTCAGGGTATTCTCTTTAGTTTTATTCTAAACCCATCATGGATATTATTAATTCCTCAAATAATCATTGATAATTTTTCGTTGGTATTTTTGAATTGATTTTGGTATGTATTTTCCAAAATAAATAGGTGTGTAAGTGTTAAGAAGTGAGGAGAGTGAGTTCTCTTTTATAGTTGAGGAGGATTGATATTTTTGTAAATACCAAATTTTATTCACTATTAGGAGTCAATAATTCATAATTTATCACCATGATTGATAATTGAAGATTTTTAGGGATGATATAGTCGATCCACACCTCCCCCACACAATTAAACACATTTTTTAAACATTTTTTCCGTAACTCCTTTGTTTTCTTATATTTCCCATTTTTATTTTTTCATTAAGGTAAAAAATTTACTAAACTAAGTAATTTATAATTTATTACTAAACTAATATGGTCATTAATATATAATTTGGACTTAATTATTATAAGTATAATATATAATATAAAAATATATAAATCCAATTTTTTTTCAAATTAATTTTAACACAAGCGCATGTAATGAGAAAAAACACCACTTTAACCTTAACTGTGCTAATAGAGCATTACTATTAAATGGAAAATATATTCATTATAGAATAAAAATGTTCCATGAATGTAAAATAGTTTAAATATTGTTTCCTTTAAAATTTACTATGCATATTATATTATTTTTAGTAATTTTAAATCATTTAATAAAATATAATATATAATAAAATAACATTAATGTCAATTTTGATATTATTAATTTAAATGTAATTTTATACCATAATGATGGTGATATAATTCTAATATATTATCTTTACACATGTGTAACAAGATATATTAATCTACAAATTTTTGTAACATAATAATGCCTTTAATTTACATAACCTTTAAAATTGTTATTATCATTTATTTAATTTTATTGTTAACTAAATAATTAATATTTTTGTGTTTTTAATAATTTAAATTAATTATTTCATCTAATAAGGTTAAAATAAATTATCATTACAAAAATATCAATTATATTTAAAATATTTCTTAAATATAAAAATCTATTTCTAATTTAATGTGATTATACATAATGAAATAAATTATGTAAATAAAAAGATAAAAAATATAAATAATTAATTGATAATTAATCTCACAGACGTGATGAGAATGTGTACTTTTAAAGAAAAAAATCAACAAATGTTTACAAAGTTTTTATATTAAATTTAAATATGAAATTTATTTGAATTACTAAATTTGGATTAATAAAATTATAATTAAAAAAATTATAATTTTAAACTAATTTAAAATATAATTTCAATATATAAATAAATTAAACTTAAATGTAGATTTCAATTATAACTCAATATTTCTCACTATTCATCAAAAAATAAAACATTTCAGAAAAATACCAAATATTAATCATATGATAATTTTGAAATTATAGATTAAAAATTAATTTTATTTTATAAAATTAATTTTCTAAATGTTACAAAAATTTATTTTATTTATATTCACTAAAAATCCATATGAATATTTGGTTGGAAAATAATATTTTTGAAACACATAATAAATTTAGAGAAAATTTTGAATGTTATTATCATTAAATTTTATTTATATAAACCCGCTATAGGTAATATTTTAAAATAATGTATTACTATTAGATCAACTTGTTTACTTTCTGTGTTATAACAACTGCGTTGACAATATATCATGGTTTTGTGAAAACTCACTGTTGCATGTAAGAAAAACTAATCTAATATTGTGTGTACCACAATAATAAAGTGGTTTTTTGTGTAATTAAATTCATCAAATAAATTTAATTTATTCATAAAAAATGATGAAAACTCATGGTGTCACATTCTTCCCCCTTAAAATAAATCACTCCCTCGAAATTCATCATAGTCATCAAAGATTTAATAATCGAATGTTCCTTTCAGGGAAAACTGCATCACAAAAATGCATTAATAAAAAATACTATAGATAAATAGAAATTTATGTTCATATTTTATCTCTAATAACACATATTAGGATTAAAAATAGGATACCATATTTGGGATGTGAATACATGGACATAAAAGAGAAAACTAGCACCCAAATACTGATAGAGAGTGATAGAGAACATGGTTAGAAATATGTTAATGATCACAACACTGTAAACACAAGAATCTTGAAAAGGGACAGTGATATAATAAAAAATTATTATAACAGGAAAAAATTTTATTTCAATAACCTTTTCCTATATTTTAATAACTTTCATGCGAAGATATGCTTATTGGACTTCATTTTATTTCATAAGAACAATCCTTCCTTGTGGTTATGCCTTGATCAATTTCTACATTATCTCTCACTCCATTAAATTAAGGTGAATTTTTTAATCTTAAAGAACTATATTATGATATTATCTATATATATATAAAAGGATAATTAATTCCTTCAATATTTATATATCACTAAAACAAAATGGATAAATAATATTATCTAATATGCATAAATTATCATAGGGAGAAATAATACATTAATCTCTAAAACCTTATTTGAAGTTCCACATAAACCATTTAAAAAATGTTTAACCTTTCAATCCTTATAAAAGATGAAAATCCAAATATTTATAAATAAGGGCACTAAATTTATCAAAATCATTTTAACATTGATCCCATATATATCATAAAGTAACTCTTAATGGAACATACCAAACTTTCAAATACCTTCATCAGGTATTCTCTTGAAATATGGTAATAACATGAATTAACATACAAACATATTTAAAAAGTACAAGCTTCTAAATTCCTTAGATAATACATATATTTCAAGATATATTCAATAAATCCTAAAATGATGTAAACTCCATATATAGTAGCATAAACCATTCTGTTATAAAATAATTAATGTGTCCCATTGTAATCCCAACTATCCAATTTAATTTATTATTTTTCAACATCTCATCATCCATCATAAACACTTTTTTCTTAGAAACATTAATATATGAAGTTTTAACTTCACTTAATAATTAATTTCTAATTAATTACAACCACTCTATTAAATCATTTTTCTTAGTCATTGATGTCATTCAACATATTCTTTCAAATAATTAATAAAAAAACTTATCTTTAAAAATCCTTATATATTTTATAATTCATGAATCCCAATATATAAATATTACAATAAGAAAACATCCTTATAAAACTATTATGTAAGATTCATCATCTTATTTCTTAATACCTTTTTTCTTTCATATTTCATCTGATGTCTCTTCATCTTCATCAATATAACTATTACATATACATTTTTTTCCAAATTGCTTTTTGATTTTTCCTGTTAGGAAAATAATTAGTTTAATTCCCATACATTCCACATATAAAGCATCCAACAATCAATGATATATTTTCTTGGCTAGTATTAACATCTATTTCATTAATTTAACTATTTTATTTTACCGTTATAGTTACTTTAATTGTGTCTTTATTTTCTGAATTCCAAATATCTCATGTTATTATGGTATATTTATTTGGGAGTTCCTTCCAACAATATTGGAACATAAGAAAATATATCTTATTTTCACCATGGTCTCCACTATACAAACACATTGTAATTACTTTCATTCTATTATTTGATGAGTCTAAGATATTTTTATAGTATACATTATTATTTGTGTTATGAGAAAATGGATTATGAATAATCCCAACATGTGTTACACCAGTAATCATCCACTTGGATTCCCATTAGAAAATCATCAATCACATTCAATGTTAATAAAATTATTTCTAGTTATCTCAGTTGACTATGACAATAAATCCTAGTGTGGGAAATGATAATCATAATGGAAAATCACATAGTATGAAAAAAAAATTGGAGGCCTAAATCAAGAAACCTTCATTTTCTTCAATAACACCTTAGGTTTATCCGATTTTATTCATAGCCATGATATATTTAAATCCTTCATAATGGTCCACAATGTTTTTGTAAATTTCAAAAGCATATACCCTAAGAGTTCCAACCCAAGTGTGAAGAAAATACTATTTTCATACACTAGTTCCCAGTCATTTATATATCAATACAGTGTTTCAAAGGATGTTACACCTAGGTACATATTTGGTAGAGTGACATACACTTGTTCTGTCTGTATGGGGATGCAATTTCTTAGAAAACAGACACATTATGTTTTACAAAACTCCCTGAAATTTTACTACACATTAAATCATCTGATGAAATATCCTTAGAGATATCAATATACCTATCCTTATAGATATCCCAGGTATTTCAATGAAATTTTGTCAAACTATTTTACAAAGGATTACTAAAACTCTTCCTTCGATAAAAACTATAGAGACCTTTTATTATCATATTTTGCTAATAATTCTATCTAGATTAATATTCATTAAATTTAATAAAACTCACACTTGAGTATCGTAATAGTTTATTTTAATTGGAAACTAGGAACATAATATTTTTATTGGATGAATGATCTTCATTGTTTCCAAAATAGATCTTCCCATTTAGTACTATATATATATATATATACCCTATATAAAACCTTTCTTCATAACCTAGTGATGTTAAACATAAGATATGGTGAGCTTAGATGCTCAGTATGGGTAAGAAAAGGAAGTATATATGCATTGCAATAAAATAAGGGTATAATAACATGAGCATAATATTTGAAAACAATACCCTTCATATCAAAGATCATAAAAACACATGATTAAAATTTAAATCAAATAAAATTTTTCATAAGTGTATAACATTAACAACATACAAAGAATTATGGAATTAACATATTAATAGAAATTCATTTCTAAATTAGTAATGATTCATTCCAAAAACCATCATAGTGGAAAAGGTTTCTTACTGAACAAATTTCATTCCTCATTCCATCCCTTTCATACTGAACTAAGTTTACTCCCTATTCCATCCCTATATTACTAAAACATGTTCACTCCCCATTCATTAATTGTCTTAATGGATCAGGTTTACTCTATGTTCTAACCTAGTCTTATTGAACCGGGATCACTCCCCCCTCCCAACTTTATCTGCCTAAATTATTTTTACTCCCTATTTCATTATTATCAGTCTCATGAGATATAAATATTTTCCTAATTCATTAGATTCAAAAAAGGTACAAACTTCCATATAATGAAAAAATACATATGTGTTCCACAATATTATAAACATTCATCATAAAATAACCCATGAAATGAAATTTTTATAATTATAATTTCCACATATCATAACTTATGTAAAAGAGATAGGTTTCATAAACATTTAATCAGTGAATAATATATGAAAATAAGTGTGTTTCATTATAATTTTTGAATGGTATAACCCAAAAAATAGAAACGGCTTTTATAAACAACTTGTCATCATAAACACAATCCATTAAGAGAAAAATAAGAATGGTATCCTTAGATCATAGACCCAGAAAGGAATATGTAACATCAACATATGAAATATTAAATGGAAAACAACTTTGTTATATAATTTAAAACATTTCTTGAGTAAAATAACATTTCATCTTTAAAAACTCTTTTAAAAATAGAAAACATTTTAATACTTTTTTCTTCAGAAATATTCTTGAAAAGTTATAAAGGATACATTTAAAATAATTTTAATCAAATTTTAATTCATAAAAACGATTAAAAATCCTTTTACATGAAAATAATCATAAATTATCATTTAGAAAAAAAAGAAAACCTTTTTTATTAAAAAAAATATTTTGGACAGAAATTGATTTCTGATAGAAGAGATAATTAAAGTCGAATTGTAATAAAAACATTTTCAAAATTTTCATATGTACAAAAGAGTTTAAAAATGGTACAATAATATTGAAATATCATGAATAAACTAAGGATATTAAATTTTATGATGATTCATAAGAGGTAGATTATGCGATTTCAACATTGTAGACATAATCATAAATAATTCTAATAAATTATGAGATTGTAACGTAAAATAGTTACAACTTTGTAAGATTGATTCATTTTCACCATAAAATAATTAAAAAATGAAACTTTAAATATATTAAGGATTAATTAATTCATGATATTACATTTCATATGGGATATATATACACCTCATGAATGTTTATAGGTTCATAACATAATGTACGTCTCAATGAAGGAAAATTGAGTTAAAAATCACTTACCGATTTCTTATCTTTTGTATAGTAAACCCCATGAATGATATATAATAAATGGATATGTAAATACCAATAATTTTATTTATAATTATCATAATATACCATCATCTGAATTTTAGATAACACATAAATGAAACATATGGTGAATATGGATTCTGTCTCACGGAAAATGAAAGTTAAACTAAAACCCATTACATTAAAAAAAGTGAAAATTGTCATACTCATTAAAAATTACTATATAATAAATATATGTTTATTATACATATATTAAAGAACTATATTCATATATTTACAAACATATGTTATTTAAAAATTTTCATATTATTACCCATTTATTGTCAATTCTTTGGTAAAGTTATGTTTTGGGTAATAACCTCTTTGTTATATATATATATATATATATATATTTAGATATGTTATATTTTTTTGCATTATTAATTTGATATTGGTAACATAATATCCATAATTATGACCATTTTATAAATATCTAATATATTCAGTATATATGTCATTATAGTAATCCATAAAAAAATTAGTGATGAAAAATGAATACATCGTTAATGGCGATGGTAGGTCGTACGTACATATGAAAGACATTTCCATTTTTTATTGTATTGGAAGAAATAAAATTAAGTGATTTATATTATGATTCTTGAATAATCATTATTTTATTTATATCACAATTTTTTAAACCCCTCATTAATAAATTCTCTGTAAATCATGAATGAATCACATCACTTCGTGAGGAGGTAGTCTATTGTGCATACAAGTGGAGTATTCATTATCCCACAAAATGGATAGTATGAAGGTATCTATGATATTATAATTAAATAAACTTAATAAAATAATAAATATCATATATAAATAGTAAATACATCATTATGACTAACCTTGATATGTGGTAATTGAAAAAATAATTACATTGGTTCACGAGGATGGAATATGTTGTACGCACAGAAGATGATTTCATAACCAATTTTATGGAATTGAAGATGGTTTTTTGGTAATTCCATTGTCATAAAAACATATAAATATATGAAATACACATATTTTAATATATATAACCAGGATATAATAATAATTTAATAATGTGGATAAATAAATAAAATAAAGATTCTTGTTGAAGAGCATTACATATTTTTTGGGTATTCTTCTTATTTTTACACTAAATCCATTCTATTTTGATTTTATGACCATAAAATATTTATATTATGAGAGTATGGAAGTTGGTGAGGGATGTGGGTGGGTATTTTACTACCCATAGATTAGTCAAATTGTGAATTACTAAGTATATTGAGTACCCTTTTGTAGTTGAGGAGTGTTGTTTTGTAAATACCCCAAATTATTTACTATTCAGAGACCAATATTATAGAAATTTGATGAAAATGGTATAATTAAATGTGTGTACGGATTATAAGGTATATTAAATCCTATAAAAAATGAATAACATGATGTGAATTAATTTTAACAAAAGTGTATGAAAAGTGCCAAAACACCTCTTTATCCTTAACTACACTAACAATGTTTTAACTATATAGGGGTTGATATATTAATTATAAAATAAAAATTTGTCAATTAATGGAAAATAGTTGATATGTAATTTTCTATAAAAATAAACCTGTAGAATATATGTTTTTAGTAATTTTAAATCATTTAATAAAATATAATTTATTATAACATAACATAATTGAACATCTTGAGATTATTTGTTTAAATTAAATTATAAAATATCAAGATAATTATGGAATTAGAATATATTATTTTCATCCCAATTTAACATGATATATTAATTAAAAAATTATTGTCTCATAGTAATTCCATCAATTTACATCACTTTTAATATTTTTGGTAACATTTATTTTATTTAATTGTTAACTAAGTAATTACTCTCTTGGTATTTCATAAAATTTTAAAGTAACTTTTACATCTCAAAATAATAAAAATAAATTATCAACATAAAATACATTAACATATTATCATGATATATATAACTGAACATATTTAGTTTTTTATCAAGAGGCTTTATAGATATTAAATGTGTGAAAAGTATCTTTTTCGTCTTTTTCATTACTTAACTTATTTTATGGATCATATTCAAATGAAAGTGGAAATTAATTTCAACATGTCAATTTATTTTCTTTAAAACCTTGAAAAAAATAATATAGAAAAATTAAGATAATATTTTAGTTCATTTTTAAACTTATTATTCTTTTTTAACCCTCACTAATACAATTTTTACCTTAAATATAGTAATTAATATTTCTGTAATCACTATTACTTTTTGGGAAAAATTAATTTTTCCTTATAAAACTAATAAATTATAATTATTAAAATTATGAAATTAATTTATACGAATTCCCTTCATTTAATAGGAATAAATAAATAAATAAATTTTTCTGTATATGTGATGAGAAAGCAGGTTTATAAAGGGAAAATGATCAAATGTTTACAGACACTATATATCAAATTTCAATATAAAATTTATTCTAACAAGATAAACTTGATTAATAAATCTATATATGAACTAATTTTACTTAAAACCAATTTAAAATATAATTTATCTTTACAAATAAGTTAAAAAATATATTTCCAATTAAAATATTGTATTTTTCACTATTCATAAAAAATGTGGCATTTCAGAAAATACTGATAATTAACTCTAATATATTCTTCAAATTTGTAATTAAAAAAATAATTTTTTTCTTGTTCACATAAATAGTTGAAAACATTTTGTTGACAAAATTTTTTTTTTGAACATTTACTGAAAATTATGTATTTTGTTCAATATGTTTTTTTAGAAAAAACACTATATATAAAATTTTAGAAGTATTTATTAGTATTCATATTACTATGTTTAATGACTATGTTATAAGGGTCTCTTTAATAATATATCCCAGTTTTGTTAAAACTTTTTACTGTGCATAACACAAGATAAACCAGTGTTGCATTTAGTGAAAAATTAACATGGTGTTGAGTGTAATGTAAGTCCACAAATAAATTTATTTTATTTGAAGAAATACTCAATAAATCATAGAGTTTTTCATTATTATACTATATTTTTCTTATTTTATTTTTTATCTTGTGCTCTAATAAATGGTATAGTGTCCTCATGATTCACTTTAGACCCTCAATGCTTGTAAGTAGCATCAAGAATATAGGGATCTATATCTATGCCCATGAGTATATTTGGAATAGACCTTGTGATTTGGGTTAGGTTTTCACATTATTAATTTTTGTATCTTGACTTCTTCGAATAATCATCTTAGATCTATAATGATGGATCTTGATCACTATAATGTAAACTCTTTCACATAAATATTTCATAGAAAAGAATATATTTAATGATATATTAAGAAACTATAAGATTGGTATCGTGTTTTCGAGTTGAAATATTACACCATAATATTCTAATAGGAAAATAATTTCACTCTATCTAAATATCTAATAGAAATAGGGATCACATTCAATAACATTGAAAAAAAATTGCGTTATTCATTAATAAAAATGAATTTTCCCTAATCATGATTCTTTCTTTGACACGTAAATGGTTCTCGGTAACTAAAAAACCTTGTTTCAATGATTTTGTTTCAAAAACCATTTTGGTTGTGTCTTATTTTTTTCTTCCACATGATTTACATTTTTTAAAAATCCATGAAATCAGAAATCTAAATCTCATAATCATGTTAAGAAACCAAGATATTTATAATTCCAATTGATTTCAACATAAAAATTGGTGAAAATATATTTTCCATAGTATATTACCTAATGTTTCATTATCCCATTAGAAAACAGTTATTCTTTATAGATACTCTAATTGATATCTCTATAAAGTTTCATATTGAATACCCATTTTCCTAAAATGGGTTTTACATTAACTGGACGATCTAACAAAATTTAGACTTGGTTTGGGTATATAGAATCTATTAAGAAATTCATGAATTATTTCTACTTTTAAAATTATCATATAGTTATTGATTCTTTGTATGATATTTGATCATTATTTTAAAATAATAATATATAACCATCCCTAGTAAATAGAAACCATATCTCTCTAGTTCTCTAACCTCTCTAGTGCTTCTGTATAATATTTAGGTCCCTCAAACAACTAATTGGACTATTTATTTGTCAAATTTTATCATATGCTAACACATGTGTATCTTGAGGCTCGACATATTCAGATTATATTTTCCCCAACATCCAAATATAATAATGTTCTCTAATTATATAAATATCACTTTTATAGCTTTAAATAATACTCAAATATAGGAATCAAAAAGTTCATATACTCTTTTTTAATTAGGATATCCAAAAAATATATAACTAGTTCTTCAAGATTCTTATTTGTCTCTAATCATAAAATTAATTATTTTTTTTGTGTCCCCACACATGTAATTATTAAAATATATATTCATTCTCATACAATTAATCAAATATAATTATTCTTTTTTCTTTACCTGGAACTTAGTTTTGTTTGTATACTATATTTTTGGGGAAGTGTATCGATAATTGGATAATGGAAGATCCTCATAACACATAATCAATGTAATCGTTTCCAACAAGTGTTGTTTAATGTTTTAACTAAAACAATTCACATGTTTTGTATATAAGAAAGTGAGTTCGGATAGTATACCAACCCATATTAAATAATTGATTAACTCTTGGTTAAGATTCTCTTCACTGTGTTCTTTGTATAGTTTATTTTTATTCTAACTATAATAATTCTCAACACAATTCTAGTATTCCATTAACTTGTTGAAGATATCAGTTTTATACAACATTATATAGATATATCCATAGCATTTACAATAATCATCAATGTATTTGATGTATGATTATCAACTCTTTATTTTATTAAAAATGTTCTACACACATTTGTATGAAATAACCCTTAAATCCTTGTACATATTACCATATTTTAACTAAATAATGTATTTTTCCATTTTTAGTTACAAAAATCGTAAAAGATGTCCTAATATTTTAGTTAAAAATAATCCTAATATCCTTCTTTATATAATTATATCAAAAAATACCCATTTACATGACCATTCTAGTGATTCAACAAGGGGTGTGATATAATTCATGTAAACTTGTTTTGTTATGAATTTCCTTGAATTTCATTTTAATATTAAATTTTTTAATAAAGGTTATTTAAATGTTGCATCCCATAGAATAATATATATTTATTAATGTAGAATCATTTATTTTGGAATATGAAGACAAATATATCTATATATAAACTATGCATTGATTTTGGTTTCTTGGTCACACTATAGATATAATAAAAATTCATTAAATCTTGAACTAATTCAGTCCAAAAAATTAGAAGGTAGTTCCAAATTACTTGTGCAGCTACTAATTATCTATTGAAATATCATCAATCCACCTCACACAAGATAATATTCCATATTCTTTTTAGTTATTATATTTTGATATAAATTTTGGAAACACAACATGTATCTAATACCATGTCTGTAAAAATGGAAATATTACACTCAATAACAAAAATAATTTATGTTTCCCATTTATTATTTACAAATGAATTTTTCTTCATCCAGTGGCCTAAAGTTTGATGAGAAAAACATACCACATCAACCTCTTAAGCCTCTATGAGTATTTCTACTTTTAAAAGGGTGTTGTATATTTTCCTTACACATGAAATTAGTTATTGGCCCTTTTTACATGTATTTACTCTTATTAATCATATTAACATAATTATTTTCTTGATTAATTTATTTAGTTTCTTGATGAATTATATTTAAGATATTTAAGAGTGCCTTCTCTCTATAATTCTTGATAATATTTATAATTACGATAGATAATATTGAAGAATTGAGTCGAGTATGTGGTATGTAAGAACGTTCTTGTTTAGTATATAAACTATAAATTCTAAACACTCAATATATTCAATAAACTTATTTTTATGGTTTATAAAGATAATTGGTTCTCTTATCTTTCATGTAAATATTTCCTTGGATATTTCAAATTATTCTTTTATTTCATTGTCCTTATAGAGGTAATAAAGATGTGACAATATGGTCTATGTGTCCATGTATTCTTATCTCCTCTGGATATCACTATTAATGGATGATAACTTGAGGTATTAGTTATCTAACTAATCTTCAACATGTTTCTTGATGATATTGAGTACCCCCTCACATTCCTATTTAAAGTGGTCCCTAGGAATTGGGGACTCCGGTGTAGGAAACTACAACTATTTATGTAATATAATATTCAATAACTTATACCACTCTTTGAATATAGAGCCAATGTGTATATTACCTTTTAATATAATTGTTCACATGTATAGTGTCATAGTTAAATAACATGTAATTTTCTACAGAAATTAATAATATTTTATCACATTATCTTTCATACTAGTAATAATATGTCAGATCTATTTTATTGGTCTCCAATTATTTTACCATTTCCAAAAAAACTCTTTGCAATTAACTCAAAACATCCTAGTTCATGGATATTATAATGGAGCGGATATAATTTTACCATAAAATTACCCATAAATGGAACTGAAAACTATATAATGGTATCTTGGTTGGATTTTCATGAAAAATCATTAACTCATAGTTCATTAAACTCTTGAGGGGACTCCCCAATCCTAAAATCCTAAACTCTAATTTCTTTAATTCATTCCTCAAACATTCCCCAAGTCTTGTCATGAAAATAATCCATTAACTATAAATTTTTTAATTCAACCTAGTACTTTCATTATAACTCCACAACAATTTTATGCACCCTAATGAGGGTTGAAGAAGTATTT
Organism: Viscum album; assembly: GCA_963277665.1. Taxonomy (NCBI): domain Eukaryota; kingdom Viridiplantae; phylum Streptophyta; class Magnoliopsida; order Santalales; family Viscaceae; genus Viscum; species Viscum album. The sequence goes on from OY728119.1 coordinate 637,827,138, forward strand.
TTAACTATGATTATAATATAACCCAAGTGGTGGGATGTGTTTTCGGATTTAATATTTTCTTCAAGGTATTTTTTAAAAATATACATAAATAATATTTCTTTAATTATTCACATTCAAGATAATATTATGTGTATTATACATTATAATTTTTCCAATTATGATTACCTAATTTACAAATAATAACTTTATTTTGTTTTTTATATGCATGGTGATTAATTTATTTAAAATTTTGATTGTTTTTAATCATCCAAATAAACTATGCATCACATAAATAAATAAATAAACATGCACAGAAAAATAAAATAAAAACATGATATGATCACGAAAAATTATTTATTGGTTGTTCTTTTGGGAATAGATAAAATAACCATGAACCTAGTTAAAATAACTCATTTATCCATATACTGGATAAAGTTTTATCCTTTCTCTACTGACCAAGAAATATATTTAGTTGGGTTTTATCTCAGTTTGGGTCTTAAAACACCTCCTCTCATTAGAGGTCCTATAAATTAAAAATTGTGACTCACTCATGAGTGAGGGGTACTAGGGGTTAAAGGATTCATAAAATGAACCTTTGATATCAAGGCCCATTTATAAAAAATTAGGTAGGGATGATTCAGATATCATCATATTTAATTTAATAATAAATTTATCACAATAAAACCCATCGTATATTTAATTAAATTACAAAAATTAAATCACATACAACGGTTAGTCAAACTCATGATCAATCACGAAATCTATTGAGTACACATTTGAACATATTATCATGTACTAGAAGAAGTTTTTATTAATATAGATTTACTAATATTATTAAATTATTATATTATTTTCTATTTTTTATTTTTATTGTATCCAAATATACCTTGAGAAACCTATTCAAAATTTTGTTTAATAAATTAAATAATATGTGTTTAAATTTAAAATAATCATGTATATAGTATGTATTGATGAGAAAACACATTGTTTAACCTCTTAGTTAGCTTAAATTAATTATAATAATTTTACATATACATGTTATATATAGGATGTGACATGGTGTGTACCTTTCAAAATCATATTAAATATATTTATCGAATTTAATATTTTTACTGAATCTTCTACCCCATGAAATGTCATGTGACTTAATAAATGTATGTTATTTAGCATGTACATTATTCATACATGGAATTTATGCCCATATAGTGTTTATTGATATTTAAAACATGTTCTTTCATGTTTAAATACTTTTAATCTACATAGTGTGGATAACCACATGGATTTCCATAAATATATATAGTTGGTCTTTTTGGAAATGTATTTAAAGTAAAAAGTTTGTAAATTAATGGGTACACATCATATAGTTGTGTAATTTTGTGAATAATCAGTATTAATAATTGTTATCCTCATGAAACATCATAATTTACCATATGTACACTAGGTTTGAAGTTCTACATTTTTCATGGAATATATAGAATGCTCCAAGATGGGCAGTCTAGTCTCATGTTTAATTATCATCTTGATGAATAACACAACAAATTTGTCATTTTGGGTAACTTTCAAGAGTTTGAATGAATTAAATTGGTTTACAACCATGTACATTCCATGTAATCTATGTCTAATCTTGTTGATTGACTAGAAATCCCAATTTATTATGCAATGATAGCATATCATATGCCACATTGTATATAGTGATTTACGTGATTAGTCAAACCATGTGGGGTAACATGAGGTTTACAAAAGATACATGTTGTATAATATATATCATATCATGTTCCTAGATGGATGCTATTGTCTTACATGGAAAGACACTATAAAATAATCCACACGGAATGTCATCATTGATGTGTCTCACAACATATGTATTTTATTATGGGTACATACATTGTGATTTTTTATTACACTCCTTGTATTTGTGTCATTCGGTGGGCATCCTCAGCACCATTAGATTGGATCCTAGATCCTTATTTACTTTTTATTGACCTGATCATGGTTATATAATTTCAAATAAATATCTTATTAGAAATATTGAAATAAGAATTCATTATTAAAATTTAACTAAATTCAACGAAAGTGTAACTATATTAGAAAATAATAAATCATAATAAATTGTATTGTGTCCACTCAAATATAAATTCATCGTTTTAGGGAATATATAATGTGATTGGATGGTTTCCAACATTGTTTTCTCATCAATTTCATTGGATAATATCAAGAGAATATCATGAATCCAATCCAAAATTCACTTAGAGAGGATATTTACCATTTAAGAAATAATAAATTTGAAATAATAATTACCAAAAATGTTATTATTATTCTTATAAATTCTTTTTCGTTTCATGTCTTATCATCTTTTCATGGATAATTTAATTATGGATTCTTCTAGTTTTATATATATGTTCCCCATGAATCATTAATCAAGCCTCTTTGTATTATGTGTGATAATGTTGGGAAATGTACTGTCTTTTATTTCACATCAATGATAAAAACAAGAGTATTATATTATAATATCTCATTATTATGTGGGGACGGAGTATGTTCTCTCTGTAGAAGGAGGTAAATTCTAACGTCTCATCATTTTCCGTAACTAATTTATCCGTAAAATGAAATATATCTGAATATATACATAGTGTTAATATTTGATATTTTTGGAATGGAGCTTTATATAAAATTCATTCTTAGTCCTTCCCCATATCTAATAATAATAATATTATGATTATTATATCACTTGACATGTTCATATTTTAATATCATTTACATTATAAAAAAGTAAATATTTATATAATAGAAATAAAATAAAATATTTCATTCTTGCCAAGCCCTTAACTTTTCCCATCAATCCTCCTTGGTATGTATAAAAACTTAAATAATATAATATTTATTTAAATAAATACTATTCTGTAAAAAAAAATGATTATTATATTATCTAAACACATCAATAAATATATTTTTTAAAATTAATATAACTTAGTAAATATTTATATTAATATCTTCACTAAATTATTCAAAAAAGAAATACTTCATTATTATCTAGTGAATAATAAAAAAAGAGATAAAATCAAACTCATATACTCAAAACATGAATATCTAGTGATTTAATTTTTGAAATCAACATAAATTGAATAATTTTTATTCCACCATATGATAATAATATTAATTCTTAATATTAACTTTCATATAATTTAATGATATTATGGATAAAATATTGGTTTGGCCCTATTATATGATTTCATAGTGGAATTAAATGAGCTAACATGAAGTATAAGATAAACATATTGAAACAATTCAAGGAAAACCTGGAGAATCATCTTATTGTCAAAAAATAGAAACCTTCTAGTGAATTCTATTATGTAATATAATATAATTGTTTCAATATTTAATAAGGACATTTGCATAATTGTGTTATAAACTATATATTTCATTTATATTTATATGAATTTTTCTCAATGAACTCATATATGAAGTTCTATGGTCATGTATTTAGTCCAAAAAATCAATTTCAATCAATGTTCTAGAAATACCTTATTCCATTAACTCATAAGAGAAAAATAATTTCTAGAATTATTTAATTAATACCATATTAATTAAGATACATCCAATATTTACTAAATTTCCATGAGAATATGTATTCATTTTATTTATCCATACATTACCTTATCTGATTAGTGAAATACATAAATTCAAATCTCAATTATACGAACCAATACATACATTTATATAAATGAATATGCAATGAATCATTAAACATGTCAAACCCTTATTTCCTTATATATCCACTAACTACCCTTCATCTATATTACTATGTGAAAACATCATGATGAGATTTTTCAGTGTCTTGTGAGCCATTAAGTCATTATAGTAAAATAATATATATACCCTATCATGAAAAAATTATCATGAAAATTAAAATTGTTTTAAATAATACTATAGTAGAATTTATAGTTTCCAATTATTGTAGAAGACTATTATATCTATTCCAAATAACAAATAATTTGAGAAAATTATCATATAAATTATTCATTGTAGAAAAATCATTTTGTGATATGTTATTTTTTAATGTTTAGGTAATGGAATGTATAAAGTATGTTTGTTCTAGATTACAAAATAGAATATGGTGTTCAATTAGAATATGAGGATGAAAGGATTAGGGGAAAATGATATTTAATATAAAATTTTGATTTTATTAAAAATGGGATTATCCAATACGAGTTTATGTAACATAAGATTATGCCTCCACACATCAAGAGTGCTTTCATGGTGATATTGAATTAAATGAAAAGTTCAATATTCATAGACACTTAAATTATTATGAATGGGGGAAAACAAATGGAATAAGGGATCTAGGTGAATAAATAGTGAAACAATTAGTATTTGGTGAACCTAAACATGAAATAAAACTCATCGACATGCATAAGTTACTCTGATTTTCAAAAACTATCAATGATGTAATATCAATTGTTTACTTGTTTGAGATAGTTATCCCAACAGAATATATCTGTTTTACACATCATTTTAGAATATTTTGGGCTCATGAACACTGAGTGAGAATATTTTTCTATAACGTTTCCTAGAACATCATATCTTGGGATAATAGATTGAGGATTTTTATAGATAAACATATATCCATATAATATTTATTTTATTTTTTATTGTGTGGTCATTTTTTTAGAACATTCATATTATATTATTCATGACTATAGACTATAAAATTTCTTTGACATCATATTTTTACATTTCTATCATATTATTTTTCATCTTTTTATATAATGTTTAACATCATTCATTTTAGATCTTATGGTGCTTCATAATTTAAAGTCCCTGAGCATAGAATAAAAGGAGAATTTTTAAATAATAATTGAATACATTATATTAAAATGGTTCTTCTTATTGTTAGGTCATACAATTATAAATAAAACATTTCTTTTTTGGTTTAAGGTCACAAAAATAAAACAAATATGTTGTATAGTTTATAATAATATGATATGTATCATGATTCCATATAGATTAGCATCATAATATATGGGTAGGGATTCATTAATTTAAATGTATGGAGAGATCCATTTATAATAAAGATATCCTAAATGGGGCCCTTTATATTTTTTTGGTCTCATGTATATAGTGATAACCATGGGCATTAGATTTTTTCACTATTATTCCCCAATTTGATGCTTTTGGGAGTATACTTAATATTTATCATCATTTATACTATGATATTTTATTTAATTTTAATTTTATGATCTAATTTTTTAAATCTATGAGATGGTGATCATTATGATAAATTAATTATCTCTATCTCAAATAAAAATTTATATTTATTTCATTTTTTAAATTTTTAATACTCTTTTATAACTAACTAAAATGAATATTTCTAAAATTTTATTACGTACTTTAAGGTCCCAATAATCTATCTAAAAGTTTGTGTAACAATTAAAATACAAGAGATAAAATTGAACTGGGGTCTCATTATTAGATTACACGGAACTTTAAAAAATATTTTATGAAATTTATACTTTTATGACATAATGAATGTTATTAATATATATTTAGTATGAAAATGGGTGGTTATTTAAAAATGTATGTTCATTAGGTAGAAATATGATAAATTATATTTAACTTTATGTGAATTTGGAATGAATGAAATACTACTATAGATGTACATGGTGATAAAATGATTGAGGTGAACCGTGATGTGAAGAAAAATAATGGTAAGAAGTGAAATGTGGTTGAGAATGATTATAAGTGTTACTTTATAGACTATAAATTCAGGAATAAAACTATATATTTTTTATTATAAGGTTTCTTACATTACATGATTTGGATATTAATTATTCTTAATAAAATTCATGATGCATTGAGTAATGAAACAACATGAGTTAAAATCAATTTTATGATGGAAAATTGAATTTTATGAATTCTTTGATTAAATTTATTCAACCTATAATGATAGGATGATAAAAAATATTATAGTTTTACTATTATCTGTATTCAAAATAAGGGCCCATTTTCATACCATAACAAAAGAAAACTACGGATGATGACCAACCAAATTTAAAACATTGGTTTTAGTATTTTGTAATCTAGGAAATATACTAATTTTTCATAATTAAATTTAGACCCAAATATACCCCAGTAAGGTACATTATTGATGTGTTAACTTATTCCTTTTCCATATAGAGTAGTTATATTTCGATAAGATAAGAATATTACCATCATTCTATAGGGGTTTCATATTTATTCCAGAATTTATAACATAAAGTTATTATGATAAAAAAAGATTATTAATAATAAGGGTCTAATCACTATAAAGTTATTTCATTGTGTGTTGGAAAAATAATAAAGGAAACCTGATGTGAAACATTGATGGATAAAATACTAACATCATTAGAAAGAAAATACCCACATCAGATGGAAACAAATAACAACATTAGTTAGTAAAAAATACCTACATCAATTGGTGAAAAATACAACAGATATGTTTAAACATATAAAATTAAGATAAAATTGATGTAGAGGTAAATTACCATTAAATATTGATAGATCCAATATAAAAGATAGAATCCAAATATAGAAAAATAAGTATCGTAAATTTGATAATAAGTCTTTATCAAGAATTTAATGTTTATACAAACTAACATGATCATATCTCTTAATAGTAATTATAACTTAGCATAAGTGAGGAGTGTTCCATAAAATAATAGTAAATGGATGCTATATTGAAGTATTTCTGTATCACTATATCTCTGATAAATTCAATGATCAATTCATACACAGTTCTTAAAAAGGGTGTAATATTATTAAAGTAATATCACATTGTTGAATAATTATGGATACCCTATTATAAAAATTATAAAATATACCTAACATAAATTAGTGATGAATCAAATTGCATGTCATAATGAAACAAATAAGGAATTATTGCATGAAATCAATGATATGGACTAAATGTGAATGAGTGGAAATCTACATACTAATTTAAAATAAGGGTAAACATAAGAAGGAAAAAGTTTTTATACATATTATAAGAGTTCTATACATCACTATATATCACTGGAAGAAATAAACCAATCTAAATGAAATTAAATAAAGGGGGACACCATTGAGGGGTAACCATATGTATATAAAAAAGGACATCCTAGTGTAAATAGAATTAATTAAGCACAATATGAAATTATATGGAATCAAACATCAAGGAGAAATGATAAATAAAGAAGGTAATGTGGTTGGGTTTTGGATAATATGTTCATGTGTCACGAAGTATTCTTTTGATACTAAACCAAGATTTATGTTGTTATAGATGAAGTGTTAATTTTTCTAATATGAATGGTAAATCCTGGTATAAAAATCCTAATAATAAAATGTAATTGTATAGAATCTTATATTATTTTATATGGTAAATAACGTAGTTGGAATAAAAGTAGATGAATGTCATTTGGAATATATGATAAAATGAATTGTATAAATCTAAAGTGAATATATTTATATCCATGAAATAAAATTTTTTATAAAGATTATAGCCATTTTTTGAGAGGTTATTTAAATAATTTTGGTATCATGTCTTATGGAATATCATTTACCTTACTATTTAACATCATGTGATAGGGAAAATTGAAACATTGTGCAGTTTATGGTCACTTAACCAAGATCATTGTATTATTTAGTTTTAGGCCATTTAAATCGCATCATGGACACAAATATAGAAACCAATAATAAATTATTAGGAATATTTCAAAGCATATTATCCCATTTTACCAAGAGTCACTAATTTTTTAGGGATTATATGTTGAAAAAATGAAGTAATTTAGTTTTATGTTACGTGATAAAGATTAATCTATCATAATGTTTTTGGTTATATAAAAAGGAAAATTATGGAATATTTTTTAAGATAATTTAGAAAGGAAACATATACCATTAATTTTATTTTCACAAGGTATGTTCATTTGTACTAAATAATGAATTAAGGATCCTTATTATAAGGAGATTGAGCACAATGAAATGTTGGTGCCTTGAAAAGTCTCTCTGTAGATGGTATTTTTTTTATTACATTGGACCATTAAGTAGAATTACATATTGTATGGAAAATAGATGTATTTAATTTTAATATCATATAGTTTGGATTTGGGACCATGAAAATTTTAACTCATACAGTAAGGAAAATTACATAAAGTTAAGGACTTTTCTATTGATCATTCCATGTTGTTTAAAATCATATAGTGAAAAAATACTTCTCATATATGATAACGTCACGACAAAAGTAACCTTGAACCCAACATGAAGAACTAAGAATTATATTTATTTTAAAATAATTCATTGGTAGTAAGTAAAATTTTCTCTGCACAATATAAATTCATTGAGTGTGCTCTATTAGTTTATACATTATATATTATAGAAATACATTCCCGTTAAGGATCTATTTTTTGGATTCAGTATAAGTATCATTAGTTCCCCGAGTACTAGAATCACATATCTTTGAAAAATTATCTAAGGTCATTGTTATATATTAATTATTAGGACACAAAATAATGATATACCTTAAGGATATGTACTACCTACAAAATTTCTCATCTAGGATTAATAACTCTTTAATTTAAAGATATAATCATTCAACCATATTGATCTAGTCATAAAAATTAATACGATGTGAGGGTAACTAAAACTCAATAAGAAACACTTATATTGTCTTTTACACAAAAGTATGTGGATTCGTAAGGGTATTTGTGGGTGTTGAAATACGATAAGTATAGAGGGAATTGAGTTGTAATTAATGAAACTTCTTCTAGTTTGTAACATATATTTTTATAGGATATTAGATGATTTATTTGTAAAGGAATCTATCTATTTGTTTTCATTTTTGTTATAGTGATAATAATTATTTTGTTGGATGTTTTATTTTTAGTATAAATTCTAAATCTCTTGTGACTAGATATTTTCTTTATTATCTTATAGGACAGTACAAGGAAATAAAAATATATGTATAAAATTGGAAATTTAAAAGTATTTTTATACAATCATTCTGTCCTCCTTTAGGGGTATAAGTTCTCCAAATTCTGAGAATAATTTAATGGTAATGATATTGAATTTAAACTATACAAAAAAATGGAAATTTTTCATAATTTTTATTCCCCACATAGAACATTGATCGAATTACTTTATTGCATGTATAAAATCTGGATGTTAATTTATAATGATGTAAGGAAACTATAGTGAATGGAAGATTATTACAAACATGATGTAATCATGAACCATAGAGGGGGAAAATACCACAGTCTCTCTATTTCGTGAGATAGAACCACATGTGATTGTGTAGACCCGACTCATTACTTTATAAAAGTATAAAATTTTAATTTATTTTTGAATAATTACATTGGATTTAGGTTTATATTTATTAATAATTCCATTAAGGCTATCAAGAAGGTTAAAACAGATTATCGAATTGTATATTTGATACCTCTCATATCAAAATTATGTTATAATTTCATATTGTAGGCAGTCAACAATGAGGAATATCAAATTAATTTTTTTGATCAATTTTTGTTGGAGAGGAACCCTCCTTAGTAGAGATGTCATCAATATCTGAATTATATCATACATTTTAATGAGATTGTGAGTTACCAATATCTAATTTATAATATACATAACTATTTATTCATCATCTTGATTAATTATGGTGGTGGAATAATTAACCATTGAATACCTTTGGCAATTTAACAATCAAGTTACATAAAAAAACTATATTTTTTTTACTATATAATCCCTCTTTATTTCTATAATAAAATAATATGAGTCTACCTTATTATTTTGTTAGTAAATTGAAATTGGGAGGGATAACTCATGACCTATTATGATGACATTAACTTCTATATTATTATTAGATTATCAATCCAATTTGTGAAATATATAAGGAAAAATTATATTATGAGTGAGATGAACATAACATTAAAGATTATGTTGTTAAACCTCATATCTCAATTTCCTTCAAGAATATAAATTGGAATGCACATTTAAAGAGAATTTCTCATTCCTTTGTGGTTTATTTTAGTGTTTAGGAACCATTATTAATTAAATATTTATTTATAGGGAATAAATATTGTTTACAATGTGCTTCTAGTAAATCTACCAATGTTTTTTCATTTTTTCCATTTAAGAAAAATATTAAATAAAACTACTAGAGAATAATTTTATATATTTATAATAAACTAATAAACAATGGAAAATTAAATAATATACTTATCTATATTAATGTTGGATACTAGTTGTACCTTAGGATTCCAGAATTGTAGTAGTATATTTGAAACACAAATATAAAAGAGGGGAAGTCTCCTCGAAGGGGGTATATCTAGTCTCAACATCCATAATAGTTTTGAGAATATAACTCATTATTTTATATTCCCTTAAAAATTATTTGGGGAATGTTGAGACTCAAAAGGTCCCTTCTAGGTGGCCATGTATAGGGTTGTCTGTTTTTATTCTATGGGTGGAAATGAGAAAAATGGTTTGTAAGGTATTTCTTAGGAATGTTAAATGTAATTCAAAAACCCTTGAAACAGTGATAAGATATTCCTTTTTTATTCAACATGTATTAATGGTATAGACTTAATATTTTGGTTCATAATGAATTAATTAATTTAGTCCATGAATCCTAAAAATCCATGTAAATATCAATGGTTTTAGATAATGGTAATCTAAATGATTTTTATTATATTATGAGGATTATCAGTGATGCCTCATATCATACATATTTCCAAAGAAATATCATTGAGGTTACTCAGAATATGCACTTCAATTTGTTAATCTTTTACTTATGAAGTTGGAACATGAAAAAAGATTCACAATATTAGTAAAGGGTGAAGAATATTATCATCAATTCACTACTATATCATTTAGATATTATTCTATGGTAAAACATAAAAGTTTCATAAAAATGGTGTGCATCACCCAATGTTACATACCTATAGTATTGTTTTGTAGGAAAGAAATCATTTATTAGTAGTATAATCTTTAGTGTTGCGACAAAATTATGGATCCCTCGTCTTATTGGGTTATCATACAACTGTCTTATTCTATAATTATATGATAAAGAAGATAAATTCATCATTCAATAAATAATGAATGAAATATTAGAAGTTGATATATAATATATTATATCTATTCTTCTCTATTACCAATATAATTATGGGAAATGTTTTTTCGTAATGTACATTTTGTATGGAGTGTGTTCCAATGAATTTATCCACCCGAACTCCTGTCACACTGATATGTGATGATTGAATACTTATTATTACCTATTTATAACCTAAGGGATTAACTGGTAAACATAGGTGATAAAGTCTTACCTTTAGTCTAACCCTAAATCCACATGTAATTCTTTTGAAAGGTGTCATATTGTTTCTTATAAAATAAAAATTATTACTCATGTTTTGTAAAAGAATTACAAAATATGATTTGTATATGACTTGTGTTTTCTTGAATTCTTATGTTATCCTACATTAATTAATCCTTGGTAAAAACAACTACTATAATAATAAAATGAATATCATCAAACTTCTTCTCATCAATAAAATAAGATGTCTTGGGTTGAAAATCCTCATTAACCCTATAAATATGAACATTTATATTATCATATTCAAGGGGTACAAAAATAAAAATTTAATGATATAATATTAATGAGTATGGGGGTTTATTGGGAGTAATTTTACTTGAAGAACAATTTTAGGGGAGGTGAATCCTCCTGTTGATATATTTAGAATATTCATCTATTTTTGAAATTTAGATCATATATATCATGATCCTTTTTTAGAGGAACTCATAAAATATATCACTATATTATTTATTTTTTCCATGAATGATAAAATGGATCCTAAAATATAATCACACATTACACACTAATAATTTATTTTGTTCAAAACTAAGGATTAATCCATGGATCATACACATAGGGTTGTGTTTGTGTACCAAAAGATAAAACTAAAAACATTATGGGTTACAAATTGTTTTAGAAAGGTTCACTTCTGATCTATGGGAACACTATCCTCGTGTCTATATGTGTACTAATATAAAAAGTCATATATATCTTATAGATTTTTACATCATCTTAAATGGATTATAAATAAGAGGGGTTGTCTTAGTTAGTCACAGATTTATAAAATACATTATATCTTATTCTATAGATATATTCTCCTTTATAACCCTCTTTTTTACCTTATTATTAATCCCCTATAGATGATATAAACACATCAATGTGACTGTTGAATCTTTTGGGTTCTACTAACCATTGTATTATCTCTTTCATCATAGAGAGGTATATTGTTTTAGAAATATAAATATATTGTATGTTTTTTATTTATCAAATTGTTTGAGAAATGTACAAATTATTCTTCTTCATTGATACATCAGAAAAAAATAGAACATGATATAGTAATAAAATCATCTAGTCTCTCTCATTATTATTTCTATAAAATTTAGATATCCAATATGCCCTCTTCTCTATATCCTTCGTATCTTCAATTCTATGCTCACTTATTCAAAAATTTCAGAACATCTACATGAATTATTTATATATATTAATCCAACTATATATTCTACCATAAATGGTATTAATCATTCCTTGTTATATCTTTTATTATCTCAAATGATATTTATGTGGTCAAATGATACTATTAAATTAAAATAAATACACATATAATTGATCCATGAATTTTTTATTCAATATAATATTATTTCCTTTATATTTTCTATATTTATGATTTACCATGTGTGGATGATTCATTATTGCATTATATTGGTCAAATGAGGGATCCAAAAAATAAAAAATTAATCCCTCTATTTAATTTAATAAATATCAGGGAATAATATTTTCAAAACTATCATAGACTATAATCTAACACAATTCCATTATATTCTGACAATCGAGATATTTTTCTTAAAAAATATTTTACAAAAAAGAAACCTATATAATTCTTAAACTTCTTTTATTTTCTTAAATTATATTTAGAGTGTAGTAGTTTACTTCTTGGGTGTTCTACAGTAATCCTAGAGTCACCACAATCTCATTTACTATGTAATGTTTTTCATTATTATGAAAACCACTATTTCAATTATTGGAAATTAGTCTTAACATTATCATCACTATATCATGGAATATACCTTACCTTGTTCATTATAGGTTATAGTATAATAAAATTGCACGGTGAGGGAATTACCAAACAACTATAGGCACTCATGATTCTCAAAATATTATTTATAGTTTAAAATTGAATCCAATGATATGGAATCTATCGAATTGGAATTTGAAAACAAATATTCATATACCATATTTTAATTTGGGGAATGGTAACAAATATTAAGTTATAGGTACATGAATTAAAATCGTAAATATTGATAGAGGCTCATAGGAAGATGTTGTATCATGATATCATTTGAAAATAATTAAAATTATGTAGTTCAAGTGTTCCACCATCCTATATCATGGAATTCAATGATATTTCGAACAGTTTTATCACCGTGGACAAGGGACAAATTTGATGGAAATCACCATTTTACTGCACTATACCACTACAACATGTCTCTTACACCAACACCACCTCTCATCGTATGAATTTATTATTTTCTTGATGTTGACCCATAGCAATCCATATTATTATCTACCACATACCTTAATTTTCATTGGCTAACTGACAACTGAGCTTAGGAACATCCATCTAGATGTCTGGTTACAATAATAAGATATCCTTTTTCATGCACTTTATTTTCCTAACAAACCATTTTTATCCATTTTCTAAAAGTCCCCAATTTTATATATTTTACCTTACATAGACCATAAAGAAACCTAGACTCATCGTTGCACTTCAATGTTTACCTTCTTTAATGTAAAACTATCATACAACTAAGAATTAAATTCTTGATTATGGTAATATAAAAAAATCCTTCCAAATAACTATAATTCATCATATAACACATACATTAATTCAACACATATTTTCAGAAAATTCAACGCACAACCATTGGTTGCAACATTTTCATCCTTTAGTTGAAACATTCTCCCCCCATATACATTATTTACAATATCCCAAAAAATATTTCTCTTGATGGTGTATGGATTTTATGGAAATATTTTCCAACCCATTTTTAAATATAATTCAAATAGTTATTCTCTTATCCTCTAGAAAAGTACAGGGCTATCTACTCCAAATATACTCTAATTTTCTCAAACCAATTCTTGTATATGATTTTACATGGAAATCAACACCTTTTCATACCTTGAAGAATTATAGAATAACATATATTATTCTCTCCCTTACTATTAAATTCAAAAAAAATTATATCCCCATGTTTTATATCAATAAAAATAAATTACTACTCTCAGACAATCTTTATTAGTCATTATAACTCAACATACATTCATCTTTCAGTATTAGTTTTCTAAAACCCAATTAGTGAATTCACAACTAGAAATGATTTTTCCAATATTATTTTAATCCTACTATGTTGGAACATGGTGAATGAAATTATAGTTTTTATTATCAATATCACATATGTAAATATCACTAATTTATTTTCATTATCCTCTTATACCAAATCAAATTCCTTCATAAATATATTTCCTGTGACCATAATCAAATTCTCAAAACAAAATCAGTTCATAACCAATATAGAAAAACTATGAGAAATATCGTATGCTAAATCAGTTGATACCCTTGTTTACTATAAACAAGTGATATCACTAAATGTTCATTATCTCTTAATTATATATAGGCCTTCTTCTTGAATTTTAGATGAAGCTAATCATCCATTGAATATCCATCATCAACTCCAAACTAATAGTTGGTCAAAAAATAATTCTTCTCATAAACAATTTACTATTTTGAAAATAACATTTATATGATTCTGAATTTAAGTTTATATGAATGAAAAAAATTCATAAGTGAATCTATATCTACAGAATGTTCTCTATCCATTTATTCAGGGTCTTCGACCACTTTAGAATGCCTAAAGGACATAAAAAAATGGATAAAACCATTGGGATAAAATAATTTGTTATTGAAAATGATACCAATATATGATTTACTTGATACTAAGTAGATTTAATTATTATAACTTATATTAACTAATTCTAATTTGATTTTTGAATATGAGAGATTAATATCACTACTCGCCCAACTTGCCTTTCCCGCATTAAAACATGTTTTTCAAATCATGAATTTCAAAATTTACCAAGATCCTTTATTCATATAACTCATACACCCCATTGATCGTATATCCACTTTAATATTACATTATTCCAATCATCATATATGGTAATAAATTACAATGGGATATGGGTACCCCGAACATGCTCAAGTATAAGAGGATTATCGAGACATACAATGAACTAACCTAATGTTTTACATGTCTTCTAAGAGTATTTTAATGATTAATTTTCAGTAACACTTGTTTCGACCTTTTTTAGAGAGTTTATTTAGGTTCCTTCACAGTTCTTGTCTTGGTATCCATTTTCATAGTGAGTGTGATCCAACTTGTACAAAATTATGTTTTTCAACATCGATTCATATTTTTTTATGATTCATCCACCATAAGAGGGATCATCCAAATATATTCATCTCTTTACTAGTTATTTGATTTTATAAAACACTAAGGAATACACCATGTATATCCATTTATCATTCAATGAGAGTCACTTCTATAATGTACTACATAGTATAGTATTTCAAGACAATAACTTCTTTCATCCACATAGCCAATATAACATCTTTCATTCCGTTCCACATATTATTTATTTCTATCAGTGAAATATTTTGTGAGTTTATGAACATTTATTAATTGTACATATTTCCTTGATCACTATTTTCTTCTCCATAATATTACATATTTTTTTCTCATTTTACAAATTTTCATTCTACCTAAATTTTCTCCTTATATGTCATTATAATAGAGGAATTTATACTGACTTGTTTTTCATCATTTTATATGATTCATTTATGTATGTTCATGGTTAGTACCAAAAAACCATATCTCCTTCAAATAATATATATTTTTATTATTTATCTATTTCTAAATTTATTTAGTATATTTTCACCATTTATTGAGACCATGGGCCTTTCGACACACACTCATGATGTGCTCCATTATTCAACAGATGCAGCACTTAGTTTCTATATTCTTTTTTGTGCATTTGTTTTTTGATTTTTAATTACCCTTTTAGTTCCTCATTGATATAATATTTCTAAGTTTATTGACATATGTTAATTATCATACATTTTTTGTTTCTTTATTCCACTTGATGATGATTCCTTGGGAGGGATATCTGCAATATATTTTTATATTGAGGATCTGAGTTTTAATTCAAGATATTTCTCTAATATTATTTTAACTATAATTAGGAAGATATTTCATTCATGTTTTAGGTATATAAGATTCCATTTTTTATTATATATTCAATTTGATTCATAATAGGGATAATATTATATTTAAATCTTTTATGTATTTAACTTTTTACATATCTCATTTGAATGTTCTTCATGTAGATCACCATGGATCTTTATTTTTGAACCCATATTATTTATGTCATAATTTAGGTACACTTATACAATATTTATACTTTTTTATCTATGTATAGATAAACTATGATTTTAGAGTCTCCTCTATTCATAATCTCTTGATGATTCACCATCTCTGTAAGTCATGGATATCCTTGTGGAACCCACAAGGACAATATCAATATTGATGACTTGAAGTTTTAACCACTACATAAATGGAATATAAACTTAATTTATTTTCTAAATAGGAATATGAATTTAGGGATTTGTAAATATCATAAAAACATTGTTATTAAAAGAGATAACTTTAACATCAAACTGACTTACCTCAGTGTATGACTCCTCCTCAATGGGAGTCCTTTTCATCAATTTTCTTTTTCTTATATTTTTGTGTCATTAAGCATTATTCACCACGATTTTCAACTAGTTTCTCATTAAAAATAAAATAAAATTATCTTATAAAGGAGGATTTACTAATACCATAGATATTCTATAAATGAAATATAATTTCTTATTTATCTCAAAAGAGGAATCAAAATTAGTGATCATATTATAATCACTATTGTATAAAGGTACATTTTGAAATTTTATATAGATGAACAACCCATTATCTATTTATTATTTTGAAAATAAATATCTTGAATAAACTACTCCATAACCTTCTTTCTACATGCTTAAAAGAACAAAATTTTTTTTCTACCAACCATTATAGTTTGGACCACTAAAAAATAGATGTTTCTTCATCGATTTCTTGTGTTCACCAAATGAAAATAGATATAGATATTGAACCTTTAATGAAAAAAATTAGTCACTTATAAATATTTATTGGACAATGTTTACCTAAAATACCCTTAGTGATGGTGAATCTGGGACTGGAAACCTTTAAATATTTCATTTTTGTTTATTCCTTTATGCCTTATGGATCATGTCCCTTTGATATAAGAACTCATTAAATCTATTACACTCATATGTATTTCACCAAAAATGATAACATATAAGCCAAAATTAATAAACATAATGATATTTTACTTGATTCAAATAAATATCTTGAATAATCATTGCATTTCACCATAAATAATAAAATATATGCGTTATAAGTCATGTACCTTTAAGACAATTTTTATATAGTTTATATAATTGTGGGTATTCTTAAATTGGTTATCTATATTAGTTTCTATCTATGTTCTAAATATTTTGTTTAATTATAGTGCATCTTCATCTCTGTGTTGTTTCTCTTTAATTCCCGCATTATTATTCCCTTGTTCTTCTTTATTAATGTGATCAATACCTCAATATGAGGGTCGAATATTTTCTATTCTATAAATCTTTTTAGTATCTTCTTCTTTTCCAGATAATGATCAATCAAAATCTAGAATTAATGTTTTTTCATTCTTATTCTATAAAATAAAATTCACAGCATAAAAAATCTTCTTTTACCTTAAACATTTACTATAAAAAACCAGATATTGAAAAGGAATCATTTGGGATATAAAATTCTTCTTTTAAAAATTTATATATTTAATATGTAATTTTTTCTCTCTATCTAAATTTCATTAATTTCACTATCAATGGTTTTATTTTTTAAAACTGATACATGAATTATTTTAATAAATTTATTCAATTTCCTATGTTTGAATCAATTATATTAATCATACCGTATTCCAGTAAATTCTAAAATCGTTACATGATTCCCACATTATTTTTGAATGGACAAAAGATCCAACTAATGTGAAATAAATACTTTGGTTCATACTATGTGAATGAAAAATTTAAATTAAATTAGTTTACTTTATATTCTCATATATTATAGGTTAAATAGTTATGGTATTATTCACTATAGTGCAATATTAGTCAAATAATGGATCCAACAAAAGTTATATTTAATCCCTATATTTAAATAAATAAATATTATGAAATAATATTAACAAAACTATCACATACTATAACCTGGAACAATGAAATTTTCACTATACTACTAAGATCTTATGGTCAAACCATATTTTACAGTGGAGTAATCACCAAACATATAGAACCTATAATATTGGCATAAATTATATTTTTGGTGTATCATGTGACTTCTAAAATTTCCTATACATATCCCAATGTCTCCATAGTCTCATTTGTGTTATATTTTGTCACATAATTATTCAATGCAATTTTTTAATATTATAAAAGCATGGTTTAATATTCTTATCCACATGTCATGGAATATTCCTTTACTTGTTATTTATAGGTTTCAAATCAAAACTTTTTTATCGTGTAGGAATCACTAAACATTGTGAAGAACTCAAAATGAACAATACATAATTTTAAATGAAAACGTGAATCTTATAACATACCTTCCATGTATTTAACATTTCAATAAAATCGTACAGTATCATTTTCTTTGTGATGTGGAGAAAAAAATTTATTTTTAGGATTATCCATGAAAAACCTATTTTAGGTGAGACAATTCTTGGTATAGGATTGTATCATATTATCTTGTGTGTCTCATTAAAATTAAAAAATTCACATCTTTCCAATTCCCACATCATAAAATTAATTAGTATTTCAAATACTTTATCATTATAGATATGAAGAAACCTTAGTGGTAATCACCGTATTACCCCCATATACCACTACCACATTCCCCTTGTGAAGGTTTCACTCAGTGCATGCCCTATATCTAGTTCATTTAACACTAGCACATATTCAATATTTTGGTCGTATACCCCAATCCTTATATCACCATAGCTAAGATACTATTGATCTTGATTGTAGTACTCATGGGAACTGAATTCTCTACTGAGATAAATTTTGTTGGCCATTTTCTACCTTTAATACCATTTTCATTAATTTTCCAAAATACCCATATTTCTATATATTGTTTCATCCATACACCTTATATAAAAAATAATCATATTTGAACTTCTATGTTTACCTTTTTCAAAACTTCTAGAAAGATACTAATTTAATTCTAAATTTTGGTACATTCTATAAAACACATTTTTGATACTGAGACCTTTTTTTATAATTCATCCTTTTCAACAAAATGTATTTTTAAAAAATCCAACACACACCCATTGGTTAAAAAATTAAGATAAAATTCATTTGAAAAAATTTATCGTGGTATCTTCCCAACCCTCTAATCAAAATATTATCCTCTTTAGCTCAATAAGCCATGTTTTTTTCTTCCCTATTGAACTATTCTTGATTAATATTAAAGGCCCCATAATGAGGGAGATATTCATTTTGAGTAATATTATTCACATGAAACATATCCTTTACGCATGTGTGACTCAAGGTGTCTCTATCATAGTGTAACATCATTGGTCAAATTTTGGTGCTCATTTTATAGATTTTAAGAGGGTTAGTCACATTCCATGAACCTCAGGGTGCACTGACCTAATGTATTAAATAATGTACACCTCAACCGTACCCAAGTGGCCTAAATCTACCATCATAAACATTGATACTATATAAAAGGATCTTACCACCCCATGAATCAGGATATGTTTTTATTTATCTCACTACATCTCAGTTTTGTCTCCCCTAGGGTTCAATTTATATCATTATAAAAATAATCTTTTTGGTAGAGAGATTACTTATGATTTATATTCTACATAAGAATCATTCCCCCATCCCATGTACGACTAAATGTGTTAGAGTGATTATGTGACCACATTTTCTACTCCAAGAAGATTGTTATCCAAACAGTTGGTAGGATATTCCCATGTAACAAACCCTACGGAGCACAAGAATCTTATATACAATAAGGGTCCATGTCCATGTATATTTTCCATATAAATTTTCTTCATCATGTAAAAATACTATGGTTGGGTTGAATGTGTATATTTTAGAACAATTTTATCATAAGTTATTAATTAAATGTATATTAATATGAAATAAGATTATATGGAAAACCCACTCTTCATATATATTTAACCATAGTTTGAAACATTATTCTACTTATTTATAATAGGAAAAGAATTTAATCAATGGGTTTTTCTAAATTGTTGAAAGAATAAGGTGGTTTTATTTTTTTCATTAATTCCTAAATGTGATGGATTAGGATAATAAATTATTCTTCCATATCATTGAATGGGACATTTCAAGAGACCTACAATATATTTTTGGTTATATCTTGTGTTCTTACCTCTATTTGACTTTCTTTCTCTCCCTCTTTCAATACAATACTTCAATATTACATGGAGTAAATGTGCCAAAGGGGGAAGTATCACTATTAATCACTCCAAAATTCCCATTTAAGGATTACTTTTGTAAATTATGGTTTTAATATGGTATGTTTTCTTATAGATATAGGAATGGTTCTCCTAGAATGTTTTTAAATATAATGCATTGTATTACTACCATAATATTGGTGTGAGACATAAGGACCCAAAATTTTATATTTATACACATATTCCCCTTATAATTATACTCATTTTTTTATATTCTAATTTTTTTTATATTATGTAATGATAGGATAGCTTCCTCGAATATTAAGAGATAGAGTGTCAATGTTAGAATGATGTTAATCCCAGAACCATTATCCACATAGTCCATATGTAGTTCTATTTCATTGATAATTATAAATTTTTATAGAAGACTTATGTTTCTCTTCTAAACTATTTCCCATTCTTATTTCATAAATGATAATAATGCATGATTTTATATAAATACAAATCCAATAATTTATGACTCATCTATAGTCAATTAAGAATTAAACTAATGATGTTTTAAAATAATTTTTTATAAGAAAATATATTCTTTATTTGGATAGGTGAAGTATATAAAACATTAAGAGTCATTATAGAACAATAATTAGGTTATTTTTCACTTCATATTTTTGGCCACATGATCTAAACCTTATCACATGATGCTTTTTTCGAGCTTGATGTTCAAAGTGCTAAGAAAACTAAGAATATGATTCCCAATGATTTTAAAATAATAGGAATGTTATTGTTGTCATACTATAAATACAGGGTATGCAATAAAATTTAGAGAAAGTAGATGATTTTATTTTATCAAATCAATCAATATGATAAATAGTTCTTGAGGGATTATAATAGCGTTCTAAATTAGGATATCTCTCCTAGTGAGCTCTAAAAATTGTATTTCACCAAATTTTATATGGATATAAGTGATGGAACCTTGATTATTACATACCATATTAAACTATAAATTTTTTCCATGTGTTAACTATAATATTCTAATAAAAAACATAGGTAAAAATAAATCAAAAAAGATATGATTCAAATTTTATATAATTTTATTCACCAATAATACTAAATTAGAAGGAAATTATATTGATCCAATTACTTGGATTCATCAATTATTTCGTCCATTAAATATGAGTAAAATAATTTGGGATAGTAAAAAAAATATTTTTATAATTTTGAAATCTGATATATTATCTTCACACTTATGTATCACTATTACAATAATTGAACCTACAATACAAAAAAACATCATTATTGGTGAATTATTTTAATAAAACTATTAATATCTATGAATCATACTAATATAAAAAATATAACAAATATAAATTATATACACCACATTCTTGAGGCAATTAACCAACTATAATAGGGTCATTATCAAATCCACTTTATCAATGTAAGAGTGAAATGAATGGAAAAAATTAACACCTCACAATTAATATTAAATAGAACTGATTAATATCTAAGAAATAAATAAAAATTAAATAAATTATATTAAGTAAAAATATATAAATTATTTTTCAGTGTTGATGAATGATAAACCTATTTTGATTATACAGGGAGT
The DNA here is from genome assembly GCA_963277665.1 of Viscum album. NCBI lineage: Eukaryota > Viridiplantae > Streptophyta > Magnoliopsida > Santalales > Viscaceae > Viscum > Viscum album. The sequence goes on from OY728119.1 coordinate 637,849,412, forward strand.
TGGAACATTTCTGAGTTATTGAGAATCCAATGTAATTGTTTTTCATGACTCAATATATTTTATATGAGTTATGATTTAATTTATTATTCTATATTACTAAATATTTAATATATTCTGCCATTTATTTATCTCATAATTTATTTTCATTTTCTTTTTATGGATAGTTTATTTTGATATCAAAATTTCATTTTCTATATATTTTTACATCATAATTAATTTTTTTGTAAAAGAAAACATCTTCCCTTTATTTTAAGAATTATACAAACATATTCGTGCTCTACTTAAAAAAATATTTTTCTTATTTTTAATGATAAATATGAATTAATTTTAGTAGTTCCCATATTTTAATTATATTTATTGAAAAATAATTATAAAACCTTTTTCAGTTTTGGTTATAAAAAATCATTTAAATATTTTAAAAGAATTTCTTTCATCTTCAAGCCATATTTTACCTTTCAATCGTAGTTTCATTTACACAAAATTTATTTATAAATAAGGATCCATCCTTAGGAATATTATGATTAATATAAACATTCCAAAATATTTTTTCACCTTTTAAAAATTAAATTAATGATAACATATATTATTTTTTATGAAAATATTACCAAAAGGTAAAGAAAACTATTTTTCTGATCTCTTTTCTACATTCCTCTCTATCTAAAATTATCTATAATCTAATGAATTAATTTTTTATACCACCCTTTATAATATCAAATTATATTTTTACATTGTTTATTAAATTATTGGTATCATACTGTATAATTATTAATTTTTTCATATATGATACCTATTTAAAATGTTTTGTAACCTTTTCTTTCAAAGGATTTATATAGATAGAAGGAAATATTGATATCTTGTGGAACATAGTTGTATGATTTATAATTATGTGATACTTATAATTAATATTATATATCCCTCTAATTCATTGGGTAATATTTATATATCATGATATTACTATGGGACACATATAGTTAACCCACTACACAATGTTATGAGAAAGGTATGGATAACCCAGACTAAAATGATATGGGACAAGGGTGGTTATCCTTGTCTATTATATTATTTGATATATATTGTCATAATCATTCAATATTATTGTTGGTTTAATTAATTTCTCATGAGAGATGATACCACTACTGGGATGAAGGTAAATTAGTTGTTACAAAAACTATAACACTCAAAATATTTTCACCTTCACTAGTCAACATAATTGGATCATGAGTAAAATTATGAAATGATGAGAGATAGAGAAATAATGAGATCACAGTTATCCCTTATTTTTACAATTCACACTCACTATTTTTGTTGAGTATATAATTATTGGTGATTAATGGTCCCAAACCCTGTTTGCATATTCTTATGTAATTATCAATAAATACCCACCATTATTAGGGGTGGTCTTGGTTTAGGGGAAAGGGGAGGTTGTGTGGTTAATTCCCTATTCTTGTATGATTATTTTAGTTTTCTTTAACTTTATTATGTTCCCTAGTAGTGGATTATATCGACTTTATATTATTTTATTATCAAAAAATAAAAATTAATAAAGTAATGAGATGTTAATGATGTTCTTGAATTTGAAACAAAGACAATAATAAAAAATTTATTTAATTACCACTTCACTGACTTAGATACCTATAGATTTTAGATCACATGTGACCATTTTATTCACCTCATCCTCATCCAATAACTCATTGGAAATATCCCTAGAATGAAATGTTAGTTTACTTAATGGTTCATCTATTTTCTTCACCATGACATTCTCAAGGTGAGACTCATCATATTTATATACCATGTATTAATAAATTTGTGATTATATAAATTACATAATAGTGTATATATCTAGAATATGTTGACAATATATCCACAAGTATCTATCCACTATTGAATAATATCATGATACACTATGGAATAACATTTTCAATAAATCATATCATTAGAGGATATATTGTGGTGGTGGTTTAAGAAATTTGGATTGGTATCTCTAAATTCAAATCCCCTTAGAACACAATAATATCACTATATGACTCATTTTAGAGTAAACTATCCACTTTTTTGTGGTATCAATGCTTGTGGCATGATTCCTAAATCTTCTTGGACACTGTTAAATGAAATTTTTAAAAAATCACCTCATGGTGTAGCTCACACTGTGAAATTAAAAATGTGATCCATCATAATGAAATATACCTTGAATACCACCTGAACTCCTACATAATAGTTACAATATTCTTCTGTTACACTCTATTATAGTTTGGCACATACCCATCAGGTCATAATATTATTTAACAATTGATATAACCATTCCTTTGTTCTCCGACGCAGCTTTAATTAACCTCTAACTCATCCATGAACATGATTTCAAAGAAAATAAAAAAACGCCCATAAAACTCATGAATTAATTATCTCAATAAATAATACATTACATGATTCCAAAATGGATGTTATCTAAGCAACAACAAAAAAGATAGAACAATGTTTATATGAATTCTCCAACTCTTAGTGTAGAGACCAATGATATATTGACCATGTCTCAATTGAGATAAAATTTTATCTACCACTGTTTAAATTCACATCATGAGGAATATTCCATATATCCCTTTTTATTTATTGGTAACATAGAAATCAACATATAATATCCTATTAAGTATTTAACTACCAATACATCATGTATCCCCCTGTAAAGAAAATACTATTATCTTCTCCCACGTGATCACCACCTATAAATTTATGGAGAGTCTTTCCCCTATTTCTAGAAGTGATATTTTATTTTATTTTATCCCTTAATAAAAAATTAAAATAATGAAATATGTTAAATAAATTGAAGCTGGTACATGTATTTTTGGATTGAATATTATCCTAAGAAAACTATCTTGTATTGCAATACATCTTTAGTTGGGGTGTTTTTCAAGATATCTGCAACATTATTTTTCAGAACAATATACTCCAATGAATGTTCTTTGTGTAAAAACTTCTATTTTATGAATTTTTAATTCATATAAATTTTATTCATACATGATAGTTACAGTTGAATATTTTACAAGATGATTATTTAATGTTTTCAATATTAATCATTTATGGTTATTAGAAATTCAACCTTATATCTTTATGTTGTTACTATATCCAAATCATTTTTCTTACAGATATTGATAAAGAAAAAAACTCATCCTTATTTCTAATTAAAGTGGTTGAATTTTTCTTTTAAATATAATAAGATACAAATTCTCCACCAATAATAATTGCAGTAGTAGAAGTTGACTTTTAATCCCAAATTTCACCTACCCAGTAAATATAATAATTCCCATAAAGCTGAAACAATTTGAAATTTTTAGACCTGAATACATAATAAATATTTACATTATCATATCAAAAGATATATTTCAATTCCATAAGATTTATTTAGATTTATTTAGAATCATTAAAAATCAAAAATTGCAAAAAAAATTGTATGGTCTTGATGTTTTCTAGAAGAGTAGACTACTAATAATCCTCTAAAATGCTAAATAATCAACACTAAATAATTTTTTGTCAATGGAAAACATGGTCTGAAGTGCTATTGAAGAGGATATCTCTCTTTATCTATCATTGATAAAAAAAATAGATTTTTTGTATATATATTTTTGGGTGAAAGATATATCATATTGTGTTCATGAATTTGAAGCCCGGATATAATTTCAACTGACCAGACACCAATATTTCAATGTATTTTCTTAGAAGGGAAATAAATTTAAGAAATTTAACCACTTTAATTATAGAATAAATATTATAACAGACATATAAAATCATAATATGTGACTTCTTGGAATTTCCTAGAACATAAAGATTTATATACAACATTCCTTTAACGAATTGATTTCGCATTATAATTTTAACCAATATTTAATACCATAATACTAGTTATTTTTGAATACCATAAATATCTTTATTATATTTTTATAAATGATAAATATCAACATAAACACTAAATAATTCTATTTTAAATATTAATATCTTCCTTAATTTGACCATTAACAAATGTTGACATCACTTCCATTTATAAATCATTATAATTCTTTTTAAAAAATATCAGACAAATATATTTAAATTGTTTTAGTAACAATAACTTGATAAAAATTAATATAAAATTATCTACCATAAACCAGATAGTGTCCCTTGCATGAAAGATATGATTTATTCCATTCTACATATAATTTCTCATTGAGTTTGTTTTTTAAAACCCACTTTTCCCAAAATTATTTTTATATGTGGGACATAATACTTGTTCTAAAGATCCATTCTTTTGATTTTGATTGAGCTCTTATTCCATCAATTCAAAATAATCACCATGTTGTAATACTTGAATGACACTATTTTCATTAAATTTTAAAATAAAGATGTTATGTATTGAAAATTTTAAACTTCACATAGTTTAAATTCTATTATTACTATCTATAAATATTTTTTATGCTCAAATATTTTTATAGGTCACTAAAACATATATACTACTTAATTATGGTATTTTATAAAAATATATATTTTAAAATAATTATGAACACATTAAAAATAATTTTCTTGAACTAAAATATTTCATTGATTTCCTTCACATTCTTTGTTACATATTAAGTCTCATTATCAATAAACGTTGATGTTTTTAAAGAATTTTTGTTTTCCAAAATGATAGAATTATATCATCCTACTAATTTCCTTTAATGTTTTTTATAACAGTAGTAACTCAATTAACCAACTATATATCCAACTAATATTCCCTATTCTGGTCTCTCATAAAACATACACAAATGCCTTCCACTAATTTTGATATTGTAAGGGATCTTATATACATTTAGTCTTCCCATGTTTATCTTCTTTCAAAAACAAATGACATTGGGTTTATTCAATGAATTTGAACGATGAAAGAATAAGATATATGTATATAATCTCTATTGTGTATTGTATAAAAACATTTTATGAGGATCCATTCTTCAAAAACATAGTTCTTCCTATATAAACAAAACAATAATTTTTTTCTTATTGATTCCATTTTATTTAGAAATCTATGGAGAACTATTTTCAATCCTTCAAATAATATTTTCAATATATTCCCCAAAGTATCAATTCAGGTTTTTATATGTCTTATCAAACTGAAATATTTTGATAATATATCCTATAAAACTTTTATCACCCCTCTAAAAATTAATAAACATATCAAAAGCATGTGATTTTCTAAAAATAAAATTAAAATAAGTCATGAAAGATAAATTATCATAAAAATAAATAAAAATACACTTCATATTTCATTGAATCCAAGATCATTTGTCCCCATAAAAACAAATTTATCAAATAAAAATGTTTATTTAAATTGATATCCACCCTAATAGGACTCTAGTTCACAATTATTCAATTTTGAAATATATATGGACCCGTGTTGTTATAGTCGGAGAAAATCATTGGAAATTTTAATTTTCAGTAATAGAGTATGGAATGATTTGAGAAATGATTTGAGAAATTGTTTTCAGATTCAAATTATGATAATTAGAACATATCAATGATGTCTTTCTATATTATATAGGAGGATTGAAGGGTATATGGAGTGGTCAGTGAGTATTAGAGATTATCTAGGGTGAATTTTATAATGTTTTATCTTTAGGATTAGCACTATGTTCTGAAATAACAAAACACAACATAGTGAGGGGATGCATGAGGTATAAATTATTGGGTTGGTTGTGTGTCACATCGTGGATAAGGGTAACCATTGAACAAAGGATGTAATAATGTCTTGAAATATTTTAGGATTTGGGTATCATTGTTATAGGGTATAACTACTGTGTATCATTTATTATGATATAACCAAACCATTATTTATTTATTTCAGATTCTATAATATAGGTAATATCATCGGTTTTGAATGAAATTAAATGGGTCTCATATTTATTTGAGAAGATGGATGTTTTTTGGTAAGTAAAAGTGTGTGATGTGATTGGATCCTCAAGGGTAAAAGTAAACTTATGTATGGGTATTATCATAATGAATAATGGTTGTTCTAGATAATATAGAAATATTTATATGTACTATAGGTTATACATAAGAGTTAACAATATTATGCATAATATTCACCCTAATATGTGTTGGAATTGATGTGAATGATATGTAATGGTTACACTAATACATCATAGTTAGAAAAATTGAAATGTATTATATGTAAGTGTAAATATACATTATCTTATGTTTACAAATAGTTACTCTAGTGTGACGAAGTTATAAATGTTGTGATGTTTTTTATAGAAGAAACTTATATCAGTATGATAAATGATCATATTATGATATGTAATGATTTCCCTAAAATGTATAAGGAAAAAATAGGTACACTACTCTATATATAAGGATAACAATAATGATATTTAAGGGTTATTTTTATATATTAGGGTAAATAAATTAGTAAGGTTCATAATATATAAGGGATAACTTGCAGCTAATAAGGATGACAGTTAAGGGTTACTCAATCAATAAAGATTATATACTTTAAATTTTTTCTTTATGAACTGATAGTGTTATAAATCATTGGTCTATGCTGTGATGGTTTCTTGGTGCAATGGATCATTCCACTACAGAGGGAAGATGGCATTCCATGTATTCCAAGGCCATGAGAGTTATGAATCTTCTTAGAGTTAGGTAATCTAACTATGACATTGTAGTATGTGATATGATGATATTTATAGAGAGATATTTTGTGGCTTTAGGACAATTTCTAAGATATGGTTTTTTTATTAAAAGGTTATTGAATCATGGAATGAATGATAATGCTACAACATGACCTAGGTTAGTGAATTCTATTTCTTAGGTTTTGGATGGTGGATTTTTTAAAATCATTTACCTAAAAAGAAATTTCATAAGGGGTAAACTATTTTAGGAAACTATTTTGTGAGATATGGGGGACATTCAATGATGGAACAATTTTCTAGTATTTTATATAATAGAAATATAGACTTTTGGGGAATTTAAATTGGATTCCCCCTTTAGATCCTTCATTTTTAGGTCATTAAATATTTGGGAGTTTTAGATCATCTCCACCCTTTTTTTCTCTCCCTAGACGTCATTTGTCTTATTGGATCAAATGAGGTTCCCCTAAGTATTACAGTGATTTCATCTCCCATATCAACCCTCCCAAAATTCTACATCATTTTATTGTTATTTCAACTTGTGTTGTTTTAGTAAATAGTAATAATTCCACTAATGAATTATAGAATCATCTGAATATGATGGGACATTAGTGTTGTTTTTATAGATAATATTTGGACTTGAAAAATACACTTGGTATCACATCATTTAATAAAGTATGTCCCAAAAAAATATGAGATACCATCTGACTTGACACCCAAACCTGACTAAGACAAATCCCAAAGGGCATTCCTAGTCCCCATGAGATGGAAACTTGTGTTGGGCATCTAATTAATCACATTGGGAATAATTTCTTCCCAAACAAACTAAGATCAATCAAATAAACTAAAAAAACTGATAATGTAGTAATAACAAACAAATGACAATAAATAAATACACAAATTGATCCAAATACTAATTCAATGGAACACAACTAAAAAAAACCTAAACAAACTATTACCAAAACGATCTCTATGTGACCTCATGGTCACTACTAAATGCAAGATCAACCCACTCCATAGGTGAGAAACAAAACCAGAAACCCTAACCTACAAAATAGCATGGGTCTACCAACGCTGAATAGTACAAGTAGGGTGTGTACATATTAAAGCTTAGTGGCCAACCACAATAGAATCCATACATTTCCTATAAAAAATAGTCTACAAACACTAGATTGAAATACATGTAATGAAATGTGTTTTAATCATTTTCAATAAACACCCACAACATTCCCTTTTTAAAAATAGCTCATGCCACTTTCCCATTTTCAAAAAAAAATTACCGTTTTCGAAACCAAATCCCAAAAAAATCCAACAATGCAATACCAAGCTATACTGACGATAAAAAAGAAGTGTAAATAGAACAGAAAGAATTATAAGATGTAATTAAGCACTTATATATATAAAAACATAGGTATTTATTAAAAATTCCTAGAGCGAGCCCTAGACATTCTAAGATCGGACTCACCTTCGGACATATGTTGAAGCCCTATAGTAAATAACCAACTGGTAATTCTAACTACTAATCCAATGGAATGTCCCACAAAGCCATATAAATTCAAAGGGGTTCCAAACCTTATAATCAGGTTGTTAAGAATCCACCACTCAACTAATGAATGAAACCCATGGTAATATTATATGGTGAAAGGATGAATCCCTCACATTTGTGACTGACTTTAACTTATACCGAAGTAAATGCCTATCCCAATCAACAACACCACCCATGTGATAACCTATATTGGTAAATACTCTATAAGGGTTACCATCTTGCAAAAATCCATTCACAAGTTTTAACAGAGCCATTACATCACATGATTATTTAATCTATTTCTCAAAAGATGTTAAGATGCCAACTAGGCTTTGTACTTAAAAAATCACAATTATCTTCCCAAAAATCACAAATTTTCAAACATCCCTTCACATTTCAAACCCAAATTAATTTATAAAAACATTTCCATATATATTTTAACATTTACAAATATGAAAAGTTTCATATTTTAATTTACACAAATTTTTTTTTCAAAACAAATGTCATGTGTCATTTGGTCCACTAAAAAACCATTAGAAAAACACATATAAATAACCAAATCATGGGAATATCCTCATTCCCATGTTTACAAACACACCAAATAAATTTGAAAATACAATTCATGCCACTTTCACAATTTATGAAATCATTGTAAAACACTACAATAATAACTAATGTGAAAAACAATTTCCATGGGAACAAACCCCTTGAAAATTCACATTTAAATTAGAACAATTTTCTCTAACATGATTCATTATACATTTATAATTCAAATTCATATTTATAAAGAACAATAAATAATATCACATACAAAAAACCTTTTTTTATAAATTCCACTTTTAACACATGAGCATGTTAATTCACTTTGTTTACATCTATTCAGAGAAACATCACTTGTTTTTAAAACTATTCAACAACCACAGGAGAGAGTCATGCCTTAAAAGTCACAAATTCATAGACACAATTGTAAATTTACAATCTAATGATGATATTATAACAAAAGAAAATTAATAACCAAAAAACAAAAAATTTTATTTTAAATGAACAATTGAAATTTTAATAAATAACATGTGTGAATAAATATATAACATGATTGATGAAACCTCTTTAAAACCACCTATACCAATTATTTCAGCAAAACAACACAACACCAAGTCAAAGAATCATACTACATTTTTTTGAAACACAATTATATATTATTTATAAATATCCAAGAATCAAATATAATAAGTTGAAAAATAAATAAATGGAGTCAACTACTCTAATAGAGTGTGGATGTGATGAAACATAATAGTACGGATGAACTGATCCCAATATAACATCTACACATAAAAAATCTAATGAATAAAAACTCAACAAATCAACCCAACCTTCTAGGGTTTATTGAAACAAGAAAACAGTGAGTAAAAAAACAATAAATCAATAGAAGATAATATAAATATGAGAAAAATAGATTGAAACCCTAAGAAAGTAACATTGGAAACCTAGAGATTTATCCATGGACTAAGGAGAACAAATAGAAATTTGGTTTGGGAACCCTTCATGTACTAAAAACGAACAAGGAGGGAGATGGATAGATATATGGTAAAAAATTGTAGGTTAGATTTAGGTTTTTATGTTTTTAAAAATATGGGTAGGTTGCACGGTTTGGGCGCATGGTTTTCCAAACCATGCCCAAGTCGTGAAATCTACACTGTCTCAAAGGAAAAAACCTCAAGAATTATTTCAATACTATTTCCCAAGCTATGTGTAACCATTTCCACATACCCCTAGACCCCAATACATGTTTTATGGGTACCTGTACTAGGTATAATGGTTTCCATTAACCATGTGCTACCCATGGACCCCTTGTTTCCATGTCCAAAAAATCATTTTCCTACAAAAAACTAAAAAATTCAAATCAGTACTCTACCAAAACCTCATCCTATTGATCTGAGATAAAGAACAGAAAAAACTAAAAATTATTTCCAATGTTGTGGTGTGGAAATGTTTCCCACTATGAATAATTTATACCCATAAATATTTACTCAGGTGAAAGGTAAATGAAACATTGTCCCAAATCTAGAATAAGATGGACAAAATCCTTAACCTTAGGGCACCCTTCAACATCAAAAGTAAAAAAAACTAATTCTAGAGAAAACACCAGTATGAAAAATGACCGGAAAACATGAGAGGGTTCTCTCCACCATAAGAACATAACTACCGACATAACACGACCTCGAATCGCCCCAATGATGGAACTCCCAAAACAAATAACCAAAAATCCCTCACATAAGTTAAAAATCTGCACCGAAACTAAAAAATTCACACACTTTCCCAAACCCCAAACATAAGGGGATAAATTCACAAAATGAACATGAACTAATCAGCGAACATGAAATGAAGCCACAAATTATGATTTCCAAAAAACCAGATATCCCCAAACAAGAAGGACTAAATAATATAAAATATTTATAAAGGGACAACCCTTGAAATGCCCACATATAAGGTAAAAAACAGGATAACAATAATATAAGACTGTTAACCCTCTAGTGAATAACTCACAACAAGTGAGAAATATCAATAAGAAATTTTAACTGTCTCTACTCTAATGCTAGAGATAAGAAATGAAACACGGTTCCCCACTCCCCCATTGATCCTGACTATGTTGATGCTTCACTCTGAGGCATGTAGCTAGATACCTGTTGAGTAATGTATTTACAATCTCATATTCTGGCATAAACACCCATTTATTATGGCTTCTTATTTAGGTAATTATTCTTAAAAAATATTTCAATATGACCAAAATTTCTACAATGATGAATTGTATCTGGAGGATTGTGACTCAATGGATTGGAATGCCTCAACTGACCACACTGGAAGTGAATGGGTCAATGGTTAGACAAGTTAAAATTTGGAACTAATGAAGAAATTTTTTCCGAAATAGTTTCATATTGTAGACCCATCATGCCCGATTGGGAATCTTAACGAGAGCCAACCACTAATTATTACACCATGGTAACAAAATCAGCTAAAACTTCTTCATCCACCAACTTCAAAAACTAAACATCACTAAATGAATGAACTATCTCCTTGTTCTCTAGTCAAAGATCCACCAATAAAGGAAGAGATTTCAATATAAGGACTCATCCTTAAAACATTACATATTCTTGAACTAAATGAATAATTCACATTGAGTATATTTTCAGGTTTATTGTTTTAGAGAATTAGTCCATAAATATTATACAACAACTTCAATATTTCATATAAACACTACTACTCAGTATCTATTTTTTCTCATTAAATAAAAACTCTTAAAAAGAAACATGTCTAGTTCCATGTTTTAGACATCATGACTTTTCCTTGATCCCATCCTTAACCTTATTAATCATTAAGTCCTATGGAAAACACTTCAAATACTTGGGATGAGCAAAAAATGCTCAGTAAGTGTTGTAAAATAAGGAAATGAAACATTAATCCATCAAAAAATACAAATCAATGAAACCAGTACTTTTCATTCATAACAAACCTTATGAAATCATATGATTTATGAATAACACATAGAAATCATAAATCAAAAATGTTAACTTATAGAATCAATATAAAACATACATTGTAGCTATCACAACTATGTAGGGATTTACACTTGGAATACCCATCACAGTATATTCCATAAATATCTTAGGAGAAACATCATGTTTACCTCAATCACGTTACCCAATGCATTAGAGAGCTATCTCGGGCTCACCCGCCCTAGGTTTATCATGCAACCACCCGCATACGTAAATAATTCCCAATAACCATTACATATTCAGAACATGTAAAATAATCAAAAATTAATGATAACATTTCAAAATTTTAATCACAATATATCATTTCAAGAGAGTGACATAATCAATGCTTTATCAAAGCATTTTCAAAACCATTTAAAACTTTTAGGAAATCTATTTTTGAATCAAAGTGTCCCATTCCACTTTAAAACTTTTAATGGATTTATAATTATAAAGAAATAATTTCCATATAAATAAATACCAAAACCATATAGAAAACATGGATATTGATGAGAAATATTTAGAAGAACACATCTTTAAAACATTTAAAATGATATTTTAGTTAAAGAGTTTTTTAACAAAATGAGAGATGATTGAATACAAAAAATTGAGGAATAAAATTTAATCATAACATTATAATATCATGAGAATAAAAGGATTCATGATATTATATTCCAATGGACAGTATATGCACCATATAATAGTTAATGTTTGCATAAAAACAATAAAGTCTCAATAGAAATGAAAATTGAGATGAAATTCCTTATAAAGACGGTATCCTTAAAGATAAATCATTCAGATAATTATGTGTGAAAAATATAAATACACCCAATATAAGTTAATATTAACTGTAAAATAGTATAGATCATTCACACATATTCGTAGGATGATATATTCAAGAAGTACAACTTTAACCCAAATAATTGAAATTAGGTTAAGATGATCCCTTACAAAAATTTGACAGCCTAACGACATCACATCAAGATTCAGAAAATGGGTTGATGAGATAAAAAGGGTATCTCATCACTTGGGCATAAAATTTACATCAATAAGAATATTGAATAACATATCCCAACACAAGAAGATGTAAATTAAAATACATAAAAAAAGAAGTCTTTTTAAATTAAGAGGGTGAAAGGTTCTCATACCGATTTGGAAACATTCGAAACCCAAACCACATGAATGAAGGATTATCTAATGACAATTTAAATACTCATAAATTAAGTATATTACACAAATAGTAGAATCGTTGGCAGTACATAAACCACAAAAAGGAGTTAGTGTCAAATATAGCATGAATCTCATGGGAATAAAAACAAGTGAGATAAAGATCCTTTACCACATTGTATTCAATCGAATCATATGACCAAAAGTTAATAACCACCAAATTAATCAGAAAATACCATAAATATAATAAGAATCATGATAATATATATCAAATGGCAGTACACAATACACCACATGCAATGAATAAGTGGAATACAGTTTAAATCTCACAGAATAAAAAGCGAGATAAGAAAATCCCTTACCTCGTGCCCGACTTGACCCGTTCATTCTTTATCGTCCTGAATAGTGAACTAAAGTTAATTTCTACTTTCATAATAACATTTTTCAAGTGTATTATTCCTTTATATCACTTATTACCATGTTATAAACATTATGTTATCATTTAAGTTAATAAAGTTCATTTTGTTGATATTTGGTACTTAGGTCAAAAAATGAACACCTTATATTTTCAAGTTGTCCATGTGGTCAATAGTCCATTATATACAGAATGATATTAATGATTTAGATTTCATATATATCATATATATCCAGTATATAATGTATTTGTAATATTAAATAACATTTGGAGGTAAGAAATGAAACACACCATTCACGGAGACGGTAAGCCATACATACGCTTGAACGCTAATTTCATTTCAATTTATTATTTTAATGGAATGAAAACATAATGATACATAGTTATATTATAATTCCAATATAATATCATATATAATATCATTAACTAAATCCTTTATATATTCTACATAAGGCATGAACGAGTCATATCACTTTGAGGGGGCTGTAGTCCGCACTTCCTCTAATGAGATTATCGTATTTACCCATTATCGAAACCATAAAAGAATTATATAAATGGAAAATACAGAATCATAAAGAAAACATAAACATAATATATATCATATATATATAGATTTCCATCATAATGGATACCATGAGAGGCGGTAATATGTAATGGAACAATCATCGTTTCATGAGGTGTTAGTTTTCCATCCATAGAAACATTATGTTCTTCATCCATAAGATAGAGGTGTGTGTAAGTGTAGTTAGAGTACTTCTCATAAAAATATCCTACTATATTTATAATACTTGTTTTGTTACAAAATAATGAAATAAATAGATTTTATGTGTAGGATAAGTAAAATTAATGAAAGCAAATTAAGAGAATATGTTACCTATAATTTGGGTAACCCTCTTTGGTTCGAACAAATGACATATTGAAGTTCCTTTTGCCTAAGGTAAGGATTCTAGTAGGAGGATAGGGATGTAAGGAACTTAATTGGGAAGATTCTGTATGATCAAAATTGCTTTAGAGGTGTGTGTAATTGGTTATAAATGGTCTCCTTTTATAAAGGGAGGGAGGAGTTCTTTAGGAAAGTGTGAAAATATTTTTTTATTATATAATCATATTCGGTTTCTAATATCCAAAAATCATTAATGACGATGATAAGATGACTCATATTAGAAATAAAATCATCCAATATGAATAAAACAGGTTTTGGATAATACGATAGTCATTATAAGCTCATTTATTTATATGATTTATTAATGAGGTAAACACTTCATCATTACAGTGTCATAAATAATTTAAATTATTTGATGTATATAAATTATAAAACAAATAATATCATGTAAGAAATATTTTTATCTTTCTAAATAATATTTATAGTCTAAAATATCACTTATATAACACCATATAAAAATTAATTTAATAAAGGATATTTTCTTTTGTCATTTTTTCCTTTACATTAAGTTAATTTATCTAAATCGCCATTATCACTCCCAATTAGCTAAATTGGGTCTCAAAATATTCCAAATGAAGCCCATGGTCGTTAATGACTCATAAAATAAGTTATGGACAATTTTTAAGGTAATTGTGAATTATTATAATATTCTTTTAACCTTGAATTACCCTATTTACCTTTAACTGCGGTAAATAAAAGTAAGAAGTTACCATTCCAAAAAAATATTTTCATCTTTAGAAACCCAATTTTACTAATTAATAACAACCATGTATGTTGGATTTTTGAAATTCAATTCACAGATGTGGTAAAATTTCATTTAAATGAAAAATCCAGTTTTTTTAACTACCACTAAGTTGTCTCACTATTCATCAAAAATTGAAGTTTTTCAAAAAAAAACCAAAAGTTCAGCCAAATCTATATTTGATATTCAGAAATAAGAAATGATTTCTATTTTTCCAAATTCAAAAAATAGAATTGGAATTAATTAATTTTAAAATTAATTCTCGTTATCAAAACAAATAGCGTGTTTTGAAGATACAATAACTATCAAAAGATTGATAGTTATTTATGTCAAATTTCAAAGTGAAATTAATTCCAATGATAAACATTTGATTAAATGGTTAATATATGTTTTAATTACACATGAAAACCAATTAAAAAGATAATCTAACCATATAAATAAATTATATTAAAAGGCACTTTTGAATTAAAATACAATATTTTTTAGTATTCCTTAAAAAATGAACTTTATGCGAAATATTCCAAAAAAATACCCAATGTAAAATTTGATGTCCCCATTATAAAGAATGATTTTATTTGGTCAAATAAGATCTATTAAAGTGACTAAAACTATATTTAAAGAGGGTTCTCCATTAAAAGGTGGTAAATCAACCTTTTAATATAAACTATGATTAAAATTAGATTCATTCACATTTTAAGCCTCTAATATTTTATTGGATAATGTAAATACATTTAACAATCATGTATAATCATATTGTAGTTAGTTATGTTCGTTCCTGCCAATACAACAGGTAGGAGTTAACTACCGTTTAAAATAATAATATTATATTATTAGTGTAACACGTAAGATTTCAAAGAAACCCATTGTTGTGTATCTGGTACACTATCAAAAATAAAAACCCTTTTTAAAGTAAAACTATTATATAATTAAACAATTAATAAATATGAAAAATTCACATTCTTTATTTACCTGGGATGTTACATCCTTCCCCCCTATTGGGAATTTCTTCCTTGAAATTTTAAAATTTTGGCTCAAAATATTTATTGAAAGTCCCATATTAGAAAAAGAGTTAGTAAAACAATCACTTTAAAAGAAAGAAGGAGAAGTAAAATAGTCACCCGAGTTAAACCATACTAAGATTCCATGAAAACATGGATATGGAGGAGAAAACAAAGGGCCATGTTCTAATGGAGAGTGGTAGAAAACATGATTAGGAGTATGTTAACCACGAGAAAATCACTAACTTATGATGTTTGTAAATGGTCTTTTATTACCCAGTAGGAAACGTAAACCAAAAACATTTTTTTTCATTCCATTTCAAAATTTTGAGAAATTCATCTTCTACATAGAAAAAAAACATAAGGAAATATACTTACATTCAAGTATAGTTTCATCTTTTAATAAGTTTCTACCAAAACTAATCATTTCTCTAAACGATGATCATTATAAAAGACTTGGACCCATACAGAGCACAAGAATCATCTTCTATAGAATCACATAATCCACAAAACAAGAACAATCTATTTCCCTTGTATTTGGACATCAACTAAAACCAAAATTGTTATTACAAGATCATATAATCACCAAAAGGATAATCCTTTATAAAAATAAATACTACTCATAATCTCCAAAATTCAACAAAAAGAACCCAAGGTTCAAGAAAGACCATTCAATAAACAATTGTCCCAAAAATTCTTCAAAAGTAATCCAAACATTGATTGTAACCCAAATCTCATACTGGTTTAATTACATAGACTTCCAAGATACATCTTAACATTTTTCTCCAAGTAACACCAGTTACTCATAAATTCTCATATTCAAAATTAATTAACCTAATCACATATTCTCCATGATTGGTTAATCATTTTTATAATTAAATAAAATCATCATGTGTCCATAATAAAAACATAGATTCTTCCAAAATAAAATTTCAAACATTATTCCAAAATTGAAATCCCATTGTATTCTATCTTCCTTAGGTATATAGTGTTTCCTCAAAAGATAGAACGTCTTTCACAACCACCTTTATCACATAATCACTAAATCATTTTTCAATACTAATTATATCCATTTGATAAAATATAAGTTCTAAAAATCAACATATTATTATTCTTTAAAATGATTTTACTAAAATAATAAGTCATACTAACCAGGGACTTCAAGTAGGCTAGTGGTAGGAGATTCTCCCTTGTCTCCCTTCGGTTGTGGGTTCGATTCCTACAGCCTTTTCGGATGCGATGGGTTGTCACCCATCCTATGGGTTATACTTTTTATAAAACTCAAAAATAACCATAACATGTTATAACCGCAAAGGTTTCCTTATACCTCTAATTTTCATCCAAATTCATTATGATCTCAACATCTTAATTCTTGAAGTCTTATTTCACCACCATATGATAAAATAAAACAATCCCCAAAATGAAGAACATCGTACCTTGAACATAGTGACCATTCGGTTTCATCATCATCTTGTTCATGTAGGTAGAAGGTCCATGCATTTCAATAATTATTTAGAGATCCTTAAAAATAATTTTCTTCCTCCATACAAATACACCTTGTACAACATGGGTCATATGGGTGTTCATAGAAAAACAGTTTTGGAAAATAATCATGTATGACATATAATTTCAAAACATCTGATGAAAAATGATTTATATAAAATATTCGAACCGAATTTGAGTTGAAACATTCATTTAACGGTCCTTTTAAAATACCATAAGTATGTGTTGAGAGACAATATTTTAAAACAATATAAATAGGTTTCTCAAGGGTCTCCTTCTTTAGCACCTTTTTTAAAATCATAATATGCTTTAAAATCATGTGATAAGGTAAAATATTTCAAAATTCCCTGGTAATATATACCTTTATTGAAAATATGAGAATATTATAAAAATAGTATTTTTCTAAATACAACCCATGCTCCACGATGATAACGAGGTACAGTGGAGGTGTTTGATATCTCAAACAACTGCTTGCAAGTGAGTTGTATGCAAGAAAAAGTTTCACAATCATCTGTACATGACTTTTCAAGAACTATTGCAATCATGTCATCAGGAAGAGATAGGAATGTCATTTTAGATCCTCCTACTTCCATTTGAAACTAACATTCCTTTACCTGAAAAAGTTATAAAACAAGTATTTAACTGAAATAACAGATAGGGACTAACCATATGTCTAAAAAAAATTTCTAATCCGTAAAGTTGTCTAAACCGGCCTCTAATACCTACTATAAGGACACAGTCTTAAAACATTACATAATCTTGAATTAAATGAATAATTCACATCGAGGATATTTTCAGTTTTAGTGTTTTAGAGAATTAGTCCATAGCTATTATACTACAACTTGAATATTACATGTAGACACTACTACTCAGTATCCATTTTATCATAAAATAAAAACTCTTAAAAAGAAACATGTATAGTTCCATGTTTTAAAAAACATGACTTTTCCTTGATCTCATCCTTGACCCTATTCATCTTTATGTTCTGTGGAAAACAATTCAAATACATGGGATGGGAACAAAAAGATCAGTAAGGGTTATAAAATAAAGAAATGAAACATTAACCCATCAATAAATACAAATCAATGAAACCAATACTTTTCATTCATAACATAAATTACTAAATCATAATATTAATGAATAACACATAGAAATCATAAATCAAAAAGGTTAACTTATGGTATCCATATAAAAAATACATTATAGCTATCACAACTATGTAGGGATTTACACTTGGAATACCCACCATAGTATATTCCCTAAATCTCTTAGGAGAAACATCATGTTTACCTCTTTCACGTTACCCAATGCATTGGAGAGCTATCTCGGGCTCACCCGCCCTAGGTTTATCACAGAACCACCCGTAAACGTAAATAATGCCCAACAACCATAAAATATTCCAAACATGTAAAACAATCATAAAGGAATTATAACATTTCCACATTGTAATAACAATATATCATTTCAAGATAGTGACATAATCAATGATTTATCAAACCATTTTCAAACCCATTTAAAACATTTAAGAAATAGATTTTTGAATCAAAGTGTGGCATAACACTTAGAAACTTTTAAAGGATTTATAATTTTAAAAAATTAATGTCAATATAAATAATTCCGAAAAACATTTAGAAAATATGGACATTAATGAGAAATATTTGGAAGAATAAATCTTTAAATCTTTTAAAATGATATTTTAGTTAAAGAGTTTTTTTAACAAAATGAGAGACGCTTGAATACAAAAAATTGAGGAATAAAATTTAATCATAAAATTATAATATCATTTGAATAAAAGTATTCATGATATAATATTCCAAAGGTTATTAAATACACTATATAAGAGTGAATTGGTGCATAAAAACAATGACGTCTCAATATAAATGTAAATTGAGATGAAATCCCTTATAAAGACGGTATCCTTAAGTATAAATAAATCAAATAATTATGTGTGAAAAATATAAATACACCCAATATAATTGGATATTAAGTGTAAAAAAATATAGGTCATTTACACATACTCATAGGATGGAATATTCAAGAAGTAAAATTTTAACCGAAATAATTGAAATTAGGTTAAGAAGTTCCCTTACAAAAATTCGACACCCTAACGACATCACGTCAAAATTCAGAAAATGATTTAATTATATAAAAAGGAAATATCATCACATGGGCATAAAATTTACATCAATAAGGATATATAATAACATATCCCAACACAAGAAGATGTAAATTATAATACATAACAAAAAGAAGTCTTTTTAAATGAGGATAGTGAAAGGTTCTCATACTGATTTGGTAACTTTCAAAACCTAAACCACATGAAAGATGGATCATCCAATGAAGATGTAAATATTCGTAAATAAAATTATATTAAACAAATATTGCAATCATGTGTGGTACATACACCACAAAAAAGGAGATAGAGTCAAATATAGCATCAATCTAATGGGAATAAAAATTAGTGACATAAAGATCCCTTACCACATTGTAATCAATCGAATCGTATGACCAAAAGTTAATAACCACCAAATGAATCACATAATACCATGAATATAATTAGAATAATGATAATATATATAAAATTTCAGTACATAATACACCACATGCAATGAATAAGTGGCAAACAATGGAAATCTCACGAAATTAAATGTTAGATAAGAAAATCCTTTACCTGATGCCCGACATGACCCGTTCGTTCTTTATCGTCTTGAATAATAAACTAAAGTTAATTTATAATTTCTTAAGAACATTTTTAAATTTTATAATTCATTTTATATCACTTATTACCATGTTATTAAAATTATGTAATCATTTAGGTTAATAATGTTCATTTTGTCGATCTTTGGTACTTGAGTCAAAAATGAACACCTTATATTTACAAGTTGTCCATGTGGTCAATAGTACATTATATCCATAATGATATTAATGATTTATATATCATATATATCATATATATCCAGTATATACATGTATTTATAATAGTACATAACATTTGGAGGTAAGAAATGAAATGCACCGTTCATGGAGACGGTAAGTCGTACGTACGAATGAACACTACTTTCATTTATATTTATTCATTTCATTGAAATAAAACATAATTATACTTAGTTATATAATAATTACAGTATAATATGATAAATAATATCATTATCTCCATCCTTTATACATTCCACGTAAGGCATTAATGAGTCATATCACTTTGAGGGGGCGATAGTCCACACTTCCTCTAATAAGATTATCGTATTTACCAATTATGGAAACCATAAAAGAATTATATAAATGTAAAATTAAGAAGCATAAAGAAAAAAAAATAATATATATCATATATAAATACAGTCCCATCATAATGGACAACATGAGAGGTGGTATGATGTAATGGAACAATCGTCATTTCGTGAGGCGCTAGTTTTCCATCCACAGAAACATTATGTTCTTCATCCATTAGATGGAGGTGTGTGTAAGTGTAGTAATAATACAAATCATAGAAACATCCTAGTATATTGAGGATACTGCTGTTGTTAAAAAATAATGTAATAAAAAGAGTTTAGGGGTTGGAGAAGTAAAATAAAAGAAAACAAATTAAGATAAATTGCTACCTTTAATTTGGGTAACTCCCTTTGGTTTGAACCAAAGGACTTCTTGAAGTGCCTCCTGCCTAAGGTAAGGCTTCTAAGAGGAGGATATGTATGTAAAGAACTTAATTTGTCCGAGTTTTGATGAGCCAAAAGGATTTAGAGGTGTGTGGAATTGGATATAAATGGTATCTTTTTATAAGTGGGAGGAGGGGCTCTTTTGGAGAGTGTGAAACTATTATTTTATTATATAATTCCATTTGGTTTATAATGGTCCAAAATTCATTAAGGTTGAAGATAATATGACTAATATTAGAAATAAAATCATCCAATTGGAATCGGACATGTTTTGGTTTATATTTTAATCATTATAAGCTCATTTATTTAAATGATTTATTAATGAGATAAACACTTCATCATTATTGTGTCATAAATAATTTAAATTATTTGATGTCTAAAAATTATAAAAAAAACACTCTCATGTAGTAAATCCTTTTATAATTATAAATAGTATTTATAGTATAATATATGACTTATATGACACCATATAAAAGATAATTTACTAAAAGATAATTTCTTTTGTCATTTTTGCCTTGAAAATAATTAATCTAAATTGTCATTATCACTCCCATGTGGCTAAATGAGGACCCAAAATATACCCAAAGATTTAAATGGTCTTTAATTACTCATCTAATATGTTTTGGACAAGTGTTATGGTAATTTTTAATAATTATAAGATTCTTTTAAACTTAAATTACCTTATTTACCTTTAACCGCAGTAAATAAATGTCAAAAGATACTATTCACCAACACTTATTTTCATCTCAATGAACCAAATTTTACTTCTTCATAACAACTATGTAAGTCATATTTTTGAAATTCAATTCATAGATGTGGTAAAATTTCATTTAAATGAAAAATTCAGTTTTTTTAACTACCACTAAGTGGTTACACTATTCATCAAAAATTGATGTTTTTCAGAAAAATACCAAAAATTCATCCTAAGCTATATTTGATATTCCGAATTCAAAAATGATGTCTATTTTTTCAAATTCAAAACATAGAAGTTGCATTGATTAATTTTAAAATAAATTCCTGTTATCAAAACAAGTAGCGTGTTATTAAGAAACAATAACTCTAAATAGATTGATACTTGTTTATGTCTAATTTCGAAGTGAAATTAATTAAAATGATCAACATTTGATTAAATGGTAAAAATATATTTTAATTTAACCATATAAATAAATTAGATTAGAAGGAACTTTTGATTTAAATTAAAATATTTTTCACTATTCATTAAAAATGAACTTTATCAGAAAAATTCCAAAAAATTACCCAAAGTAAAATTTGATGTCCCCATTTTAAAGAATGATTTTATTTGGTCAAATAGAATGTATTAAAGTGAAAAAAACAAAATTTAAAGAGGGTTCTCCATTAAAAGGCAGTAAACCGACCTTTTAATGTAATCTATGATTAAAATAGATTCATTCACAATTTAAGCCTCTAACATTGTATTGGATAATGTAAATACATTCAGTAATCATGTATAATACTATTGTAGTTAGTTTTGTTCATTCCCACCAATACAACATATAATAGTTAACTACCATTTAAAATAATAATATTATATTATTATTGTGCCACGTATGATTTCAAAGAAACCTGTTATTGCGTATCAGGTACGCTATCGAACATAGCAACCCTTTTTAAAGTAAAACTAAAAATTAATTCAAAAATTAATAAATATGAAAAAGACATATTCTTTATTTACCTTGGATGTTATATTCAAAATATCAAGAAATTATATATATGAATAGAAATAAACAATTTCTTTGAAATTATAAACATATGATTTCATTGTCTAATGGAATTGATGAATACTTAAGAACTCTTACACGTTATTCATCTTTTCCTCCTCAGGAACAAACCATTAGATGAAAATGGACTTTAAAACATCCCAAATCATCCCATATATACATTGATTATTTATATATCACCTTCCACTTATCCAAAGCTGGACCATAAAACAAACCCATGATAACCCGCACTTTTAAGACTTTGGGAGTTCCCAATGATATAAAGACACTCTCAACTTTCTCAAACCTTCCCACTACCTCAAACAGATATCGATTCCCACAAAAGACAGGAAACAACTTATAAGAACCAATAAATAGAAAAGATCCACTACAAATATTGGGGACCATTCAAGGTGTCATATTCTGAATTAGAAAATGAACAGAAAACCAAAATCAACACCAATCCAAAACCCAATTAGGGAGAACATCCCAAGTCAAAACAATTGGTTCACAAATCAAAAAACTAAAACAAAACCTAAAACTATCTATTAAAAAATATTCCTTTCACTTAAGTTTCAAAACCGCCTTCTTCTAAGGCCATTATCCTAACACTAAAATACATTTTAATGATTTCCAAAATCAAATTTCCCCTTTCAAAAACCCACTTTGGAAAACCAATCCAAATAATTGGTTTCAAAAACTAATACATAAAATACTTTCAACAATTGCATATGTGTTCATCCCATTTCTAATTACAATGTCCATACACATGTTTCAACACACAATTTAAACAAATACCCACACACATGTGAAAATTCATAAGGAATACTGATGATCAAACAAACCAACCCATCATCAAACCCAAAAAATTTATAAATTTTCAATCCAAATAATGTTCTCTTTTAAAACTCATTCATTCCAATCAAAAACCACATGAAAGAAAAAATATCAATTTAAAAAAAATCATTTAAAAATATCACATTCACTAACTGAAACCAAAGCAAAATGAAACATATACCAATACACCAGAATAAGAAACAAGTGTTCCTACATAACTCGGGGACATGGTTAGTGGTGCATGCCCCAAATAGGAATTAAAACCCAAGAAGACTGTGAACTGTGAACTTTGACATTACATGGGTCACTACTCCATGTGAGATTAAAACATGACACCATCTCACTCCAATTGTCATTCCTCAATCCAACAAACAACAGACTCAAATCCAGCAAAACACTTGGAAACTTGAGGATTGAAACGAAAAAGGCTTCATGATATCATTCACATAACAATCTATCGAGTCCCAAATATTATATTCTCCGAATACCAAAAACCCCAAATAAAAAGGGTACACTCTGATGCCATTTTGTCAAGAACCAAGTTGGGATGACATCTGACCTGACACCCTATCTAGCCCAAGATAAGGGCCAAATGGAATTGCTAATCCCCATGGGCTGGAAGATAGTATCAAGCATCAACATAATCACATAGAGAACAATTATTTCCCAAAAACACATGATAAAAATATAAACCAAACAAATAATTATGCAAAAATAACCAACAACTTCCCATAAATAAATACTAAAATGGATCCATATACAAATAGGACTGAATGAAACCGAAACTAATAATAAAATAAACCAAACTACTACCAACACGATCATTGTGTGACCTCATAGTCACCACCAACAACAAGACCAAACATCTCCAAAGGAAAGAAAACAAACTAGAAAATGATAACTGTAAAACATCTTTGGTCTAACGACAAGAAATGGAACATATAAAGTGTGAGCATCTGACATTGTATTTGGAAAACACCATGGAATTTATACATTTCCTTTCTAAAAACAACAAAAAACCCTAGTTTAAAATACATGTAATGAAATGTGTCTTTCTTCATTTTTAATTAACAATAGAATATTTCCCTTGTTTTAAAAAACACATGCAAGATTCGTATTTTCAAAAAAAAATTTACCATTTTAGAAAAAAAAATTTACAACAAAATACATAACTATACTAAAGATAAATAATAAGTGTAAAAAGAAAAAAAGAACCAAAAATATAACCAAGAACATATAGATAATAAATCACAATAATTTCCTAAAAATACTGAGAGTGATCCCTAGATAAATTCAGATTGGAATCAGCTTTGGATATATGGTACAACTCTATAGTGAATAACCAATTAATCATTCTAACTGGCAATCTAGTGCCATGTCATACCAAGCCCTATAAATTCAAGGGGGTACCAATACAATTAATTGGGGTTGACAAGAAACCATCACTCTACCCTCTAAAATATTTCTAGGAAACCCATAGTAAGAATAGATGGTGAAAAGAGGAAGCCATCACATGTGTGACTCACCTTACCTTCCACCACCATACTTTCCTACCCCAAACACTGACACCTTCCACATGATAAAACATATATTCAAATAATCCATAGGGGTGAAAATCTTACAATAATCTTTTAACAAGTTCCAACCACAACATGAGATATTTCAATACATTTCTCAAAACATTTTAAGATTCCAACAGATCATTTTTACCTACAGAATCATTATTCTTTTCTCAAAAATCACTAAGTCAAAAACAACCTTTAACATTTCCAACCCAAAATCATTTAAAAACCATTTCAAATAGAGTGTAACAGGTGAAAATTTATAAATTTATAAATGGGACTTTATGCCAATAATTTTCTAAAACATGTCACAATTGATAAACGAGTCTCAATAATCTTTTAGAAAAAAACATATGAAAAAACAAATCATGGGAAAATACCAATTAAAAAGATTACACACACTCTAAATCCATTTTAAACCACACCTTTCACCACTTACACAATTTATTATATCATTATGAAACACTAAAATAAGAACTCATGTGAAAAAAAATTATTTCTATGGGCATATCCCCATTTAAAATTCACATTCTCATTAAACCCCTTTATTATAACATGCATTATAATACTTTCATAATTAAAGGACTTATTTATAAATCACTAAAAATAATCTCACTTTAAACAAAATCCATTTCTTTTGTAAATACCACATTCAACTCATGTGCACATCAACTAACATTAAATAAATTTATTCAAAGAAAAATCACTTATTTTTAGAACAATTCAACAACCACACGTGAGAGTCATCCCATAAAGGTCACAATTCACACAAAAATGTAAAAAATCACAATAAAACAATGATACCATTATATAAAAAAGTTTAAACACTACTAAAAACACATAATATCCTTTTAATGGAAGAATTGACCTTTTAACAAACAATTTGAGTGCAAAACTATATAACCTCATTAAAGAAATCCGTTAAAAACAACTTCAACCAATTTTTTCCAACACAAAAACACCATACCAAGTAAAAAAGCATACTAAAAGTATGTGAAATATATTTATAAATTATTTAAAATACCCAATCATCAAATAGAATTCATCAGAAACGAAATAGACTGAATCACCTACATCAACGGAGTGTAGATGAAATGAATCTTAAATGGGAAAGAAGAATTGAGCCCTGTGAACAATACAAACACCCAATATCCAAATAGAAATATCTCAAATCATAAATAATAAGCTCTAGGATTCATCCAAAAAAGACCCGACTAAGGAAAAACAAATAAATCTAGAGAAGGGAGGAGAAAAAGGATAAAATTAACCAAATCACTAATAAACTGTCATTTGAAACAATTTGATGCATCAATGGAGGGAGGAGAACCAAAAGAAATGGTGGTTTGGAGACCTCTTCATGTGCCAAAAATGACTAAGGAGTGAGGGGATAGATTAAGGGTAAAAATAGGGGAGTGTAGACTTAGGATTTCAAGATATTAAAAATATAGACAGCTCACATTGTTCGGCTGCACAGTTTTCCAAATTGTAATAAGGTCGTGTGGTTTACAAAAGAAAAATGGATAAAAACAATTTCACAGTTTCCAAAGCCATGCACAAACCATGTGCCTTGCCCTTTCCCCCAATAAAAACCACACTGTTAAATGTACTAAGCAGCACATTTATCTTATTATAAAGTTCTACTCATGGTATCCCTGCTGCCAAGTCCAAAACATCAATTCTCGACCAAAAACTCAAACATTAAAACTGGAAATAAATGCAAAACTAAACCAAAGGATCCAAGACCAAGAGAATAATAAAATAAAAAAGATTTACAATGTCAGTGTGTGACCTGGAAGTAGAACACCCCAAATTATTTTTTAATTTTAATCAAATTATAATTTAGATTATATACTAATTGACATCATTGATTAGATTTTTTTATTTATAGCCATAGGGGTGTTCAAGGATTGTTCTACACCATATTTCATGAAGACTAGGTTTCATTAATCTATATGATGAAGAAATACTTTCATGTTTCTAATGAATATTTTGTGGATTTCAATATTGGTATAATGAGAAAATAAATTAATACTGGTTTTTAAATAATTTTTTTGATTCCTAATGTTGTTAGGGCCTCGGGATAAGAAGATCCGGTTGTGCGAGCTTTTACAAGAATATTTGTTGGTGGTTGGGACTTTTTTATGGTAATAAAATTGATTAAGGTAGTGAGCCACCAAAAATATCATTAATGTGATTGAAAAAAATTTACATTGAAGGCGATATGCAGTATTTCCACTTGTTTGTGAACAAACATAAAATGCAAAGGAAATTTTCCCTTAATCCATATGAATAGAGTAGATTTCTCATAGGATATGATATAACATTAAACCCTAGTCTTGATTAATCATTTTAAAAATGTCATTTTCATGACCATAAATTTATTTAATGTGATAGTGATCAGAGAGGGGTATGAATTTAGTGAATAAATCATAGTGAATCTTCGTATAGGTGCCATTATTTCACTATATGTATGGGATTAAGAATTGGTTGTGGTTGTCCAATGGGTAGGCCATATAGAAGCATGAGATTCCTTTTCACATATTTAATATTTGATTAGTGTGTGGGGTGTATGTTACTCATACCTGGGTATATATATATTTTCTGAGTGGAGATGTAATTGAAAGGGAATATGTATCAGTTGGGTATGAGATGTGTAGATTTGATTTGATTTTAATGTCATATGGATGTTATTTCATTCAATTTTGTTTGGTCTATTCTATTTTCTATATATGATTTATTATCCCAATATCAAGTTATGACTATATTGAGGGATTTTTTTCCCTTTGAGTGTTGAGTTTTGACCATAGAATTTGGGAATGTGATAAATTTACACATGTGGGGTGTCTAGACCATATTGTGATTTAGGTGACCAGAATAGGTTGACTAATTTTAGGTAGAGTTCAAAGAGGATTAGAATGAGGGGGAAAACTAGGTTTTATCCCATTATGAGTTTTCATGATAATATTTTGTGTGCATGGGAATAAATCCCAATAAATTTATATCATATCTTGGTGATTTGATAGCCCATGTGATTATGTAATATGAGATAGCGTTAGGGTAGGCTTCTCCAACCCACCTAGGTTTATGTTAGTTGAGATAGTTATACGTGGGTTCATTATCCCTCAATTCGAATTATATAATGTGATATTCATGTATTTCGATTCACCCTTGAATATCATGTTATATGTTGATATATAGTCAAGCTAGTTATCCCCTAATTATTATAACATATGGTTATATTTAGGTGAGCCACTTATTCACCTTAATAATTATAAAATATGAGGATTTCTAGGTGTCCACTTATACCCGTAATGATTTTTATATATATTGATATATATGGTGGAAAATTATTCCCATAAATATTATGATATATAGTATTATAATTGGTTACTATTACCTACGATGGTTATGCATGTGGGTTTCTCATCCCATCAATAATATGTAAAGGTATATACGGTGTGATATGTTCCCTATATGATAGATGTTATGAGATGGTATATTGAGTGGTGTATTATTCTCACCAAATGATGATGTATCATCCCCATAGACACATTGGAACTATTTGAGGTATGTACGGTCAAACCCGAGTGATGAAAATAGTGAATGTGGTCATTATAGGTATTTTGAATGTAGTTATTGATTTTTTATTATAATCATATCACATAATACATGAACTGAATTGTAGGTTATATTAGGTAAATCCTTTTTGCTAGCCTAATAAGTTATTCTAACAACATGCTTCACTTACTATGGAACATTGTACTCAACAACCTTTTGATTATAGGTATATTTAGGGAACAAGCTCAATATTGGATGGTAAACCTGCATAGTGTTGACAATTTCATGACATGGGACTAGGTTGGTACATGGGAATGATATGGGGTTTTTATTTTTTATATTTTGATTTGGTTTGTTCACTATCTATCCATAAGATAACTAGTTTATTTATTCCAAAATCATGCTCTATGTTTTATGTTTTATAATATTATAAAATATCTTATGTTATTTATTTGGAGCATGATTTTACTATTGAGTTTATTTTATTCTTTTGAGTAGTTGGATAACAAAATATTTTATATTTCTTCAATTTTTTTCTCATATGTTATAAGGTTATAGGACCCCATGGTATCACCATAGTCCCTCACAACTAGTAGATAACCTCAGGCTTACTGGTAGGCACGCCTAAAGTCATAT
The DNA here is from genome assembly GCA_963277665.1 of Viscum album. Classification (NCBI taxonomy): domain Eukaryota; kingdom Viridiplantae; phylum Streptophyta; class Magnoliopsida; order Santalales; family Viscaceae; genus Viscum; species Viscum album. The sequence continues at coordinate 637,878,822 of OY728119.1, forward strand.
AACAATTTTATCGAACTAATATAGAGCTAACTATGATGGGATGTCTAAAAATTACAAAATGAAAAATAATTGATATGAGTGAATTCATCATCTACTATAATAAAATAATAATCTAATTTGGTTTACTTTAAGATAATTGTTCTATAGAAATATAATTTTATCAATTAAAAATATTTATTTGTAATTATTTTTACAACAATGTGACTCTTATTATCCATTTTTCATTGGGGATATATAACACTAGTATTGAGTATTTAATGATTTCAATTCAGTATATATATATATATTATTTCATATTTTTCAATCATTACCATGATATTTTGACCCAATATTTTCTATTATTCTATTCAATTACTCATCCTCAACCATCAATCTAATGAAAAAAGAACTTTAATCACTAAAAAGATGAAATAGGATTTAGTTGAATCATTTTCCTATCATTAGGATAGTTTCACCCTTCAATTTTCTTATGAAACATATATTCTTATGAAATATCACTTATTTCACACTATAACATTGTTGATAAAAACTTATAAAATTATGTATCAACCCATCATAAAATATAATGCCTCTGAATTCATCTTTCTTCTATATAATTTTAATAATTTCAAATCCTTTAACAATGAGTAATATAATTTTTCCCAAAGTGATGTATCCTATATAATAACTTTTTATATCACTAAATGATTTCTTATTATTGGTCATATGTGACAGGTAACCATTTTATAGTATCTATGGTTTTCCACTATTATGTATTTTTTAATCCACCAAAGACATTATATTTTTTAATGATTACTCCTCCTATGGATTAATTATCTGTTCTAATTACTCTTAAAAAAATTTTCTTGTATACTGAGATAATTATAAGTAACATTTCTTAGTTAATCACACCTCCAATAAGATTCCATTAAAAATTAATAAAGCTATGTAATATTAATTTCTCTTTTAGATGTTTTCTTGGATAGTGTCTAGAAATTTCATATTGAATCCCCCTTAATTAATCGACTCTCTTTAATTTATAGGATGAATTAATAGTTCATCAACCATATGTTATTGGAATATAAAATATTCAACACCAACATATTCCATTAAAGTAAATCTTCTTTGATAGAAATAAAAATTCATTAAAATCTCTCCATTGACCATCCTTCTGATTTGAAATATGATATTTACAATCAACTTCCTCATACTTATAATTAGTATAATTTTATTTTTTTTTCGTTTTGGTTTACCATAATTTCTCTTATTCATCCACATCTCATTTTTCTCATTTTTTCAGCACCATAAATTCTATATATAATGGGTTTTATCTCTTTTATAGGTGAAGTAATCAAATTTTTCCTATTTTTGTCACCACTTTCACCATTTTGATTTTAATATTGAGTTTCCCAAAAAATATTTATGGTATAATAATACAATAAACAAGTATCTTGATGAATAAAACATCATTCTTGTATATTTTATAATATTAAAAAATTATAAAATATATTAAATTCAATGTGTTTTTTCTTTAAATAAATCATAACTTCTAAAAAAATTATATCTATAGCATTTCCATACTAATTCTTAATAATAATATTTTCTATAGTTATATAAATAATCTTCTATATTTTTATAATATTATCATTGATATAACCCATATTTAGTATGAACTCAACTTTTTATCTAATTAATATCCTTAAATTTGGAATTATCAAGGGATGTATTAATAAATTCACTCAACTTCCTCAATAAAAACATATGTTTTTTTAAATTTTATTCTATTTCATGGACATCGATTTTTATATCCTCAATTGAAATTGTATTTCTGCCTCCTAATCACTAATATCATCTTTAATGCTATCTTCTTAATTATAAGAATGTTTTTTAAAATGTTTTAATGAATCCATAAACATTTTTAGATCTTTATCATATGATTCATATTCCTCCTATTTTCGTACATCAATATAAGATATAGAATCTTTTTTTATAAATAATTTATTTTCCTTGATGTGTTTTACTTTCATTTTTCTTAAAAGTGATTTCCTTCATTGTGCCTTATTTCTACCTAACATCATTTTGTTGACCGTTGATATTGATCGTCACTTCATTATATATTATTTTTCTCATTAAAACTAACATAAATTTTTCTAATCATTAAATAATTGAAATACATTAAAAGTAATTTAAAATCATATTTATGTTTTCCTCATTGTATGAACTTTGAATAGAATAATATAAATTCATTGAAATATATGGAATAATACAAAATATCTCATTATTTATCATGACAATTAATATCATCAATATTTTTTGAACCCTTTAAATAATAGACTGAAATATACTTCATATATTTGTATTTTCATTTCATGTCCATCCCTCACTGCATTTTATAAGATATCAAGAAGTTATTAAGTATATAAACAGTCCAAAAATCCAAGTCTTGTTTTTCTAGTTAATAAATATTTGTATAAACTTTATCTAGTTTAATTATATTAAATTTAATAATCAGTATATAATCATTAATAATTTCTATGTAACATTAAATTTAGATTATAATTTTTTTGACAAGAATAAATAACTCAGCCCAAAAATCAAAATTTTCATGATAACAACCTAAAATTAATCTCATAGTTTTGTAATCATAATTCCTTCTCATATTTGTCCTCATAATTTTTATCATGGATTTCCCACAAAATTCCTTTGGATTCTGCAATCCCATAACCCATATAAAAATCTTATCTATGATAAATTATATTAACGCAATGCACACTCAAAAATCATCATTAATATTCATATTATCCATAAAATTTTAAGGCATCCCAAATTTGGGAATATGTAAAACACACTCACTGATATCATAAACATAAACCCTAGTACAAATAAGATATGTATCCATACTCTCCCTCTGTATATGGAATCCATTAACACCATACATGGGAACTTATTTATAATTGGAAGTGTTTATTTTTTCTATAAATATCTTCACTAAAAATGGTTTTAATGAAGAAAAAACACAGAACATAGAGAAAATACATCGAACCATTTTAATATCATTGGATACTATAATAAAATATTTTAATTGTGTTTCAAATCCTTGGGTAGAAATTATTGTGATCTATTATGCATGTTCTTGTCTAATTATTAATGAAAATAAGTAATAGAATAGGAATATGGTATAGAACTCTTTGTTTAAGAATTAAATTAAAACAAAAAAAATCAATCATTACTTCCTATTATAAATTTCTTCTAGAATGGGGATCATGTGTGCACACATATTATTCCTTCATAGTCCCATCTAAAATCACTATGTAATGATCTCTCAAATAAGTGTAAAATCATTAAAAAAATTCATATATTTTCATCATCATACATTTCTTTGGGTGAGAATATCATATTTGAAAACCTTTTAAGAATAATATTGATGTTATTTAAATTATGAAGTTATGATCATATATAAATGTTATAGATTAATGTTCCATAAAAATTAGTACTCCAATTTTATGTGTCCTTATCATTGTTTTGTTTCCTTTGTACCTACCAATATATTTAGATGAACTATTATAATGATGTATTAACACTTATGGAGCTGTTTAATTATATATACATTCTAGTAAAATATAATAATGTTATATAATGACACACTATAGGATGAACCACTCAATATTAGGGTGACATGCTTTCTTATGGTGCAATATCCTCCATCATTGTAGATAATGTCACACCAAATTTAAATGGGATTCACCTCATACAATAATAATCACCACACAATTCATTATAAATCATCTATGAAACAAATCCAATTGAAAATACTGTGAATACATCCATATAATTACAAATATTCTTCTATTTTAACAAATTATAGCATGAAACATTTCCAACATGACATAATTTTCTTCAACTCAAGAATGATTTATAATTTTCCATCCCACCACATATCCAATTGGGTTGAAACTCATCTAGAAGATTATTGTTAATAAACACAGAATTAAAACACCTTAAAATTCACCAATTATTTTTTCTCAAAAAGTATTTCAAATAATTATACTAATATAGATTTCAAGAAAATACCACACCATAAAATTGAATAGTGATTCAATGAATTATCCAACAATTACAACCCAAATCATAATCAACCCCTATTATATTGATTATTGTAAGGTTTTCACATTATTATATTATTTGGAAATTTTAGATTTAAATTTTTATGGAATTAATAATGGAATTATATAACATATTGGACATTTCCATATTGTTTATAATGTTTTCCTTGAGAACAGGTTCTTATGTTTGCACTCATGTTTCATTTATGAAACTATAACAAATTTTATGATATGTGACCATTAACCATAAAAAATTATTAAACATCAATAGAACTGATAATAATCATTTGAAAATATGGAATTATAAAAAATCATAATAATGTATCCTAAAATAAAATGAAATATTTAGTCCATTTGGAAATAAATAAACAAACTTTAAAATTTTCTTTTTTTTAGAATAAACATTTATCTTAAATAATTATTTACAAACTCATAAAAAAACATTATTACCCAAATCATCTTTAAAACATATCATAAGAAATTATGACATAAAAATAATATTCCCAAGGGTTTCTTGAAAGACATGTAAAATTTTACTTGAAATCCCACCTTTCATTTAAAAGGGTCATAAAATTCTATTAAATCATAAGCTTATTTGGAAAAATTATGAAATCAAAATATTTACATAAAACCCAATTTTCTAGAATATACTATTATATAAGTAACTTAGTATATCATCTTCATATCATTATTACAATAACTCTTACAATTTATCATACTATAGAATGACCTTCATAGTGAACTATGTTATGTCTAGGAGGATATACCATTACCATTGGAATTAGTGGGTCATATTAGACCCAAAAATAATCATTAATAATTCCCAATAAAAATAAAATTAATGAACAAAATAAACATATATTTTTTCAAATTAAATTCTAATTAATTATAATTTTATCATATAAGATAAATCACATTAAGTTATTATATAAAAATGAGAATAATACCCTTTTCTCTTGAAAACATTTTAAAACAAAAAACATATATTACAATTACAATATGATATTATTTGAAAACCCATGAAACATATTAAGGTAACTTTATAGTGATTGAAAATTATTATGCTGAGAAAATGATGTATTATGGTAAATGTTAAAAAGTTTTTCCATTGAAATTTTTAAAAAAAAGTCAAAAAAACAACACGTATGATAAACATTAAAACTATTAATTTATAAACTATTAAAAATAAAATAAGAATTGGTTAAAAATGATATTTTCCAATATTTTATTTCTAAAATAAAAATTCATGAAACATTTTTAAAATCATTGATATTTAATAGAACATTTTTTGAAGGAGAATATTAAAATAAGGTTATGAATAAAATCACAATCTTCCTTTATCAACTAACAATGTACTTATTTTAAATTCACAAATAATAAAATTATATTAATTAATTACATTATTAATAAAATTTTTCATGTTCATTACCTTATTATCATTCCTTTTATTTTATCTCTTACCTGGTCTTTTTTATTTACTACATCGCGTAAGTTCCCATTGGATATTTTGGGGTTGTTCGATCCAAATATGCTTCAATGTGTTGATATTGATCAAAGGGGTTGTGATTATATCATCCCAAAATATCCTAAAAATGTTATAATTATCATTTTTATACTTTCAATATAATTTTAAAACCATCCAGGTCTTCTGGTAACAGTAAATGAGAAACCTCATTTAATGGAGTTAGTAGTCGACATGTACACATGACAGATGTTTCCATATTTCTAATGGACGAAAACAAAACATTTAAAAAATCATATAAAATTTCTAGAAAAAAATAATGAGTATGGTTTATTTAATGAGATGATACATTTTCTTTGAAAAAAACTTTTATCTAAAAAGGGCATAAATTTCTTTTAAATCATATGTCATTTTCTTACCTTATGATTATGATAGGAATTCTAACCAAAAAAATATATATATAAAGGTATACTTATATTTTATTATTTTTAGTAGGAATATTGTATCTAAAGTTGAAATAATTGTTGACACTTAAACAACAAAGTCGTGTAAGAGTTAAAAACTAGTATCACTAAGATTCAAAGTATTCTTGGATTAGTGGTTTATTACTGATTGTTTTTTTGAAACATTTTATTGTTATCTTTTCCACTATGTTAACTTCAAATAAAGGAAGTTTAATGTAGAAAAAATAATTGGATGAATTATTTTAGGAACTAATAATAAGATTGGTTAATCTCTAGAGTTTCATTTTCTATATAATTATACATATTTTCAATTTATCGATGCCACATTGAAATTATATAAATGTATTTTAATTCAATATGATTGGGTAATTGTGTATGGATCATTTAAGTTAAAATTCCAATAACATAATTATCCAATGCATGATATTGAGCAGGATATACTCATTTTTTCTTTAAAAGATATTCTTATTTATTCTTTAAATATTGTTAGTGATCATTTTTAACAACTTTGGTCATTATCTAAAAAATTGAAAAATATTATTTTTAATGTTTACCCTACTAAATAGTTTTTACATTCTTTACCTTGGTTGAAAGATTAATTTTTATATTTTAATATATAGTTTATTTTTGACTTTTATGTAAAAGTATATGAATAATGTTTTTTATAAAATTAATACATGGATAAATTTTACCATTATCATAGTTTTTATTCATTATAAAGTTCTTATTAAAGATTCTCTATTTTTTAAAATAAGATCATATTCCCTTAATTTGAGAATTTTTTAAAATATTTTCAACTGAAAGCGATATTTATTCCCATTTTTAGGAGATTACTAAATGTTTCATTTCATATGGGCTCAGATTATTATTATTATTATTGTAATGATGGTAATAAAATATTTTACATGTTTCATCCATCATATAATTCTTGTACATTGTTTACGATGATAGTTGGGTCTGATATTTCCCTCTTATGCATTGGGTAATGAAATATTAACCAAGAGGATACATAATTTAATTAACTATGATTGTTTTTAATTTTAAGGAATATTATAAGAGTTATTGTGTGAGTGATATGAAGATTATTTGCCTAGGTAAATACATGATTCTATATTCTTTCAAATATATTTTTTTAAAATATTTTAATTTCATAATTTAATCAAATGAAAATTTGATTTAATGAACATTACGAAATTCTTAAATAAAATGTGTGTTTTCAAGGAAACAATTTCATGTATTTTAAAAAACATTATTAATTATAATTATTCCTTTATCAAATATAATGATATATTTATGGAGAGAATATTATGAATTAATGTATCATTTATTTTTAAGTAAGTGATTATTTTATCTCACTGCTTATTATAAAAAATGAAGATATTCTTATGCATTTTCATGATTACCAATTGGACTAACTAGTTTAATTTTTTTATGTCACATACTAATATTTTTTTCATCCCAAATATAAAATATTTTTCATAGTGTATAAGGATGTATAGTAATTTTATAAAGGTAAATTGTAACATGTCTTGAATGAATAAAGAGTGTCATGAAGAAAATAAGAGTGTAAACATATGAATATATTTTGTGAAAAAACTGGAAACTCTATGGAATGTCCATTTAATTATGTAATATTAAAATTAATTCACTAAAAATATGTTAACAAAATATCATAGATATGTAGGAAATTCAATCCTTTATTATAAATCTTGAAATTAAAGATTTGCTACAATGCATAGTTTTAAACCAACTCTTGGTCTACAGACCACTTCTATATTGACAATGTCTCAATTGAAATGAAATCGCAACCCCCAATTTTATAATTAACATCATTATGGATCTTTATTAACCTTAAAATATATTATAATTTGTTATACTTATGTTTATTTCACCTTAATTTGTTATGCTACCGTGGTTCTTGAATATTAATTCCACAATTTTATTCTATTGTATATTTTATGGTTTCATTGTCATTATTTTATGGTTCTACATTCCTAATACATGATATATGATTATGGTAGTATGGATCATAAATATATCTTTTTTTAAAAGACCTTATTCCAATAATAAATCCATTTCTTCTATATTGATGTCCCTCTCATTTTTATGATCAAATGATAAGTTCATAATGACTCATTGAGGTTTTTTAATTTTCTAGGATTTTGATATCATTATTTTCCTATCATTCTAATTTACCCAGTTAATGAAATATAATATTATAAATAATTAATCTATAAGGGAATAATGGGTACATAATTTTATATAATAAATGTATATTTTATTGTAAAATGTGATAGTTATATTATTAATATACAAATTTTATAAATCATAGGGTTCTAGGATTGTTTTTTATTATTTAGTTGTTATTTATATACATATAAAAGGTTGCTAAATATATTAATGTTATTTCTATGTTTTCTCAATTAGTATCATAGTGGATATTAGATATTTTTAAGGATTGAATAAATAAATATAAGAATATAAAACATAAGTAAACACTTCTAAAAAGAAATGTTAAATAGCCTGAACTAATTTTTCCAAAGTTTAAACCAAATTTATCATAGTTCATGTCATATTAGAGTTAATATTTCATATTCGTATGATTGTTCATGATGATTTTAATGAAATTTATCTATTTTTACACAAACCACTATTGTTTTAGATAATTTTTATAGTGAGGAGGAACCGAACAAATAATAATTCCAAGTGAAAATGAAATGATCTTCAAAATGATAAATGAAATGGGATGGGCATTATTATGGAAAAAAATGTAATAATTAAACCTATATTTATCAGGTTATGAATAAAAACATGAACCATATTAAACTCCATAATTTCCCAAAAAAGTAAATCACTATTATTTACCTCATGCAGTGATGAAAAAAAGTCATTCAACATATTTTCATCCATTAATGGTTGAAAACAAGATTAAAATGATAAAAAACTGATTTCTTCATGCCTCAAACATGAAAAATAAACCATGGTCATTATAGTGTCCCATAATTTTAAAAAAAATTAATTCTTATTATATGAATGTTTAATAAATAACATTATGATCCATACAAGAATAATATAGTTTCAGTGTCTTTTGAGACTTAGATACATAAAAAACATATTCATAAGAGATATAAATTATGTCCTACTAATTTCTTTGTAACTATAACCATTATTTGTTAAACCATAGTAAAAATAATTCTATATAACATGGGGAATGGAAACATAAGAGAGGGTGACCATAGATGATCTGTAAGGGAAAAAAGGGAGATAACAAATGATCACTTAAACACAACATGAGAATAATGGTTTGATAACATGATATTTACATTTTGAAACCATGCCCAACATGTCCAAGATTATAATATTGAGTCGTGATATAAATCTTGGCAATTCATAAGATATTAATCATAAAAGAATCAAATAACATAATCTATGAGAGTGTAGAATTGGCATAATACATAATTTTGTGTCATTAAAATAATCATTGAAGAAAATTTTATTAGTCAAAGATCACTAATACAACTATGATAGTGGGTTTGTTTCAGTGTCTATTTTATCATATCATTAACAAATGTTGACTCCCAAGACCATCATAGTGTGAAGAATCCATTACTTTATTAGGTTCACTCCACATGCCATTATTATTAACTCATGAGATATCCATCTGTGCCAAATTAATTTTAACGATATATATTTCATATCCCAACCATACCATAATCATAATACACTCATATGTGCTCTAAAATATCATAAACTATTCATCATATATAATTACCCATTGATATAAAATTTGTTTAATAAACATTTAAATATTTCATTAAAATATAACCCTAGAAAATAAATAAGATTCATTAAAATCATTTCATAACAATAATAAACAATACAGAGAAATAATAAGGATTATCGAATTTAATCATATATCTAGAAAATCATAAGTAGAATCATTTTATTTCATCTTAGATGAAAATTCCTTCAAAAAGTCACTTGAAATATTTCTTGAGGAAAATACACTTCTCACATTGAAATAACTAATTTAAAATATAAAAAATATAAAAATATAATGGGATATTTTTAATTTGAAAAAAAACATGGAATATTTTAAATTAATCTTTAATATATTTAGTCATCTGTATGGTGGGAAATTCTATTCATATTTTTTATGTTAAAACAAATATTTCTTTAATGTTTTGGGTAAAAATTCAAGAGAACTTTACACAAAAAATGAAAAGAACATTAATTTTAAATCATTTGAAAAAAATTCAAACATGGGTAAAAATTACAATAAAAAATTATTTTATATTAGTAAAATAATTCTTGATATCATTTTCAAAAACATGGATATATAATAAAATATAATTTTGACAGAATAGGGAAATAAAGTCATTTTTCAATTTAAAAGGTTCTTTCAATATCTTAAGTACATAAAGTGGTGAAAATCAAAGAGAAAACTATATTATAAAGAATTAAACATATTATAAGTAAATTCATCATATTATTGGTAGAAAACTCAAAAAACACATAATTTTAAACATAATCATAAACAATTATAATAAGCAATGAGATTGAAACATAAACCCCTTATCACCTTGGTAACTTTTGAATACATACCTAAGGAAAGAGATATCTTTATATGGAAATTAATATACCCAATATTTTCCTGAGAATAATAATAATATTCAATCATGGATAGTATATACATCCCATAAAAGAAACAAGGGGTTGATATGGATGTGTCTAAAATATGTAATAAGTGAGATGAAAATCCCTATCCTCAAGTTTTACTTCCTTCAATAGTGTTACAACCTAATGTTTAATCATTATAAATTAAATATAATTTAATAAAATAATAATTCACGGACTTATAATATCATATATTATACACTATTAACATTACAACACCTGTATATTAAAAATACATTATGAAAATCACTATTTCAGGTGTTCACTTTTTCGTTTTCCATGAGAATTTCAATTCGGCAATTCTTTCCCTTGTACTAGGATCATGGGTCCATAATCTCAATAATGTTAATAATTTTATAAATATCATTAAAATTAATTATATACCTATAGATATATTCATCTATATATGATATATATAGAATAATGAATTATGCTATTTATAGAGACGGTAAGTCGTACATATGAATACACGTTATTTTCACTTTTTATTGATTAGAATGAAAGAAAGGAATAAAATAATTCACCATTAATAAATCATTATTACATTTTTCTATATCATATATATATACATGAAATTTATCTTTATTATTATCTATTTACCTCAAAAATTAAAAAAGAATCACATCACATCGAGGAGGGGTAGTCCACACGTATGCACAAACTACGTTATCATTTTTTAACAGATATAAAGGTAAGAAGGTAGAAATAAAATTATAATTATTTCATAATAATTATTTCATAAATTTAATATATATACATCAAGCCCATAATAATATCCATTCATGAAATATTATGATGTAAAATGAGTTGTATAACTATGTAGAAGTGGTAGTCTACACGTATACACGAGTGATATGTTCACTTTACATTTAATGAAATATAAGGTGAATATTGGTGGCTCTATAATAATAAAACAATTAAATTATATTGAGGATACCTAATGTAGTATTTTATAAATAATACCGTATATTTAGAGGGATTATAAGAAGAACTAAATTGAAAGAGTTTGTGTAAAATTATTACCTCATCTTTGGTATGTCAACTTTAAATCGCTTTTTAAGGACCCTTGGAATGTTATTTTAAGAACACCATAACATCTATTTAATTGTTTGTTAAATTTTAAGTATAATTTAGTATAGTTGTTTCATGATATATTGATCATACATTTTAAAATAAAATATTTATTTAGTTTTATTTTATAAGTGAGGGAAAATACACATTTGGAATTACAAAAAATAATATAATATAATTAAGCTATTCATTATCAAAATGATTCCAAATGGCTAGATTTTAAAAAAGATTAAAATGAATAAATATCACCATCTATTAAAAATTAGAATGATTTTTGTGTGATTTTAATCCTTATGATTTTCTTTAAGACCTCAATTAATCAATTTTAACATTACATGTGTTTACAACTTTTTAAATCATAAAGAGTCGAAATTTTAAATATTAGATAAAAATTGATAAAAAATGGGCAATGGATGAAATTTTGACAGATTATCATCACACATCTCCAATTTTTCGATTTTTATTATTTTTAAATAAATTAATAATATATTATTTTTCATAAAATATCATTAATTTCATTTTAAACAATATTCATATACATTTAGTTTAAATTTAGTATGATAGTTATAAAATTTTAATATAAAAATTTCAATCATCTATAAAATTTCATATTTATCTAAAATAATTATAGAACCTAATATTTTACCAAAATTGTTTTACTATTAGTATTATTAAGAATAATTTATTTTATTTTTCTATTAATTAAATAAATACTTTGTTAGTGGTACCTTATAATTTAATGTAATTATTCAATCACTAGTAATTATAAATATAATTTTATGATACAAAAATTAATTATTGATCTCAATAAAAATTTATAAATTATGATAACCTCATTTTATCATTACGAATAAAATTTTTAGATATTAAAATCCATAGTGACATTTGGAAATTCTCTTTATTTAAAATAATATAATTTTATTTATGGAAGGAGAATGGAACCAACATGCCATGAATTCCAATTTGGGCTTCTTATGGGAGAATTTATTTCTCTAAAATTAAATATGGAAATTTTTACCATTTATTTTTATATCTTAACATAATTTTTAAACCCTATTTTACTTATTTCACCCTTACCATGGTGACAAATATAAACCATTATTACTATTCATTTTGACAAAAATAAAAAGGGCCCTTTTTAAAAGATTTAAACATAAAAATAAAAATTATTTAATCCATTTTTCATTATTAAATATATTTATTTATAATTTTAATAAATAATTTTTTATCTAAAAATGAAAAATACAATCAAAAGAAGTTTAGGAAAATTTTTGTTTTTATGTATAAAAAATAAATTATATCAAAATCATGAAAATTACTAATTCAAATGGAATTAATTAAATAATTTTAAATATAATTTATCATATTTTACAATAATACCAAATAAAAAATTTAGTGTGGCCTATAAATTACTTTAATTAATGAATATAAATGACAACATTTAAAACATCTGTATTTTTTCACCATTAACTGAAAAATAAATCATTTACAAAAAATGAAAATTTTCACCCTAATTTAATTTTTATATTATGAATTAATAAATTATTTTTATTTTTTAAAATTTATTTTAAAAAATTGATATAAATTCATTTAATATCAATGAAAAAATGTAATTAATTTTTTTTGAAGAAATTCTATTTTTCAAACATGAAATAACATTTTTAAAAATTAGGTAATTATATTTTTTGTACTAAATAATAAATTCAAATTATGTAAAAAATTTCTATATATATATTTTATATTGAGTTTAATTATATTTATTCCCATTAATTTAATGGATACCTTAAAATATATCACTATTCTTTTTAAACTCGGTGTTGTTTGTCAACCAAGCCTTTGAACTCAAATAATTAATTTAACGAAAATTATTTATTACCCAATGAAATTGGATGAAAATAATTTTTAATATCTTAATATTAATGTGTTTCATTATCCATAAATATCAATTTTAAGGAATTTTATAAATTGATCTTCATTACGCATCATATGTGTAATTTAAGTTTAAAGTGAGAATTTAGTCCCAAAAAATCATCTACATGAAGATTTAATTAAATTAATTATTTGAATTTCATATTTTGTTATATGATTCATAAATTTTCATGGAAAATTTAATGTTTTGGGATAAATGTATAAAACCCAAGGGAAGATGAATATTTTTGGCATGAACACATAAACATTGTAGTAGCTTGTGGAGCAGATCCTCCCAGAAGTGAGCGACCAGAGTTCGGGAACCCAATAGCTGGCTGAGACTGGACGACTGCTGACCTTTTCGACTTGGAGTGACTTGACAAGCCTAGTGAGGAGAGCCTCTATGTGACGCAGCAGACCCATGGTGGGGAGCACCACTATGTGACGCGGCAGACCCATGGTACATGGCATAAGGAGTACCTCAGCAGGCCACGGTGGGGAGCACCTCTATGTGACGCTGAAGAACCATGGTGGTGAGTGCCTCTGTGTGATGTGGTAGACCCATGGTACTCGACCGGAGAAGTACTTCATTTGTCCATGGTTTGTGGGAAGTGCCTCCATGTGACGCAGCAGACACACTTTACTCGATATAGGGGATCTCCAGCAGCCGAGGTGTTCAATGATGTGCTGGGGGATGTTAAATAATTACTACCCCATGAATAAATCCTGGTAATAGATGAGTCTGTATTTATATGGTTTTCTCATGATTTATATGGATTACATGATAACATAGGTATATGTATGGGGATATACCAAAGTAGGGTTATCTCTTGATTTCAAAATTTTTGATTTATCCTTGGTGGTTTCTTTGTGACCTTGAGGGTCTCGGGGTCCCTACTGAGTATCATTATACTCACCCCTACATGGGATATGCATGTACTTCATTGTGTATGGTGTAGACGACATACAACATTGATCGAGACTGAGGGTACCAGGACTGGACGGTGCTTCAAGGTGGACCTGACGAAGAGTTGGTACATATAGGAGATGAACGGACGTGGAGTGATGGAGGGGGGTGATATGTACTTATTCATTAGGTAGGAACCTGGGAGGATGACAAAGTAGTTGTTTTCCTTTTTCTTCAGCTGTTCTTGTACTTTCAATTTCTTGTACCTTCCTAGTTGGGCTTGTATTCTGGCCCCTTTTACTTACTGTACTCACTATGTTTTCTTTTCATTTTACTTGAGTTCGTATCTTGCTATGTATTTGGTTGTGTGTATATAGGATATAAAGTCAATGCCATCCCAGTTCTAGGGAATATCACCTTTGGTTCTAGTCCCCAGCCCCTGGCCTACGGAAGGCAGGCTTGGGGTAGTCACGTCACGAGCCCCGTGGGATGGGTCATGACAAATTGGTATCAGAGGATTGGGTTCTACAACATAACATAAGAATCAGATCTTTTTTTAACAACAATGGTGTTATGTGTAGTGAGTGTAGTTATCAGTTTAGGGAATCCACTGTTGGTGCGGCAGCAGACGTTTCCATGGACCAAGACCCTAACATCTGATTTCCAACTCAGTTCACGAAAACACTGATTGTGTGTGTGTGTTTTCAAAGGATTTCATTGTGATCTTTTGAGTCATCTCACCAGGTATAACATAATGATAGTGGAACACCTATTCTTTATCAGGATGTCGCTGAATAGACAAACAACTTGGATTCTCAAGAGAGTAAATGATGACGACACACTAGGCGACGAGGCTCTAGTGCTGGGCCCTCATACTATGTTGGCACTTTCTGGTGATGGACCATCAGCACCACCACCAGTTGGGCACCAATTTTTACCCGCCACACTAGCGGACAGTACACGATGACTAAGCATGTCGTACGAGTTCCAGCAGCAGAGGCCTTCGAGGTTTCTAGGTGATACAGATTCCCACGTATCTAAGGGCTAGCTTGAGGCTGTTGATATATTTTTCCTCCTAGTTGAGACCCTATTAGAGAAGATGATGATCATAGATACTTGTTTTTCTTCAGTGAGTGACCATGAGGATGGTCAGCAAAGTGATGAGTCTTCGGTACATGGACTATTACATGAGATAGTACCTTTGGGTAGTGTTTCATATATATCAGTACCCGTTGGTCAGCAGTTACAATTAGTGGTACCTGTAGAGGACACATATAGGCTTAGTTCCTTATGAGTGATTCAGCATCAGCTACCCATCAAGTTCCAAGGTGAGCTCAACTCAGATGTTGATAAGGACTGGCTTGAGGAGGTTTTTGAGAGTTCCCTAGAGCTTCTACAGCTTCAACAGGATGACATGTCAGTAGCTGAGTATTCATCGAGGCGTACTGACCATTCTTAGTACTTGATATATACGATATGATCTGTGTTCAGGGCTCAGACTTCTGAGCGAGGTGTTTTTAATGGCATTCAAGCAAACACTTTTCCACTATTCATTCCAAATTATTTTAGGGTTCTAGAGAAACCATTGTGGTTGAAAGTTCTTTGGATGACCAGATACAGCCAGTGAGTGTTAGAAGTGGGAAAGAAGGAAACTGGCGCATGTCTTAGATACTTGGGCATGTAAAAATGTATCGAGAAGAAGAATTATTGGGGAAAGATGAATATTGAGTGTTGTAGATGTGTAAGTAGAGCTAGGGGAGCATTATTAGTCTCTAAGACTGGCAGAGACAAAAATGGGGGTGGGGTGACCTATAGTTTATAATAATGATTCATGGTACATTAGAAATTATCACAACAAAATTAGGTTATGGTAAATGAATTTATAATTTTTTAAAATATTTCATTTTTTAGTGAATAGTAAAAAATACATTTTGTGTTTTTGGTATGTTTTATAACTTTATGTATATGTAATAAAGGTCTAATAAATAATTAAACATAATTAATATCCAAAAATATGTTATTTTATTAATATTATATATATTAGAAATTATCAAAATAAAATTAAGTTAAGGTAAATGAATTTAGAATTTTTTATAACATATGGCCTCGATGTTGATCCTTGAGGTGAGAGTTTCTGGTTAAACCGTTGACTTGACCCTCATGTCTAGAGATACCTTTGGGAGGAGACTCGATAATCACAGTTACGATGATGATGTGATCTGACACTTGAGGTCAAAGTTTCGGTTGGAACTTCTTGGTGGCAGTATCGAGGCCTTATATTGTTAGTTTGGGTATAGAGTGGACATCCACAGTTCATTCTCAAATTTATTGTATTAGGAAAAATGTTTTGGTTTCTCTACAACATTGTAATGGGGTTTTCCTTGGTCAGTGAAAAATAAAACCCAAGAAGCATATGATAAACTCATGCATAGAAGGGAGCGGTCAATCAATCTTAAGTTAGCCAGACATACTCTCGTGGCAGTAGGAGTTTTCAGTTTTCAGTTCCAAATAGGAGAGGCAGTGCATGGGGGCATCATTTAGAAATATTTTTCCAGGATTACTCCCATAGGGAGAGGGACTTCTGGTTTAGCTGGGTACTGCCAGAGTTTTGGACCAGACTACTACAGGTTAGTGGCACTGTTGTCAGCTTTTACAAAGAAGAAGGAGTATTTCATATGGATTGAGAAGTGTTAGCAGAGCTTTTGGAAGTTCAGATAGTGATTATTTCTAGATTACCTCCAGGACTATGACGTTGGGAAAATCTTTACTCCTGATAAGGGGACTTGGTAGCATATGCACTCAACGTGTGGTTTGGTCAGCAGCTGCTGAGTGAGCCATCAGAGGAGCTAGTTGCACAGCAGATATCCTTCATGGATAGAGATGATGTTTCTTACCTCAAGTCTATGACATTCACTCCCCCACTCTTTTATCATGTTAGGGATGATCATCATGGGGTAATTGATTGCGAGGCACAACGTGCTCAGATATCTTCACGGCCGGTAGCTGATGGATTTTCTAAATGTGGGGAGCACGTCGCCCTCTTCAGAGAACGTACCATGGTTCCAGAGGGGCTTCAGGAGGAGGTGTTGATGGAGTTCTATATGTCCCCTCTTGTAGTACATTCTAGTATAATGAAGATGTACCAGGACCTCTGGCATCAATACTAGTGGATAGAGATTAAGAATGCAGTGGTAGAGTTTGTATCACAAAGTCTCACTTGTCAGCAAGTGAAGATTTCACATAGTTGGAAGAATTCTTATGCCGACAAGATATGGAAACCCTTATAGTTCCAGGAGGGGAACCACGTATTCTTGTGAGTCTCTCCCTGACAGAGACTATGAGTATTTGGATGAGGCAGCAAGTTATCGCTGAGGTTTATTAGTCCTTTTCTGATAATTCCGAGGATTGGCAACGTGGCATACCGATTTTCTCTTCCACCGCATTTGGAGAGGGTTCACGACGTCTTCCACATATCCCAACTGAGGAGATACATGCATGAACGATCTCACATCATCGACCACGTCGAGCTGGACATCGACGATGGGGCAACGTTTATGGAGGTTCCAGTGGAGATTGAGGATTGATAGGAGTAGGTCCTTTGTTGTTGTTTGATACCACTAGTGAGCATACACTTGCAGCACGGGAACCCCCAGGAGAGAACATGGGAAAGGGAGGCTCGGATTGATGCTAAGTACCCTCTTTTGGTAGTTTTTTCTTTATTTTGGCTTTCGAGGACGTAAATCAATAATGTGGGGAGAATTTAATGTCTTGTAAATTCCGAATATTTTTTTAAAATTATTTGATTTTATTTTGAGACCGTAAAATATGACAATGTGTGGTTCCGAGGCTCGGAGTTCCCGGAATGATCCATCGAATATTGGCTGAGTTTTAATTAGCGCATGTAAGAAATTTTCCTTAAAAAGTGTAATAAATCTTAAACAGTAACTTGAATCAGAAATTTGAGGCCACTGTTTCATTCAATATGGCAGTTTTACCTTTGGCGCGACTTAAGTTTAGTCGGTACGGGCCTCCTCTGAGAATACACAAAAATAGAATAATTGTAAATAAAATAATTAAATAAATTATTTTTTATTTTTCAAATGATTATAACTCAGAAAAGGTAACATAGACTGAAAATATGATACCACCCCTACACTCGTGATGGTATTATATCTTTAGGAAGATACTAACATTAGTCGGCACGGGCAAACAGAGAAACTTAGTTTTTGGCTGTGAATAAAATAATTAAGTGACAATTATTTTATTGTAAAATACACAACATATAACGATAACATGAATTGGAAGTCCGAGAGTACATTTGGGTTCTTTGGGGAGTTTTACACTTAGTCAGAGCCTAACCTCGACTAGCGTGGGTCGAGGGTAACTTTAAATAATTTTCCGAACTTTTTTTCAGGTACATTCAGTAAACGGGCAAGCACTGTTTTATAAATTTTAAACTGGTGCTTGGAATAAAAATATGAGGAAATTATTGAACTTGTAGTGCCAATATTCCCTTCAATAGATTTCCACATTGACCATAGTAGGTCAAAGGTGAATGTTATCTTTTTGTAATTTCTTTGGAGATTTAAAAGAATTAAAAGAAAATAAATAACAACTTTTATTTTATTTTTAAAATCTCCCAATTTGTATATGCAGTGGTTGGGACCACCCAACCCCCTTGAACTCCCACTTTAATTTGATTTATCTCTTCATTTCTATCCTAAATTAAATTTTATTACTTTATTTTAATTTATTTACCAACAATTAAGTGAGTTAATAGACTTAACTCAATTAAAATTGGCTCCTCGTCCTTTTTGTGGAGATCATTGGAAAAGGAGATTTGGGAGAGACATGGAGAACTAGGAAGGACATCCTCCAGAAAAATAACTTCTCCAATGAAGAATAATTCTCCAAATCAAGGAATGTGGAACCAAATTTGGGAGTGTGGTGTTGGAGTGACAAATGTCGACGTCATCGACATCATCTTCTTCCTCACGCTGAAACCAACTATCAATCGAGTTAGGGGTTTTTATAATGATTGAATTTATTTATTTATCCTTCATTTTCTAAATTCACGACTATGATGGCCAAACGAACATGGCCATCACCCCACACACAAAAATATCTTCTCTTTCTTTTTATTCTCTGCATGTTCTTCACACATTCTTCAAAGCCAAATATTTATTAATGCTTAAAATGCAATAATTTGTTGAGCGCGATATATGGATGTGGAGACCTCGAAAAAAGGATCATACATATGTGATCATTTAATTTTTTTGGTTTGGAATAAAGCTTTAATGGCTCATGGATGGGGGCGGCCAATTATTTATTAACACTGGAAACATAGAGTTTTGTTGAGCATGATATATGGATGTGAAGCCCTAGACGCAAGGATTGCAAATATGCGATGTTTTAATTTTTGGTCTTAGAACCAAGATGTAGTTGTCCGAATATGGGGAAAAGTGGAGGTGGAATTCCAGTGTGTCTTTGTGGCCAGCTCTGGGTGAGATAGTCAATGCAATGGTGGTCCGGTGTGGCTGGTGTAGGCGTTGCGGCGGCCAAGTGAACCACGGGGTGCAGTTTTTCTGGTGCGGTTACAGGGAGGTGCGAGAAGGTCTATGTTCATGTCAGCGGAGGCTTGCTAAGGGGTTGGAGGATAAGAGTTTACATTGGTGGTGGAACTTAAAAATTGTGTAAGGGGGTAATTGGATAGAGGAATAGTTGAAAAGAAATGATTTGAAAATCTAAAGAAAGTAAAAAAGTAAATCATTGGAATAAGGGGGAGGTGCTACTATTGTGCATGAATCTAAAATGAGATTGGAGAGAGAAACTTTCAAAGAAATGAATTAATAATAATATAATATTATTATTATTATTTAAGTTTTTCAAAACCCTATTTCATCCATAACTTATCCATGCGACCTTGGTTTCCTGAAAAATCAGCGTCAGTGCAACCCTGACTTCAAGATAAAAAGTATGAGTCTAATATTGGATGTCTTTTTCAGTTTTTCATATTGGGTACTCATAGTACTCAAAAAATAGTAGATATAATATTATTATTAATTCTTTGACCCACCATAACTCATGCGTGTGACATCCAATTGACTTTCCATCAGTGGTAATGTGATCCCATCATTAATACGTTCGATTCATGTATAATGTTGGATACTAAGTTCTAGTTTGTGGCTTGGTTCACAAAACACCCAATAATATTATTATTATTATTTCGAGATATTGTATTCAAAATTCCTCCCTTATACAGTGTCGAAATGAAAAAATGTCTGCCACAACAGAAACCTTGGATCGAGTCAGCCCTTTTGAGTATACCCCACTATAGTTTTGGATTAATATGTGGGAATGGTGAGGTTGGATCGTGCACAAATCCAACCTAGCACCTGTGACTAGAAGGCTGATAACTCACAGACCGTGCGTCTGAATGACGTGTCGTCTTTTGCTTTGAGGCCCCTATGCCATGGCGGACATTTGGGATGCTTCTTCATGGGACTTCAAGGAAGTTGGAATATCGACCAGTAGCTTATGGATCGGATCCTCTCGGATACGAGAAATAATAGTGTGGGAACCCAATAGCTAGCTTAGACTTGAATACTGCTGACCTTTTCGACATTGAGTGACTTGACAGGCCCGGTTGGGAGTGCATTTCTGTGATGTGGCAGACCCATGGTGGGGAGTGCCTCTATGTGACGTGACAGACCCATGGTACACGATAGGAAGAGTACCTCAGCATGCCATGGTGGGGAGAGCCTCTGTGTGACATGTAATACCCACGGTACTCGACAGGAGAAGTACCTCATCAAGTTATGAAGGAGAGAGCCTCTGTGTAACGTGATTGAAAATTGGTGTGGAGCACCTCTGTGTGATGCAACAGACCCATAATACTCGATAGGAGGAGTACCTCAACAGTCCAGATTTTTTGGGAAGCATCTCTGTGTGACATGGCATGCCAACATTACTTGATGGAGGAGGGGATCTCCAGCAGATGATGTGTTTGACGATTTGACTTGGGATGTTACTTGTTACTACACCTAGAATAAATCCTGCTCTGAGCTAAGTCTGTATTTCTTGTGTTTTCTTCATTATTGGGATGGATTACTTGATAACTTTGGTATATGTATGGGCATATACCTATGTAGGGTTATCTGTTGATTTCAAACATTGTGGGTTATCCTTGGAGGTTTTTGTGAGACCTTGAGGGTCTCAGTGTCCCTACTAAGTATCGTTATACTCGCCCCTACATGTGTTATTCCAACACTTTGTTTTGTTTGGTGCAGACGATGGAGAGCATTGATCGTGGCTGAGGGTACCAGGACTAGACAGTGCCCGGAGGTGGACCTTACGATGAGTCAGTACATAGAGGAGACGGACGGACGTGGAGTGTCGAGGAGTCGATTTGTGCCAACCCTTCAGGTAGGAACCTTAGAGGATGACCCAGTTGTTGTTTTCCTATTCCTTCAGATGTACTTTTACTTTTAGTTTCATGTACCTTTCCAGTTGGTCTTATATTCAATCTCCTTTTACATACTGTACTCACTCTGTTTACTTTTCATTTTACTTCGATTTGTATCTTGCATTGTGCTTGGTTGTGTGTTTATAGGATATAAAGAAAATTCTTTCTTACTTCTAGGGAATTATGCCTTTGGTGCTAGTCGCCAGCCCCTGGTATAAGGAATGCGGGCTTGGGGTAGTCACGACATGGGCCCTGGGGGACGGGTTGTGACATCTTAGGGTAATTATAATATCTTGTTTACCCTTAAATACCATATTTACTTTTAACCGTGGTAAATAAAAGACAAAAGTTACTATTTACCAAAAAAATATTCTCATCTTATTGAACCACATTTTACATACTAATATCAACCGTGTCTCTCAGATTTTAAAATTTAACTCACAGAAGTGGTAAAATCATGTTTTATGCAAATTTTCAAATGCTCTTAGAAGACGGGTAAAAGACGGTAAAATGATCAAAAAAATTATATATATGAACTTATTTATAATTTACTCCAATTAATTACATCGAACATATATAGGTATTTAGTATTTAGTTTGACCAAAGATAAATTAATATGAAAAAAACTAATTATTTAAATTAAAAGTCAGTTTTAAATAATACCGCAGTGTTTTTCACTATTCATCAAAAATTAAAAGTTCTCAGAAAAAAAAAAATCACCTTATGATATTTTTGATATTCCAAATCCGAAAATGAAGTCCATTTTGAAAAATGAAATTTATAAAGTTTTAAAAAGTGGGCATTACTATTCATAACAGCTACTTTGATTGGTCATGGTGTGTTAAAGCTTCATGTTACATACAATGCAAGCTACTTCGTTATTAAAAAGGAAATGTACAATGGAAGCATGGGGTGTTATAAGTTTTTTTTAAAATTATAATTTTTAATTACAAGATGGTGACAAAAAATATTCTTTTCTGATTTTATTAACTATAATATTTTGTGATAGGGATAAAAACAACTTATGTTTATTTCAAAATATTTACTATAAATTTAAATGAATTTTTTACCACAAAAAAATTATTTAATTTTTATTAATAATGTAATTACCTTAAATAGTTATCCAACATTGATAATGTTTTTCTTCAAGTAATATAAAACTAAAAAAGTAATATCAAAAATATTAATATAAATATATATTAAATTAATTATTCTGATACATAAACTTTTTAAAATAAATATAACATTTTATTTATTTTTAAATGATTATATTGTAATTCTATTTCTTTCTTTTTTTTCATTGTCAAATTAAATTAATAGTTCCAAGGATGACAATAATGTTATTTTATAATAAATAACATTTTATTTAGTGACATAAAATTCTTAAAAAAGATATATTCAACCAAGTGATTGGTTTCTGATTTAAAATATCAATATCGGTACATTTATCATCCAATAATTGTTTTAGAACAACTATTTTGTACCCTAAATTGTAAAAACATTGTAATCTATATAATTTAAGAAAAGGATAATGCGGGTTTTAAAAAAATATAATGGTAAAAACCCTAATCTAAACTTTTCAATGTTTTATAATATGATATTTTTTCAATCCATACTAATAATTATTTTGATAATATATATTTGGATACTCTCTCCATCAATATTTATTTATTTTAATTTAATATTTTAGAAATTCCAAAATTGCCCCTCCCCTCACTTATTGAAGGACACATCATATCCTCTTTTATTGACACTTATAATGAATTATAAATAATCCATGATTTAAAAAATACCTTACTTACATATCATACTAGGTCCTTGGGTCCTTATATTGATTAGAAAACGCTCATATGAAGTATTTTTTTGTAAACCTAAAGAGGTTGTTTGAAGAACATGTATCAATCTTAACCGAGCGTGTTTGTTTATTTTATTCAATGAAATCACTAAAATATTATAAAAACATGATTATATAATAATATTATTTTATTAAATATATGTATATTTTTTTAATGTTAATTTAATACCCTATATCATTCTTATCTTCCATCAAATGGGAAATAAAACAGTCGTTCGTTTGTACAGTTGACTACCTCCTCGTGAATCGATGTAATTCATTTTCCATCACCACCACTCACTGGTTATTTTAATGATCCATGTAATATATATATATATATATATATATATATATATTATTCAGGAAATATTCCTCATTTTTTAATGATAATATATCATATAAACTCATTCTTTCTATTCATTTTAAAATACTAACGATGTTCGGGCATATGTGTGGATTACCAGTTCCAAAAAGTGATACAATTAATTTTCCGTAACCAAATCACATGTATATTATATATAAGTTTATTTAAATAAATAAGATGATATTTATGTTATAGTTATAATTTTTTAATGATTAATTATTACTTTTGTTCTTTCCATCATGTTTATTAAAAAATTGAAATGTTACTCATCAGTTCGAACAACTTGTCCTCTCCATGATGTTAACATAGTTCATTTTGTATAACCTATTTCTTGGTTAGTTTAGAAATTATAATTTACATATAAAAATGATAAATATTTCTTGATTATTATTCTTGATATGATGGAACAATTACAAATTTTATCAGAGTCAAACTATCTAAGTCATTTTGGACATATGAACTGAATATTGTCAAAATGTCTAAAATTAAATTAATCGATTATGTATTTTAAATACCAAATAGAATTAAATAAAATAATTTTAATAAAAATAATTGAAAGTGTTACTAATTATGTAATTTAAATATTTTTATTATTTATAAATATAAAGTGTGTATGTGAAGATTCGATCCTAAGGTATGGGGTTTCATTACTCAATTTATTTTCATTAGGTTGTAATACTTATTCATTATCATTGACATTATTAGATAATTTGTATTATGAAATTTGATTATTTTATGTTATATTTATATTTTTATTATGTGTAATTAATTATTATTTACATAATAAACTCATTAATTAATTCCCAATTTGATAGTATGATCTTTTTAGGATATTTTGTTTTAATTTCCAGATACATTCAGTCGAAGTAAGTATTTTGTACCAATTTTTTAGATGGTTATCTATTAAAATTTTATGTGTTATATATTCTATAACATTATTTTTATGGTATTTAATTTTTCATTTAATTTGATATATTTATTTTTGTTTATGATTAAATTGTTAACAAAGTAATAAGGTTTTATTTGACTATGTCATCATTATTTGGGAATATTTTTGTTTAAGGTTTTTAAGGAGAAAAAATTAATATTTATAACATAAACCCAAATTACTTTCTTATTGTATAGTTATTTCCAAAAATTATATGTTTTACTTTCACATTACAGTCTTTATCTATTGAAGATACTAAATTTTTTTAAGGATAACCAACTTCATTTTTCTAATCGAATAGGAATGTTTTTATTCCATATCCATAATTTCCTTAAAATATTTTGAATATTATTTTTATAATTCTCTAAATTATCATTAATGAATATTTTACGCATGTTTAACTATATAAAAAATGGTTTAAAATTAATATTCTTTTCATTTTTTGAAAAATGTAAACTTTTTAATTTTCGTTGGATATGTGAAAGGAATATTTGATTTAACATAATAATCATTAATGGAATTTCCCACTATAATCACCAATCCTTGATTTCATTCTTCCAAAAAAAAATTATATCTATTATCTCTAATGAAAATATTTTCTCTAATATTATGTAATTTTTTGTTTTTAAAATTATATTTCAATAAAAAAATGGCATTTTCTTCAAGAACTTTTAAAGGATCTTTTTTTGATATTTCTATTCATAAACAACAATAAACCTTTTAGTCCCCACTAGAGATATGTTTTAATGATATAATCCTTATTATTTATTATTATGGTTTATGATCCATTAGTCAGGGAAAAATATTTACATTTTACATATTACTTCTTTCTATAAATTTTTTTGAATAAGTCAAATTGATTAAGTTTTATTTTTTATTCATATGATGAATGCATTGGACTTATTATGTGATGGGTAAGGGCTATAATTACATATCCCATTAATTAATTTGTAGTTATCCTGAGAAAAATAATATTTTTCTAACTTTATTAAATGGTTTTTTGGTGTATACCTACGCATAGATTATAATTTTTCTATTGAAGGCCGCAATAAAAAAATTTTAATTCACAACATTATGCAATCCATCATTAATTAATCAGTTATTGGTTTATATTTGATTATGTTATTTTTTATTATATTCATGGATAATATTCTCTCTAAAATGATTATTTATATGAAAATATTTGATCTTCATTTACTCCTTATATATTATTTTTTATTCTTATGTTATGGATTTAATGGTATTTGTTTCAGTTATTTACCATTATATATTTATTATGCTCTAATTATTCATGATAGATTCCACTATATATAACCCTTACTAATCATCTAATCTCACTATTATTTTTTCTCATTTCCTAAAATGCGAAAAAGGATATTATAAATAATGCGAGGGATTTAAAAAAATAAGATATGTATTTTATAATTCCAATATAATATGTGAATCATATATGAATTTAGTTCTTTTGGACTACTACACTAATCATCGCTTTAAGGTGTGATCCAGTGTTTCATATACCTATATTGTAACACCCCGACCCCAGTTACCCAGAGTCGGTGCATGATTACATAACATTGGATTGATCACAAAAAATCAAGTCTCGAAAGACCGATTGTTTTAGTTGCCTTGGAAACATTAGATATATTCATAATTTTTTACATTACATCATAAAAATGAAAACTAGAACAACATAGTCTTCATAGTATACACTCATATCCCCTCATACTATCCCTGCAGGTAATTAATAAAATACTTCTTCACATCCTGGGAGAAATAAAACATAGAAATGGGTGAGCTCAAATGCCCAGTAAGGATAACAATATAGCAGAAACATTCACAAATAAGCATAAACATTTAAGGCAATGTATCACTAGAACAAAGGACATTCAAACTTGAACTTCAGCATAATATGGAAAAAATACAATGAAATAATGCCATTTACTTATTCACATGGATATTCTACTTGTCTAATAATCACATGCAATATCAATAACCACATCCATAATGATGGAATGCATAATGCCAGACTATCATAACCACATAGTGAAGTCCTCGTTCCAAGACTACAAATAATATTTTTTCAAGGCCTTGGTCCAAGACACTAGTTTTCCTAATGAGACCTACCGATGCATCGAGGAGCTATAGAGGGCTCCACCTGTAACATATTAAGTCCAATGCATTACTCATATGAACAGGTTTAAATATAACATAAACCTTCGTATTAAGACTAGCATATGAAATGTAAATACATTCTCCATAAACCATGAATGGTATAAAAATAACATATCCACAGTCAAACATATCACAAAACTATCAATATAATATAGATGTTTTGTATCATAATAAATCAACTTCAAATAATCATAAAATTCATCAAAGGATGTTTACATAGATGAAAAAAAACTATTTGAGAGAAATACCTCTTTTTTTATTCATTTAAATGTCACATAACTATAAAATAAAACATTTAATTTGAAAATATCCTTATAAGATTATAAGGGAAGCTTCGACGATTTTATAATGGCGTAAAATAACCGCACATGTTGTATATGTTAAAAAAGATATTCTTATCTTAATTCTGTCAAAAAGGTTAAAAATGACCTTGTTTGGAAAATGACGGAATAATTCCTTTATAAAACACTTATAAAAGTCAAACAAGGGTAGAAATGACTTTAACCAATATTCTAGTAAATATTAAAAATGTTTTGAAATATAATTTTAAGAAACATGGATGTGGATGATAAAGAAGTCCCAGAAGATTATTACGTATAAATAAACTCGGATAATGAAGAGATTGCGAAATAAAACCTTGACATGTACTTTTCCTTGGTTGGGGTAGGTTAAACTCCTTTATAATGGTTGTTATTAAATTATACAAGAATCATTTTAATTAATATGATATCATATATGATGTTTTAATATTGCTTTTTTAATAATATCTTAGTATTATCGTTGTTTCGTTTGTTAACTAACTCATTTTCTCCTATATGTTTTGTTACATAAGCTGTGTTTAATTACACATCATTATTATACACATCTAAATAATAATGTTTTGAATAACAATTACACCACGACGTGGGGACTGCAAGCCGTACGTCGCACATATGGTGAAATGTCATTTAAAGGATGGATAGAATACTGAATATGGTTGTATAATGTTTATAATAACATAATAGTATATATATGATAATGGATTTGTTATTTTATAATGGTAAAAACAAAGAAAGAAGAAGTTGAAGAAGAAACGAACATGAAAAACGGTGGTGAAAACATTACATCTTCTTCAGGTTCTTCCTTTTTATTACATCAAAAGGGATCATTAGGATGGCTTTCTGATCAAACTAAGGCCTCTAGGTTGACTTTTGGGATGTTAAGAGAGTATATGGGAATGGTTTGGCCGAGACAAAAGGCTTTCAATGTTTGAATTAGTGAGAAGGGGGAGTTCCCTTTTCTAAGAGGGGTGAGGGGAATCTTTGGAAAAGCTAGAAATAGTATCTTATAATAAATTAATATTCAGTTTCTAATGGCTCCGAAGTGGATTATTTAAAGTTTATGTTGGGGATAGGTCGAAAAACACTCAACCAATAGGTTTTTGATTGGTTTGTGTCACTATATTATCCTTATTATTTAGTTTTAACACTTATGAAATAGTTTAACATTTTCCATGTCAGTTTGTATTTTTATATTATATAGTTAATAAACATACTATATAAATCCAAGAGACCCCCAAGTGGTCCACTAATGATACACCTATCATTATATATGTCTATTGTACGAACAATATATTTTTATGAATTTAATATCAATTAATAATATAATATTTGTTTAAAAAACTCTTTTATGTCAATTTTGACACTATTCAATAATTGATTTTTGTTAGTCCTAAAAAATTTATTAATTCGAAAAAAATTCATTTAAGAAATCCTATAATTTCATATTAAGAAATAAAATTCATGTATTTAATCAAAACTTTAAATTATTGTAATTTTAACATTTATAATATCAATTATTTGATTCTTTCATTAATAAAGAAAATACTGCATAATTATTGTGTCATAAATAATATTAATTATTAAATGTCTAAAAATTATAAAGAAAATACAATTATGTATGAAATCCTTTTATCTTTGTAATGAATAATTATAGTCTAAAAACTAACATATATAAATCTATGTAAAAATTGTTTTTCTAAAAGATATATGCTTATGTCATTTTTTATTTTTTTTAACTTAATTAATATAAAGTGCCATTATCACTTACATGTGGATCCATGGGGTCCCAAAATAGACCCAATGATGCCCATGGTCGGTAATGTATGAAACAATAAGGTTAGGACACGTTATATTGTAATTTATTATTATTATAATATTATTTGTTTACCCTTATTTACCGGATTTACCCATTAACCATGGTAAATAAAATATTTACAGAAGTAATTATATAAAAGGTATAAAAATAAAATCTACCTATTTACACAATTTGTACATACTGAATACAAATATGGAATCTATTTTTCCAAATTCAAAACATAGAAGTGGCAGAAATTAATTTAAAGTTAATTCCTGTTATTAAAACAAAAAGGGTGTTTTTAAGAGATAATAACTATCAAAATATTGGCACTTTTTATGTCCAGTTTAATTGTGAAATTATGTCCAATGACCAACATTGTATTAAATGGTAAAAATATATTCTGAATATACTTTAAAACCACTCAAATTCATAATTTATTACTATTATTTATTTTGATTAAAAAAGTTGTTTTTAATTAAAATTTATTAATTTTCACTATTCATCCAAATATAAATGTTATCCGAAAAGTTCAAAAAGTTTACCCTTGGCTAATTTTGAAATTACAAATCCATAAATGAAGTCCATTTTGAGAGATAAATATTCAAAAAGTGGGTATTACTATTCATAACGGCTATTTTGATTGGTAGTTGTGTGTGTTAGAACTCGAAGTTGCGTACAACACACGCTACTGTATTATTCAAAGAGAATAATACTTTGGAAGCTTGGGGTGTTACATTCTCCCCTCCTTCAAATAAGTTCGCCCTAGAAATTTATAGAATATTATTTCATAAAATGACTCGGGTGGTTCTTCATCATAAGTTCCTCGGGTTCCCACATTGCCTCTTCCATCTTATGGTTTCTCCATAGAACTTTTTCTAGACGAGTTGTCCGATTTCTCAACACTTGTTCTCTTATATCAAGAATCCTGATGGGCTATTCGCAATAAGAAAAATTTGGTTCCAGTTCTAATTCCTCGTAAGAAAGTACATGTGTTGGGTCAGTCATGTATTTCCTCAATAGTGATACATGGAACACATCATGAACTTTGGAGAGACTTGGAGGCATTTCCAAACAGTAAGCTACAGCCCCAATTCGTTCGGGAATTTCGAAAGGTATGATGTGCCTGGGACTCAGTTTACCCTTCTTACCAAAACGTATAACTCTTTTCCATGTAGATACCATCAAGAAAACATGTTATCCTACCTGAAATTCCAAATCCTTCCTTTGGTTATCGGCATAGCTCTTCTACCTATTTTGAGCTGCTTTGATGTGGTTTTGGATTACCTTCACCGTTTCCATTGTTTCCTCCACTAGTTCTAGGTCTACAAGTATTATTTCAGAAAAATAATCCCAATAGGTTGTTGTGGGACATCTCTTTCCATACAAATTTTCATATGGTGCCATCCTAATACTTGAATGGAATCTATTGTTATAGGAAAATTTTACCCGAGGTAAATATTGATCCCACATACACTGAAAGTCAAGTGAGCATGATCTCAACATGTCTTCTAAAATTTGAATAGTCTGTTAGGATAGTCCATCTATTTAAGGGTGGTAGGTAGTGCTCAAATAAATTTTTGTATCCAAGGCCTTCTGAAGACTCTTCCAAAATCATGTTGTAAAACGGGGATCACAATCTGAAACAATCGATAGGGGTACTCCATGAAGTATCACAACTTCATTAATATGTAGTCTTGTTAGACGTTCCATCAGAAGATCTTCTCTTATAGCAAGAAAATGTGCTAACGTGGTAAGATGATCAACAATAACCCATATTACATCGTTACATCTAGGAGTCTTTGGTACTCCCATGAAAAAGTCCATCGTGATATTATCACATTTCCACTCAGGTAGGGGAAGAGGTTGCATGAATCTTCCTAGCTATTGTCTTCCAGCTTTCACTAGTTGACAAACCATACATCTTGACACAAAATTAGCAATCTCCCACTTCATGTTGTCCCACCAAAAATCTTCCTTCAAATCTCTATACATTTTGGTGGTCCCATGGTGTATAGAGAAATTGGAACTATGAGCATCATCCAACAATTCCATTTTTAGATCAAGTATATTTGGAACACAATGTCTCTCCTCAAATTGTAAAATTCCTTCTTTGTACATAAATTCTCTCAATCTCCCATCATTCACAACATTAATCTACTTTTGCAATTCTTCAACATTGGTCTAATAACTCTTTATCCTTTCTAGTAAAGTTGGTTTGGCAACCATTTGAAAAAGCATTGATGTTTCACCTTCAATGGTGATTCCCATATCCAACTTTACTAGATCCATAAAAATAGGATCCCTTTTAAATCTCCTCGTGTACAAAACTCCCTGATCTTTTCTGCTCAAAGCTTCTTCCACCTTATTTGCCTTCCCCATGTGGTAGTGTATCATGCAATCATAATCCTTGAGTAGTTCAAGCAACCTCATTTGCCTCATGTTGAGTTCTTTTTGTGAGAAAATATACATCAAACTCTTGTGATCAGCATAAATCTCACATTTTTAACCATAGAGGTAGTGTCTCCATATCTTCAAAGAAAAGATCACAGCTCCTAACTTGGGATCATGAGTAGGATAGTTTTGTTCATGAATTTTCATCTGTCGTGATGCATAGGCAATAACCCTATCATTCTGCATAAGAACACAACCATGTCCTTTCTTTGATGCATCACTATAAATAACAAACCCATTATTCCTTAATGGTAGATTCAATATAAGAGAATTGACTAATATTCTCTTCAGTTCTTTGAAACATTCTTCACACTGTTTTGTACAAACAAATTTAACCCCTTTACGTGTGAGCTTTGTTAATGGGTTAGCCAACCGATCACTATTCTGGACGAAACGTCGATAATAACCTGCTAAACCAATAAAACTGCGTACCTCAGTTATACTCATCGGTGTAGGCCATTCTTGGATTACCTTGGTCTTAGAAGGATCAACAGATATTCCATCTTTAGAGACAATATGGCCAAGAAAAGAAATCTTCTGATACCAGAATTCACACTTGCTAAACTTCTCATATAATTCATGTCTTCTTAGAGTCTTCAGGATAATGCACAAGTGATTTTCATGATCTTCGTAGCATTTGGAGTATACCAAGATATCATCAATAAATATCACCACAAATTTATCGAGACATTCCTTTAAAACACTATTCATAAGATACATTAATACATAGGGTGCATTAGTCAATCCAAAAGGAATTACTATAAACTCGAAATGCCCATACCTGGTTCGAAATGTTGTCTTCGGAATGTCTTACTTCTTTACACACAACTGATGGTATCCAGATCAAAGGTAAATCATTGAAAATTATTGAGCTCCATGAATTTGTTCAAATAAATCATCAATGCGAGGTAGGGGATACTTGTTCTTTATTGTTATAGCATTGATCTCCCTATAGTCGATACATAACCTCATAGATCCATCTTTCTTTTTATCAAAAAAAGCAGGTTCTCCCCATGGAGAAACACTAGAGCGAATA
Source organism: Viscum album (assembly GCA_963277665.1). NCBI lineage: Eukaryota > Viridiplantae > Streptophyta > Magnoliopsida > Santalales > Viscaceae > Viscum > Viscum album. The sequence continues at coordinate 637,911,761 of OY728119.1, forward strand.
AATCCATTATTACTCAATTCCTCTAGTTTTTTCTTTAGTTCAACTAATTCTACAGTGGCCATTCTATAAGGGGTCTTCCATATAGGCCTTGATCCAGGAAATAAATCAATGGAAAACTCAACATCTAATTCTGGAGGATGTCCAGGTAAACCTTATGGAAACACGTCTACATATTCTTTCACAATAGGCACATCCTCTATTTGATCATTCCTTTCCTAACCTACTCTCATTTCATTCTATTCATCCCCAATAATAGAATTTAGTTGAGTTAATCGGGGTGGATCTAGATAAGAATTAGGTGGTGATGATTCATCTCTAAAGATAAGGTGTTCTTTATCATCATAAAAAATCGTAACCTCTGTCTTTTTACAATAAATATTTGCATCATGGTCGGAAATCCAATCCATACCAAGTATTATATAAATCTCAATAATAGGTATGACAATGAGATTAGTGGATAAAGAACATTTATATTCTCTAATTGGGACTAATTCACAAAACATTGTTGTAATGATACTTCCCTTAGGATTTTTAACTAACAACTCCCTTGTTAAATAAAATTAGAAATATCTAATTTTCATGGAAAACTGGGAAGATATGAAACAATTTGACGATCCTAAATCAAATAAATCATTTTCTAAACATGAGAAAACCATTAAATTACCTGCCACCACATCTTTCAGAGCTTCTACCTCAGCAGTAGTGATAGCATAAGCTTGGCCTTGTTCCCCTGGCCTTTTCTGAGGTAATTTACCCTGAATATTAGGACATTCATTTGCATAATTTCACATCTCCCATCAATTGTAGCATTGGACATCGGTAGATTCCTTCTTCCCCTTGATATCACGATCTTGGTGTCATTTTCACCACACTTGTAATAGACTCCCATTCCATTTATGTAAGTACTGGGGTGTTTATTCCCACATTTACTGCAGGATGGATATTAAACTTTTCCCTTATTCCCCTTATTTCCATTACTAGATTTATCAAAATATCTCTTCTTCTCTTTCTTTGTTTTAATGTTATAAGACTTTGAGAATTCCTTCTCTGTTTTGATAGCACATGAGACAATGTCTTCCTATGAAGAGAAGGATTGTGAGACTAATTCTTGATGGATAAATGGTTTTAACCCATCTAATAAACGATCAATATTACTTCTTGGGTTATGTATATAATCTCAGGCATACCTTGCTAACCTTTTAAAGTTATCCTCATACTTTGCGAAATTCTCCTCCTCCTTTTGTCTCAGACTTAGAAATTTCCTTTCCATATCTACTCGATGGACCCGAGGAAAAGTATTTTTCTAAAAACAGATCTTTTAACTCCCTTCATTCCATATTTGATACTCCATCATCTTTCTTCATTTTTTGAATCAATGACCACCATTGATCAGCATCTCTATTGAGGCGGTAACCTTCCATGATAAATTTTTCCCTTTCAATACTCCCCAAAGCGTAAAATATTTTCTCTAGGGAATTTATCCATTGCCCAGATACTAAGGGATTTGTACTCACATTGAACGTTGCTGGTTGTTGCCTCATGAAGCGATCTAACATTGATCCTCCATGTTGCAGATTAGGGTGCTCCATAGGGGTAACGTTATTATTCATAACCTGAGTGAGTTTTCCCAGTGTGGTGATTAGCTGATCAGCACCAGTTGCATCACCAGATCCATTGTAATTATCTTGAGTAGGAGGGAAATCCCAACATGGATTGCATTCATTGATATGGTTTCCATTTCTTCCACTAGGGTCCATTTTTAACAATAGAATAAAGTAGATCAGTTTATGAACCAAAATAAATAATTCCATACTTATAAAACACTTAACATAAATTGAACTATTTATATATATAATCCATAATCATAAAAAAAATTTCTTTGAGTAAGTATATGCTCATAAACCTTTCATAATGATTTGTCAAGAAAATGAGATTTATCTAAGCACATCCCCCGTGAGTGTCATAACCAAGAGTGCGGCAAGGCCTGTTGTCGTGAACCAGTTATTGTTTGAGTCTAGATCAAAGTGGTGTTTTCGGGTTTTACCCCATGGTACATCTTTTCCAGAGCAGCCTCTACCAGCACGTATCTAGACATGGATTTATTGCTCAAAAACCACACAAAATATCTAAAATACCAAAATTCAAGAAAGTTCTTCTATAATACTCCTCAAAGTCCGTCTTAGGTCTATGTGCTCTAATCAGAGTTTATCTAAATCTAGATTCCAAGGTTTATACTAAACTTCCTCTAATACCAACTGTATCGCCCCGACACCGGTTTCCCAGAGTTGGTGCATTATTACATAACATCGACATGATCACAAAAGATCAAGCCTCGAAAGACCAATTGGTTTAGTAGCCTTGGAAATAATAAATATATTCATAAATTTTTACATTACATCATAAAAATGAAAACTACAACAACATAGTCTCCATAGTCCACACTCATATCCCCTCATACTATCCCTGTAGGTCATTCATAAAATACTTCTTCACATGTTGGAAAAAATAAAACATATAATGGGGTGAGATAAAATTCCCAGTAAGGATAACAATATAGTAAAAACATTCACAAATAAGAATAAAAATTTAAGGCAATGTATAACTAAAAAAAAGGCCTTTTAAACTTTAACTTCCTTATAATATGGAAAAAATACAATGAAATAATTTCATTTACTTGTTGACATGGATATTCTACTAGTTGATTAATCACATGGAATATGAATAACCACATTCACAATGATGGAATGCATAATGACATATTATCATAACCACATAGTCAAGGCCTCATGCCAAGATTGCAAATAAGATTTTTTCAAGGCCTTGTGCCAAGAAACTAGTTTGTCTCTTGAGACCTCCCGATACATCGGGGACCTATAACAGGATCCACATGTTATATATTAATTCCAATACATTCCTCATATGAACAAGTTTAAACATAACATATACATTCGTATTAAAATGAGCATACAAAATGTAAATACATACTCCATAAACCATGAACGGTGTAAAAATTACACATCCACAGTCAAACATATCACAAAGCCATCAATACAATAGGGAAGTTTTGTATCGTAATAAATCAACTTCAAATAATCTTAAAATCCATCAAAGGATGTTGACATAGATGAAATAAAAATTATTTGAGAGAAATATCTCTTTTTTTAAATCTTTTAAATGTCACATAATTATAAAATAAAACATTTACTTTGAAAATATCCCTATATGCTTGTAAGGGAAGCTTAGAAGATTTTATAATGGCAGAAAATAACAGCACCTTCTGTATAAGTTGAAAAAGAAATTCTTTCCTTAATTCTATCGAAAAGGATAAAAAGGACCCTGTTTGGAAAATGATGAAATGATTCCTTTATAATCCACTTATAAAATTCAAAAAAGGGTATAAATGACTTAAACCCATATTCTATTAAATAGTAAAAATGCTTTGAAATACATTTTTATGAAACATTGATGTGGATGATAAATAAGTCCCAGTAGATTATTACGTATAAACAACCTCGGATAATGAAGAGATTGTGAAATCAACCCTTACCTTGTACTTTTCCTTGGTTGGGGTAGGTTAACATTATGTATAATGGTGAAATAATTGTTATTAAATTATTCAAGAATAATTTAAATTAATATGATATCATATATGATCTTTTAACATTGTTTTGTTAATAATATCTTAATATTATCGTTGTTTCGGGTGTTAACTTCCTCATTTTCTTCTATATGTTTTGTTACATAAGCCGTGTTTTTTATGGATAGGTTGTAAATTATTCATATCCAGAATGATATCAAGTCCTTAAACACAATTTTTAATCATCATATTAGAATTATACTTTAATGGGTATGATGGAGAATGAATCTCATCGTGTTCATGGAGACAGTAGTCCGTACGTATGCATGAGCAACAATATCATTCTTTTTATATTAATATAATTTTTAATTGGATGGTATTTCATATATACATAATAATTATCATGTTATGTTTATTATTTACATTAATTACACATAATTATTATAAACATCCAAATAATAATGTTTTGAATAACAATTAAACCACGACGTGGAGACTGTAAGTCGTATGTATGCACGTATGGTGACCTATCATTCAACGGATGGATAGAATACTGAATATGGTTGTACCATATTTATAATAACATCAAATTATATATATGATACTGGAGTTATTATTTTATAATGGGAATAACAAAGAAATAAGAAGTTGAAGAAGATAGGAACATGAAAAAGGGTGGTGAAAACATTACCTCTTCTTCGGGTTCTTTCTTTTGATATGATCAAAAGGGATCCATAGGATAGATTTCTAATCAAACAAAGTCCTCTAGGGTGAAGTGTGGGAAGTTAGGAGAGTATTTGTGCAGGGTTTGGCCGAACCAAAAGGCTTTGAATGTGTGAATTAGTGAGAAGGGGAAGTGCCCTTTTATAAGAGGGTTGAGGGGCACCTTTGGAAAAGCGAGAAATATTATCTTATAATAAATTCATATTCAGTATATAATATCTAGAAAGAGGATTATTTAAATTTTTAGGTGGGGATAGGTCGAAAACCAATCAAAAAATAGGTTTTAGACAAGTTTGGGTCACTATATTAACCTTATCTTTTAGTTTTAACTCATAGTTAATTAGTTTAACATTTTCCAAGTCACTTGGTATTTTTATATTATATAGTTAATAAACATACTATATACATATAAGAGACCCCCAAGTGGTACATAAATGATACACCTATCATGATTTAGCTCTCTTGGATGAACCATAGATTTTTAGGAATTTAATATTAATTAATAATATAATATTTGTTTTAAAAACACTATTATGTCAATTTTAACACTATTCAATAATTGATTTTTGTTAAAGTCTTAAAAACTTTATTAATTCTAAAACAATTCATTTAAGCAATACTATAATTTCATATTAAGCATTAAAAGTCATGTATGTCATCAAATCTATCAAATTTTATTAATTTTAACATTTATAATATTAATTATTTGATTTATTCATTAATAAGGAAAATACTACATTATTATTATGTCATAACTAATATTAATTATTAAATGTTTAAAAATTATAAATAAAATAACCTTCTCTAGGAAAGATTTTTATAATTCTAATGAATATTTATAGTCTAAAATCCAACACATATAACCCTATGTAAAAAATTGTTCTTCTAAAATATATATGCTTATGTCATTTTTGTATTTATTTTAACTTAATTAATATAAAGTGTCATTATCACTTACAAGTGGATCCATGGTGTCCCAAAATCGACCCAAAGATGACCATAGTCAGGAACGTATCAACCAATAAGGTTATGACACGTTTTATGATAATTTATTGTTATTATAATATTATTTGTTTACCATTATTTATCGGATTTACCCTTTAACCATGGTAATAAAATATTTACCGAAGTAATTATTCAAAATGTCTAAAAATAAAATTTACCTATATACACAATTTGAACATCCTGATTCAAAATAGGGAATCTATTTTTCCAAAATGAAAACACATAATTGGCAGGAATTATTTTTAAATTACTTCCCGTTATTAAAACAAAAAGCTTGTTTTTAAGATATAATAACTATCAAAAGATTGGCACTTCTTTATGTCTGGTTTAATTGTTAAATTTTTTCCAATGACCAACATTTTATTAATGGTAAAAATATATTCTAAATATACTTTAAACCACTGAAATTCATAATTTATCACTATTAATTATTTTGACTAAAAAAGCTTTTTTTAATTAAAATTTAGTAATTTTCACTATTCATCAATATATAAATGTTATCCAAAGAGTTAAATTTTTTTACCATAAGCTAATTTTGATATTCTGAATCCAAAAACGATTTCCAATTTGAAAGATAAAATTTCAAAAAGTGGGTATTACTGTTCATAATGGCCAGTTTGATTGGTTGTGGTGTGTGTTAGAACTCGAAGTTGCGTACAACTCACGCTACTGTATTATTCAAAGAGAAACGTACCGTGGAAGCTTGGGGTGTTACATATATAATAACATAAACAGTAGTTCTAGGTTCATATTGTCATTTTTTTCATAGTTGGTATCATAGGAAGTTTGTTAAAGACCTTGAGAGCTTGATTTAGGATAACATAAATTAGTCAACATAACCCCATTATAGAAGTTGGGGAAAATTGTATGTATTTGCTAAAATCATAAAAAATTTGGTATGTTAATGTTTATTTTGGTTTCCGTGAAATACATATATATCTAGATACTACTAGTGGGTGTGATTTTGAAATCTATGGATTTATGTTAAATAACTCTAAAATTAATTGGTTGAGTATATCATGGCCATTATTCTAGTGGACAATAAGTCAGTCCATAATGTGCATCTAGTTTGAGAATATCAGAAATATTCTTTGGTTAATTCACAATTTCCTTACAAAACAATATGAATGATTTGAATAGATGTTGAACATGATTTACTATGGTCAAACCTAAGGTTTCCCATATTGAAAAGAAGGTTTCGTAATTTAGACATCCTATAAATTATTATTTGGTTTCCCATTATGATTATCATTACTCATAATATGTTTTTTCATTTTAGTCAATATATAAAACTAAGAATAATTATGTTAAAACTATATATCGTGGGAAATGTAGTGATTATGAGAAACCAAATAGATAATGAGGATATGGAAGGATATTTTTTTATTCCCAAATAGTTGTAAAAATATATGAATAACAATAGGTATGTTAAAGAAATATCGAACTAACTAAAGAAGAGAAGGACTGAGTTTACTGAGAGATCTGATATTGGAGACCAAAGATGAAATAATACTCAATTTCTATCATGCATAAATGTGGAAAGAGACACCCTGAAGAATTTTTGAAAGGAAGGGGATGTTTTTCTCGGTATGGAAAAAAAGTATATAGAGAAAAAATTTAGAGGAGATAAATATCTTTTCTGTGGGGTACATAGGAATAATCTGAGTCAATTCCCTAATCCAATCGATAACTCCTATACCAATGAAGGACCTATTCCTTGAAAATAACTGAAGTGGGTTGATTTAAATTTTTATATATTAGTATTTCATTATTATGTTCTAAAATTGTTACATCAATGATATTGTGGTCACATGAATGATGATGCAACTAATTATTGTTCCATGGTAGTTTTATTTAAGGATTTGAAAACATATATTGAATGGTATTGATGACCTAGAAAAGTGAATTAATAGTGAGGTTTTATTTTATGGTAAAAAGATGATTGTGGAAAAGTTAACCCTAAATATGTGCATATTTTTTATGTAGTAAAGTTTAGTTGTGATAAAAATCTGATTGATATTGATGTTGTAAATCAAATAGTACTGATGACCTTGAAAATGAGTAGTGATTTGGTGAAAAAGTAATGTATGATCATTTTTAATTCATTTCTAGATTCATGTAATATATTTGATAATTTTTTATCATGTTTATTGAGTAGGTATATAGTTGATATTATAACCAGATATCTTTTTATTGAGTTTCTATAGTGAACAATGCATTAAAACATTTGTTATGTGACATATAGATGTATTGTATAATGTTATAGGTATTATTGTAAAGTTGATTTTTGAAATTTAGTGACGGTTTTTCGAAAAAAATAAAATTTGAATTTACTTAGACATTTTTTAAAAGGGGTTTGTGGATAAATACATTTGTCCTTGAATAATATAAACTTTGGTGTTACTATATAGCTTTTATCAAATAATGTTTTATAATGGGTAACTTATGCTGACCATTTTAGATTTGGTAAATATTTAGAGATAGATAGAAAGAATTGACACATTTTTATGAATATTATGATACATTAAAATGTAATTATATTATTATAGGAATTAAAATTCTTCTTGTATATTCAAATATTGTAGTATTTAATGTATTTTAAATTTATTGAAGGATATCCAAAGGATAAAACTGTGATAATGAAATATAAAGATATTATGAAATAATATTTTATGGTGTTTTTTATCAGGATAATAAAATAATCCCTCACTATTAAGAATATGACATTGAAATAAAAATTCTATACTTTTACAATTATTATTTATGACTCAATTTTATTTCCTCCCATCAGCAGTTTATAGATTTTTGGATGATAACATTCTCATGACCATGTTCTATATAACTCTATATTAGTCCTTTGGAATTAGTTTTCTCCACTATTCAATATTTCCATTTCCCATTAACATTATCATATTTTGAAACATTGTTTTCTGTTATTCTATATGACCTTCATATTTCCCTTTCTTTCTATTTAAGAGTATGTTTTATTAACCCTTTTTTATTTTGCGGTTTTTCAAAAAAGTTATTTACAAATGTAAAACCCTTGATCATTGTGATCATGTTTAAATTGTGGGGATGACATTTATTAAAGGGGTAGAATGAAAATACCTTGACCCCAGTAACCCATACCTTGTGGTTACTTCACTAATTATCATAAGATATAGTATATCATATCCCAAAATACCAAATTTTTTAGTACACTTGGAAAACTATACGCATAATTGAAACATTCAATACATTTGAAATCATATATTACAACATAGGTAAAGAAAATATTCTAAAAACATCAACTCATTTAAAGGTTCCTTCTTTATATTCTAGGTAAATCACACAAAATATAGGTTATATCTGATGATCAATAAGTTTTATTTACAGTATGCCTTATCCTTGATTAATATAGAAAAATCAATATGGAAAGGTAAATAACTGAAAACACATTCTATTTAATAAATAAAATTACATAAGGAATAATATGTCTAGAATACATGATGATCAAATAATTATATATTAATAATCGCATGATCCATTGATAATATCAATTCAATAACATCAGGGATAATAATTACTAAATTCTCAATTAAAGAGATTCATAATATAGGATTTCATGATCTTAGACATCATGATATCTATACCGTCATGATCATAAACTAAGATGGTTTAATCAATCATAGGTATACACCAAAAACCCATTTCATGCTAGATTATTGATTCCCCTCATTATACTATCAATGCATTTAGGGGATATATATTTCTAGGCCCCTCAAGTCACTGTATGTTCATTTTATTACTCAAATATTGAATGATCGATTTAATTTTTGTACAATATGCCTTATCAAGAAATATTAATATTTAGTAGATTTTATAGATTAATCAATATTTAACTATTGAATCAAATAAAATTCCTAATAAAAAGTTTATGTAAAACATGGTATACAGTTTAGATAATAATGATATCCCTGAAAAAAATATGAATATTTAAAATAAATTTAATTGATAATTATGATAAAAAAGTTAATGTTTCAAGGGGAAGTTATGACTAAAAAATTAATCAAGGAAATAAGTGTCACTAATTTTATAGGTCAAAAAGATAAAAATTTATACATAGATAGGATATGAATTATGTCATTACAATATATCCCTAATTTATTATAAAAAAATAAAATGGTTTTTATCATTAATGAATATAAATACCATAAAAATATCCTTAAAAACATTCTTGGGGAAAATTTCTAGTTAACTGTTAAAATCAATTTTATAAATGAGAAATTTATTGAATATTATTGACAAAAAAATATTTCAAAATAAACTTATAAAAGAGTAATGGAATCATTAAATAAATGATTATTTGTGATTAAAGAATGTTTTATTCATGTTAAGTACGTTAGAACAGAGATTCCATTCATGTTTTTGTAATAAGAGTAAAAAGATCCTTATTTGAAATAAAATAGAAAGATTCCTTTTAAACCAGTATTAAAATTTAAAAATGGGTCAAAATATATTTATTTGACCATTTTATAATATTAAAATCATTCTTTAAAAAATATTTTATAATACATGGATTTGGAGGAAAATTGATTTTTGAACAAAGAGAGAAATAAAGTAATTTTCTCTTCAAAATATTTTCCCAATCAGTTTAAGTACCAAGATAATAAAATGATAACATTACATAAAAATTAAAGGAATAACTATGGGATAAAAAATTAAAGTGGTTTATTAGAAAAAATAATAAGTTCCTTTAATGTAAATTCAGGCATAAGAAGTCCCGATTAAAATTATATTGAAATATAAAACACTTACCACATTGGTAACTTTTGAATAATAATCCCCAAGGAAGAAATGAATTCAAATAGAAAATTAAATACAGTTAATATAAAAATATTTATGATTTAATGTATAAAGGGGGTATTATATATTTCTTATAAAATAATATAGGGTTATAGTATAACATATTTCTCCAATAAGAAATATTTAGATGAGAATACCTTAAATGATCATAAAGATGATGTGAAAATTAATTAATGAGTTGATTATATAGGGTTATAGTATAACATATTTCCCTTTAGTTGATCATGTTCTAGCCTTACGTATGATGGTTATAATAATTTTATTAATTTATAATACGTCCATATTAATATTTATTATAGATATATGATCTTATTATAAAATTTTATAACTATTTGTTAATAATATTTCATTATTATCATTGTTTCATTTGACAATTATCTTATTTTCTTGTGTATTTTTTTAATGAAAGTTATGTTTCTTATGTATAATATATAGTTCAAACATATCCATAATTATATTAGTGTTATAAATATAATATTTATTATTTAGAAACAAATTATAATCATTATTTAATGTTGGGAATTGAAAATGAATCACATCGCTCTGTTGAGATGATATTTCATGCGTACGCACAAGTGAGGAAATAATTTCATTTATGGGTGAAAGGGAAATGAATTGAATGATATATTAATTTTATATAAATAATATAATATCATATTTATAATATTTATTAATTATTTCCATCATTATGATATTCCATGTGATTTGGTGATTGGAAACACATCACATCGGTTCCGGAGGTGGTTGTATGTTATACACACGAGCGATAGCTTTGTTTCCCAGTTGATTGAGTGGTAGATGGTAAAATATTATTCCATAAAAATAATAAAATATAATTATATGTTATTTTTTTTTATGTTGAAAATTTTAATACATAATTTAATGTGAAAAAAATAAGTAGTAAAAAATAAGAAACTTAGTGAAGAAAATTATGTTCTCTTAAAATTACCTCAATTTGTTCTCTTATTGAACACCCTATGGTATGTATTTTTTTAATCCATAATCCCTATAATGTGTCTCTGTTTTTTTTTAGATACACTTTAGGGTTTTTTATCTAAATGTCATGATAGGTTTGAATAAACCATGTGAGGGAGTTCCATTTTTTAATTCAGGAGGAGTGGAATTTTTTTAAATGCCAAAAACTATTCAACAATGGGAAGTAAATATCACATAATGATCATAATAAATTGATAAATAATGGAGTAGAAAAATGTTATGGTCCATCCATAGCTCCTCTACAATAAATAATCATTTTTTAAATGTTTTATTACCCTCCATCTTGGATTAATTATTTTTATAATTTTATTTTCCACTACAGTAATTAGTATTTTTAATTTAGAAATTTAATCCTAAAGACTAAAATAATAGTGAAATTTTTATATAATTTTGAACCATTTATTTTAAATATTAACTAAAAATTCTATGTTTGTAGAAAATCAATTTTAACACAAGCATGTATAACACGCAAAACTTATTTTTAATAATAATCATGGTAAATAAATTTCTCTATCAATAATAATAATTATGAAAAAATAACTATGATAAAATTATTATAAAATATTTATTATTATGATTCTAAAAATTTAATCCATTTTTTGATATTAAATTCTCATAATTGTTAGAGTTTAATTTAAAATAAAACCACAAATCAAGTCCAAAAATCGCTTTTCAAGAAATGAATTTTTCAAGTATAAGATTATATTACATTAACTATATATCTAATAATTATCAATAGATAAATTAAAACTCATATATTTATACATTTAATTTAAATATTTCCAAATTAGTTTTTATTTTAATTAATTAATATATAGGAACATTGTGCATTTAATTTTTTTTTTGAAAAATGTGTTTTGAAACCTAAAAATACACATATGACAAAATTTAGTATAAATCTACTTCAAATATAATTAATTTAATTAAATATGTCTATATGATTCTTATTTTTTATTTAAATACAATTCAAATAATTTTTTTACTATAAACTTATTTAATTTATTTAAAATATATGATATTTTCCAAAAAAATATTATTTTTTATTATTCACAATAAATCTCTCTTTCTAGAAAAATTCTAAACTTTCACTCTAAAATAATTTTCATATGATGATTTCAAAAAATATATTTTTTATAGAATAATCTATCATTTATATTAATTAATTATAATTCCCAATCATAAATTAAAAAATGAAACTTTTTTTGAAGAAAATGTATTTGAAGCATAAAATTACTCTAATAGATATTTGAGTGATTATTTATTAATAAGTTATATATTAATTTTTAATTATTAGGATCCATATATATATTTCATAATATATTATTTGTATTAATTCCCTACAATTCAATTACTAGGTTATAACATTCATATTTAAATAATATATTTCGCAAGTCATTCAATCTCAATGTTGGGTGTCATTCACACTATTGAACACAATATTCTTCATTTAATATTTTAGGGTTTTATTTTTCCTCCCCCCTTTAATAAATTACATTCTCACAATTTTAACTTGACTTCATAAATAAAGGGTTTAAAATTTAATAATACATACAACATAAGTTAGTTTAAAAACATTTCTCTTAAAAGATGGGAATAGAAATACATAGGTTATCAGGAATAACACATTGTGTGGATTCTAATTAGGAGAAAATTGATGGTAAGAGGAAATATGGATGTTGTAGAAAAGAGTCAATAATTATGGAGAGTTATAGAGATCATTGACCATAAAAAAGCTAATAAGCAAGAGACATCTCATGACTACAAAACCATAAATCTATGATGTGTTAAATCGCTATTTATTCATCATAAATGAAGTTGATATGATATCATCTTATTTTCATTATCAATTTTTTTAAAGATAAGGAATTGTTTTATTATCAAATAACATAAGTAAATGTACTTACTTGGTTTCATTCTATATGTACAATTTTATACATTTGTTGTGCTATGATCAATTTCTACTTCACTTATTACTCTAAGGAATGAATATCTGAGATGATTTTTATATTCCTATAGAACTATAATTAACTTTTAATGGATTACATAATCTATAGAAGGACAAATATTTATTCCTCAAGACTGTATTGAAATCAAAATGATTAGCATAGGTCATCCAATAAAAAAAATATAATTCATTAATCCCCCAAACCTCTATAGTAGCACTCAAATATAAACTTATTTCATTCCATATGTTGATATTTGTCAAGTTTGATTTAAAAAAAATCATACTAACTAGTACATAATGTAAGGGAGTGGTAAGTGTCTCACCCTTGTCACCCTTTGGTTGTGGATTCAAGCCCCATGGCTTTGCTGGATGTGATGGGTTTTCACCGAACATGTGGGTTATTCTTTTTAAGAAACCATATAAAAATAATTACTATAGAATTCCAAAATATATGATGAAAATCCTAAAAAATAACACTAATCATCAAATTACATTTAAACTAGAAGGGTTTTCTATATGACATACTTTTTCCAAGTGATAAATTAATATTTACTAGGAATTATTAACATAAAATAATTTTAATATTAATCCAAATAATTATAAATAAAATTAACATTATATCCAAAAAAAATAAAATATTTTTCTTCAAATAAATTTCTCTCTAGAAAACAAGTTATACATAAGAGTTGCATATACCTCAAACATGTATTAACTCTAAAAAAATGTCACCAATGTACTTCCATTATGTAAAACCATAGAAGGGGTATCCATTCCTATAAACATATGATTATCCTTAGACAAAAAATTCTATTTGGTTACTAATAATCACCAAATTATCCATTATATTTAAATTTATCCTGATTACTTCGGGTTAGAGCCATTAACTAAAACAAAACAATCTTAATCCGAATGTTATTAATCATAGTGAATAAGAATTAAATCATTTATAGGATGTATAAATAATTACACATTCTTTTAAATCTATGAAATCTTATGTTTAAACGAGTTCATTCATTATTTTCATATATTCAATTACTTCATAATTTGTTCAAAAAAATGTGAATTATCATTAAGATATCCCCCAGGTGTGTTAAAACATGTGGACATTAAGTCTCGTTATCATAGATAATGTGATGTTTCAGTTAACGCCCAGTGATCCCTTTTTAAATTTACCACCCCTAGGTAGAATTTTCATAGAACCACATCCACTTATAGTATGCAAATAAATATGTATTGTTTTGAAAAATACATAATATCTTCCTTACCAAAAAATTATTATGTTATTATATACTAATCCTCAAATTATTCCATATAGTTATATTCCCAAAATCTAGGGTTTCCGAAATCTATTTCCCAATATTTCTATTAAACATCCTCTAAAAACAAATATAAAAACCCTGGCCCCACCTAACACAGATTCAATGGTCAAATTACTACTTAGAATAAGATAAATAATATCATATCCTAAATGAATAAATAGATTATTAGTCTTAGTAAAATAGATACATACTTCTATATTTTATTAAATTTAAAAACATAGATTTCAAAAAAAGTGGAAGTAAATATTATTCATCTTTGAATCATTTAAGGGTTCATTCTTCATATTTGGGGGAAATGAAACAAAATAAAAGTGAGATATGAAACTCATTAAGGGTTATTTACATATGGATCTATAATGAAAAAATAAATCATAATCAATATTTAAAGATACATAATTGAAAAAACATGTAATTTATTCAATAATATTAGAAAAAGTAATAATAATATATGAATAAATGATGATAAATGACTGAAATATAAATAATCACATAATCCATGGATTATATCAATGCAATAATATCAAGGATAATAATAACTACATTTTCAATAAAGTAAATGCTTGATATTGGACATCAAGATATTAGAAATCCTTATATATATATACCATCATGACTTTTCTTCAAGATATATTAATATATGGTTAGGTACACATGAGAAATACATTTAATTATAGCATAATAATTCACCTCATTGTATTATCTATTCATTTATGGGTATTTAAATTTATCCCCCACCCATCACGGGAAGTCTATTTCATTCCTTATATATCAAATGATCAATTTAATTCTTGACCAATATGGCTTATCAATAAATATTTGTATTAAGTGATGGATATGTATTTTTCACCATTAAATCATATAAATTTCAAAATAAAAACCCATTTTTAAAAATGTTATATTTTTTATTCAATTAATTATGTACTTGATACAAGAAATATGGTTATTTATGATAACTGAATTATCTAATGATCACACAAATGTAAATTTCTTATGGGAAATCTATTGACAACAAAATTAATCAAATGAATGAATTTCAATACTTCCCCTAATCAAATTAATCTGAAACCATCCAAACAAAGGATTAGTATACATTCATCAAAACATATCCCTAGTGTATTATGAGTAAAATAAAGGGGTTATTGTTGTTGATGAGTAAGAATACCATAAAAAGATCCATCAAAATCATCCTTTTGGAAAATATCTTATCAAATATAAAAATCACGTTTGAAATTGAGAAATTTCATGAATATTTTGGAAAACATTCTTAGAGGAGAACATATTAAAATTTTAAATTAAGAATCAAATAAATTATTTTTCATTGTGTGAGGATGTTTTGTACTTGGGTAGTATGTAAAAACAATGATTACTTTCACATTTTTGTAAGAAAAGATAAAAAGTACCTCATTTGGAACATGATTAGATGATTACTTTCATACCATTTTGTAATGATAAACATAGGTAAAATGTGGTTAATAAATCATTATTCAAATTAGAAACATTCTTTAAATAATTTTCTGAAAACATTGATTTGGATGAAAATTGATTCTAAATCGGGGAGAGAAATTAAGTTTTTTTAAACAAATATTAATAATTTTGACTAAAAATTTAGGAAATAAGTACTATATAAATACACACAACCTAGAATCTTAGATATGGTTTTTTAATTTATTATATTGGCATAAATACATGATTCAAATTCCAAAGGGCCAACTGGTTTAGTTGTGTCAAGGAACTAGATACATACATGGTACCCTTATAACCTTGCTAATTAATTATGAAACAATAAAAATTAAATTAATTGCATCCTTGAATTCATTTAAACATTTTAGCTTTGTATCCATGAAAAAATAGAACAAATAAAATAGTGAGCAAAGATGCATTCCATTTAGTAAATAACTTTACAATCATGAAAGGATAAGGCATAATCATTATGGTATTATAAAATTTTGGAAACAAATTTGATTTAATCAATAACTTTAGAAAAATATGAATTTATAGATAATATTATATTTAAAATCACATGGATCATAATAAAGGTAATTATTACTAATTTAGACGCCATGATATAAGGCATCAAGGTACCTTTACCTTTATTACCTTTCACAATATAGTTTAATCATTATGAGTAAAACCCCATTTAATTTGGTTAACATTTTTATCTAATAAGACTACTGATGCATCAATCAGGTATCTATAACAATGCACTAACCCTGTCTATATGTCCAAATCATTAATCAAATATCAAAAAGATCAATTTAATTTATTAATTAATAGGCCTTATCAGAAAATATCTCTATTGAGTAAGAGACACAGATTTATTATTTTTCCCCGGATAATCAAATAACTTTCAAAGAAAACATCGTATGAATAAAAAAATAATATGGATTAAGAAATAATAATATAAAATATATAATAAATATAGATATTTAATAAAATCTATAATTAATCTTTAAAATAAGTAAATGGGGTAGTACATAAAGGGAATAAGTGACGAATATGGCCTATGTCCCATAGAAATTAATGTGAGATGAGAAACCCTTACCGTTTGTAATCATTATAATTGTATACTGAATAAAAATAAAAAAAATAAAATTTAATAATGAATACCATTAAGTTATATATATTCATGATATTAAATTGAAAAGGATAATAAATAAGTGGTGAAGAAGGTGTATCTCACTAAAATAAAAGTGAGACGAGAAACCCCTTACATTATGCCCAAAAGGGTTCTTCATCTATACATAATGTCCTAGATAATAAAATTAGATTCAATAATTGGTTAATTAATAACCAATTAAAAATATATTTTATTTATAATAATTTTATTAAGTTTATATATTGCCATTTCAATGAGTTTTTCTGTTTACTTTTGCTGCTTTGATAGTGTTTGTTTCATGGTTTCATGATCGGTTCTCTTGTGTATAATTATGGAATTTCTTGTAAAATTGTAACAACTCCCAACAAGTGAAAATATGTTCAATTAATTAACCTATTATAATTTAAATGGCCCAATATATCATTTTTTTGGACATGAGGATGATTCATTACATAAAACAATAATGAAAAATGACTACTTTATTTTAGGGGTTTTTATGACCATCAAGAACTAGTATCATAATTTTCATATTACATTTATATACCTATTAAAAAAATATTAACAAAGTATTAATAAACATTTTATAATATTTTATACCATAAAAAATGTTTTATGACCATCCTTGATGGTGGTAATTAAAAAAAAATACCCATCATCCACGAAGTCGGTGAATCGTCACCTCGTAGAAAATGTATTCATATTAATAATTAAAAAGAGACAAGAAATGATTTTATGGTGGATGTTTAATTAACAAAAAAAATTCCAATATCTATTTCATACAAGAGTTTCCATACTCATTGTATAGGGTAAGTGAGGAAAGTATATACAATAAAATAAAATAAAAGAGAAAGAAAGATTGTTTTACCACATAAAATTTGCCTCTTTAAAGAACTCCCTTAGAGCACATGGAATTTGACTTTTGGTTAGACAAAAAAGAAAACAATGTGGGGAAGAGTCTTGATAAAGGAATTTGGATGAATATTAACAAGCTCTAAGACTTATAAGGTGTGATGATAAGGGTTGGTATTTACAGTGGGATGAGAGTGGTATTTTGATTGTTTTCTTCATTTGTTTTTTTATTTTGTCTCAAGACTATAAATAGTGTTGATAATTAATAATTAGTAAATTAACCAGTGCATTAAATTTCCAACTAATGGTTTCTTATATCATTCATGAAGAAAAAATTCTTGTATTTGGATTTAAATTTAAAATACCCTAAAATATTGTATTTCACTATTTACAAAAAATTCAATTATTTCAGAAAAATATAAAATATTTACCCTAACATTTTTTTATGTTTAAATTTCAGAAATTAATTCCATTTTATATAAATTATTTTCTAAATATGAAAATTTTTATTTTTAATTAAATTCATCCTTTCTGAAAAAAATACCGATTTAAAATTTTTAACAGTTTTTATAAAACTTCGAAAAACTAATTATGGACTCAAAGAGTGAATTATAATTATATGAAAGAATTATTAATTTATGAATTAATTTTTATCTAAATGTGTTTTCATTTAAATCATTTTATTAATTATAAAATTTTAAATAATAATTTTCATTTTACCAAACAACCAAGAGTTAATTTATCATTTTCATAACATTTATTGACTTATTCCATGATATAAAGATACAAAAATTTTATTTATGAGATAAATATGTTTTATTTAAAAATTCATCGATGAAGTTGTTATTCTAACTTCCAATCTATTTTTCATAATGGATACAATACTATTCTAAGGGGCATGTTAATATTTAGTAGTACATCATATTTCATTTAAGAGTGGTGTTTTGTACAATGTAAGCTATAGAATAAATTCATTTTATTTATTAAAATATGTACCATAAAATATTGTGGTGTTATATTCTTCCCTACTTAAAAATTCATCCTCCAAAAGTTTCATTAATATTTCATTATAAACAGATGAGGGTGGTTCTTCTTCATAACATCATCAGGTCCCAACATTGATTGTTCCATTTTATGGTTTCTCTAAATAACCATTACCAATTGAGTCATATGATGTCTCAATACATACTCTTTATTTTATTGAAGATTTATAGGATCCTCACAGTAAGGAAATTATGTTTCGGTTCTATTTTTACATTGGTGAGTACATATGTTTGTTATGGAGTGAACTTCTATAAGAATTATAAATAGAACACATTATGAACTTTGGATATGCATGGTGGTATATCTAATCGACATGATACAACTCCAATTCATTCAAGAATTTAAAATTTATTTATTTATCTAGGGATTAGTTTCCCTTTCTTATCGAATTTGATGACACCATTATATGGAGTTACTTTCAAAAAGACATTATCTCCCATTGGAAATTCCAAATCATTCCTCCGATTTTCTTCATAACTCTTTTTCCTACTTGGAGAGGATTTAATATGATCCTGAATATTATTTACCTTTATCAATGAGTCTTCAATAATTTATGGACCTATGAGTTTTCTTTCACTAATGTCATCTTAATAAGTTACGGTATAACATATCTTGCCATATATTGCTTCATATGGAACAATTTGAATACTTCAATGTAAACAATTGTTGTAGGAAAACATTATCAAAGGTCAATAATAATCCCACAAACCTATAAAGTCATGTGATAATGATATCAATGTGTCTTCCAATGTTTGAATAGTCCATTCAGACCCTCCAACATATTGAGCATGGTAGGAAATTCACAAATGAAACTTAGTGTCTAGAGCATTCTAAAGACTCTGTGAGAATATTGATGTAAAATAAGGATATGAACTAGATAAAATAGATATATGTGCAAAATTATGTATTAAAAAATTATTAATATGAGGTATTTATTTGCAAAAAAGAAGTAAATATTCCCTTTTTATAAAGAACATGTGCCGATTCGATATGGAAATCAATAATAAACTTTATTGTATCACTCATTCTAGGGGTATTTGTCAATCCAATGATGAAGTACATAGTAATTAAATCCTAGTTCCACAATGGAATAGGTAGAGTTTGCACGAATCCCTAAAATTGTTCTCCCTCAGGCTTCACTTTTTGATAAACTAGACATCTTTACACATGGTCAACAAATTACAACAACATATTATCGCTCCTAAAATGATCCTCTAGATCTCAAAACATATTTTTACTACCAATGTTTAAAAATAAATTTTAGATATGAGAATAATATGGTAATTCACTTTTTATCTCAAGTATTGTTGGATGTTGGCACCAATATATATTCCCCCTGATAAGTCAAATGAGGATATGGTCTTTTGAAACTAAATCAAAGCTCAAATGGACCCAAAAACCAATTTATGGGTTATTTTCATGAAGATCAATTGTGGAGACCCCCATACCTACTTAAAAACATGAGGATATAACAGATTTCTTCATGACATAGATGGAACTCAAATAATATGAAAAAATATGATTGATGGCTTCATGAGTCCGACATAGTCATAAAAATTTTTGGTTCCCAAATTTTCTTTTTCATGTGCCTCCTTGAATTATGAGAACCATTTTCCTATAAATACCCAGCTTATTCACCTCAAAAAATGGATACCCCAACCCTGGATGGAAAATTAATAATTCATGTTTTTAGAGCACCATGAATGACCATTTTACATGTTCATAAATACCTCCAACTATGTTGGGGATTCCATTGATAATGTACTATTCCCTTCATGAAGGAGGAAGACCATCTGGGGTACCTGAGGCTCAGCAGATAATTAAGCCTTTATTAAGTAATCCATTATAGAATCTTGATTTCATTCCAAGGTAGTGTCACCATGTTTCCCAAATCCTATACCCCTGTGAATCCACTAACCTATGAACAACCCTTGATCATCATTAGTTAACTTTATGTGAGGCCCTCTACTTCGATAATCCCTTATTATTGACCTCACCATATTTCCTCCCTTCATCAGACAATTCTTCAAGATGGTTCAGTTATAAATACCTTCACACACATCCACGATTGGTTAATATATATCTTTATTCTTTGTGTGACATGTTCCACCTATTATCATGGCCCACACCACTCCCAGTGTGGCTTGATATTACAAAATTTCATTTTTCTCCTCAAAATAGGTATGATAATTCCCCTAGATTCTCATTATAAGGACAATGACAAGGACCACATGATTTATCACCCCTCAATATCATTTTATCATATAATTTATAAGGTCACCCCCACTTAAGGGCTGATGAGGTACAAGTATATAATCACAAGGGGTAAGGAGTTATTCCCCTACATCTGAACTATAGATCATAAAATTGCCTAGTGTAATCAGCCATGACACATGATGTTAAACTATAGACCTACCCAATGAAATAGGTATAGGATTTCCCCTATATGTATGAAAAGTAATGAGATCATCCTCACATGGAATAACATATTCTATACAGGGAATAGACGGTATTGGAACCGAGATCTCTCAACACAACATCCCTCTCCATTTTGGATTTTTCTCCATGATCCACCTTCACATGTAAGACCCACACACTTAGAATGAGATCCTCCTCACATGGAATGAGATCTTCCTTAGGTTTCTTCAATTAATAAGCTCAAACCTATCTCCTAATGGTGGATCTTTCACAATGTGACTGTCAGGCCTATTATCTCCTCTTATTTCTCACAACAAGCATGACTCATGTGGGCATAAAGGTTAGTAGAAACCATATAATCTAACCTATACCATACTAACCACATTGACTTTGATTCTTAACTAACTAAAATACCTAGAAAGCCTCTTTGAAGTTCTACACAACGACTGATAACAATCATAGTCTTTCACTGTGACCCCCCCCCCCCACACATCTCAGTGAGATCATGAAAATTATCTCCCCCAAAAAAAAATATCTGTGTAGCTCCCATGCATAATACCCACATCAACTCCTACCAAGAGAAATCCTCTATTGACGAGTTGTTTCAATGTGTATTCATCAACCACATCATAACCTCTTCTTGAACTACATGGGTTCTAATCCCTATATTCTATATATGGTACTTAGAACACCTCATTGAGGTTCAATATGAGCCAATTGTAAACCTCGATGCCCCCTCCTAGGGAAGAACCACCCTGATCATTCTCTATAAGATCTTCTGATCAACTTTCTACTCTTCTCTACAAGACTTTAAAATTGTGACTTGTTATCCTCATCAATCCAAACATGGGATACATGATGTGGAATCCATGTAATATATTTATTTGGAATTATATACCTCATGATCAAAGTGTGATGCATCGGGTTTCATGCCCATAAGGTTCCCACTTATTGTGGAAATATAGGTGACCATTGTTCCTATGTCCATACATTCTAGTGATTCCTAAGATCACTACTCCTTTAACCAATGAATGGTACCCTATAAGAACCCAATAGAAAGTCTAGATAGAAACATTTTAAATAACGAACATCCTTGAAAATATTTATCCATGAATGAGTTACACAAACAAACATAACACTATGAGGGAGACCTAAACTAGGTGATGAGTTCCAAGGAGAAATACATT
The DNA here is from genome assembly GCA_963277665.1 of Viscum album. NCBI lineage: Eukaryota > Viridiplantae > Streptophyta > Magnoliopsida > Santalales > Viscaceae > Viscum > Viscum album. The sequence continues at coordinate 637,934,265 of OY728119.1, forward strand.
GAAAGAGGAACCAATATCCCATCATCCCATTTCTATTAAGGAGAATACATAATATTTCAAAGTGATGAAACCTCCTAGACTTTGGAATGTGGGAATGTGGGGCACAATATGATGCCCACATCCCATTGAACATGAATGTCATTGTGCTGTAGTGAAAGCACCAGATATAGAAATTGTGAACATGATGTGAATCTCTTATCCTCAACATGGGGACTAGTAGTGTTAAATACCTTATTATATTTGAATGTCACCAAATTTAAGTACCTAGTGAAAGGTCCTAATATATAACCATTGGTCCTGACATAGAACTCATTAGAAATTGGGGCAGTAAAGCATTGGGATTTCTATTATGCAACATAGTCAGCACGACAGTACCTCTAGGACTACAATGGATTGGAAGAAGTTGTGGAATTGGCCATTAAATTCCTTGTTTTATAATAATATATTTATCTTCCTAAATTTCAGGACCCAAGCTATATGAATTCAATAACCTAACACTCACAGATATAGGGGGAAGTGAAATTTCAATGCGGAAATCCTGCATGACTCCACCGTCATTGTTGCTTCAACTATGACCATGGATTCTAAGAACCCACACCTTGTATAACCCTAATAGATAATTCAGTGGTAGGTGATGAACACACTCTTACATTGGTAAGAGTACTAGATCCCATTACCTCATGATACATGGAATTCTAGTACATGGATTCTTCTTCACCATTTCAAAATCATCACCTCGTAGGGTTGTATAGGGATCCACTACTCACCATTCCAACATCAAATCATTTAGAGAGCCACTCTTAAGAGAAATATTATAACTCACACCCTTATGAATAGGAGGTGATGGATTTTAGAGTCACCCCATCTATGACTACATCTTAGGATCCATGAAGTAGATCTCCCATAAGGCATTAATAGTGCCAAAATCAACTGATCCTTCAGGATGAAGAACAGGTAGAGTACAGACATGATTCACCAGCCCTGTTTCACACCACTTGAAACCATCTTCAACCAAAATCCCTGGAGTATTCTCATTAGGGGGAATTATCTTTCACACCTCCTTCAACTCTTACCATTATGAACACACATTTCCAGATTTCTTCCACAACATTAAAGGGACCCATTATCACCAGATTAGAATCAAGACTTTGTCTACCCAATAAGAAAGATGGGATGAACCTTTCAATCGCTAGAATAAAAATATAATAGTTGTGGGCCAACCCATTATGATGATATCTAGAATGATGTACCACCCCATACCATCACTAGTCAGAGTGGAGGTCATCCACACTCTCACACCCAACAAGAAGGTCATCCCCATGTTCCAAACATCAATCAAAGTGGAGGTCCTCTCTACTTTTTCGATATACATAATTGAGGTCAAACCCATGGATATAGTTCCCAATATAGAGGTCCTCCCTATGTGATAGTCCATCAACATGAAGGTAATCCTCAAGTCATTCCCTACTCAAGTGGATATTCTCTTCAAGGAAGCATCGACCAAAGAAAAGGTCCTCCTCGATTCATCACCAAATAGTACAGAGGTAATCCCCATGCTACAATCAACTATTTTGGAGGTCCAACCCACTCCATAAACCCACAACATGTAGGTCCTTCCCATGTATCCCTAATTTCAAGTAGAGGTCCTCCACACTCCCCTGTCTAGTTCGATAAGCTCAAAGGACCTCTGTATGCATCCACCTTCCAATATAAAGTCCCTCCCTATACTGTTGCCACCAATCATCATATAGGTCCTACCCATGTTCATAATGACTGAACTGGAGGTTCTTTCAACTATGTCAAAATCTATAGTGGAAACCCTCCCCTCTCTCATATCAGTCTAAGTGAAGGTCCTACCTACTCTGATAGTAACTAATACGGAGATCCTCCTTATATCCCAGTCAACCAAAATGGGGACTCTCCCTGCTCCAGCAACAACCCACATAGATGTCCTCTCCGTGAATAAAGGTTACCCTTCCATGAAGACCATTCTAGGGAATAAGGGTGAATTATCGCCTCTAAAGGAAAAACTATGGGACAAACCTTGTCATTATCAATGATGATTTCTTCTTAGATTCCAAAGAGAAATATGATTTGAGGATGGAGCCCTCAACATAATCATCTACATCAATGTTAGGGTAAGGATACCAGTAATTAATGTTTATCATCTCATAAGGTGAGATTCATATGATCCCAAAATCCCTTTATAAGTACATTAAATTTGACGAAGATTTGTCCTCCTTCTATGGGATCACAATACTGTCATCTATTTAATCACCAATTTCCCTTTCTACCTCTACTCGAGATCGTAGAGAGTCAATCTATAATTGGAAAGATAATTACTATAATAATGGTTATTCATTGTGAATTGTCACACTTATGAATGAGGAAACATTAGACACACCATCTTATAATGATGTGTTTATGTGGTCAATATCACCCTTGAGGGATGACCCAACCTGTGGTGATCAATCAACTCATGCAGAAGATCCTCAATTGGTCAGTCCACCACCACACCAATTTGCATTAGTCTCACCACTGATGTATTGACTAGAATTGATCAACACATGGGGAAACCTAAAGTAAAACCCCGCATTCAAATAGGGAAGCATGTTGGACACTCTAGTTGCAGTTCAGTTATTAGTAGTCTTTTGGCCAAATCCAACACCCAACATTGATATTCCAGAGTATCACACCAAGAACTAAGTCATGTGCTTCTGTTGGACTATATAGGACACATGTTTTTACTTCTAGGACTAAAAATTTCTCTACCCAGGGATCTTGTATCACATTTCAGATCTTGATCAATAGTTCCACAAGGTTGAGTTTGTAGTATTACTAGGGGTCACCGCCCTCCATCACTTGGCTACCATTAGACCCTCTAAAAAAGATGTGTTTAGAGCTTCACCATGTTCCATGAAATTATTTTAGAGGCATCCCTGCATGTGCAGATTAGATTTGATTATTTTATTTTTCTATTCACTTCAGCCTTTTCCCACAACATCCTAATCTACCTGGTGATTTCAAGTACATTCATCTGAATATCATCATTGTGAACACGGTTGTCCTAGTTATATCAACTAAATATGGGGATGATGAAGTCAGATCTCATAGGGAGAACCCGCCCTTTGGGGTAACACAACATTATATAGTGCCAAATGTGTATGTACTTGCATGAAAAGGGAAGAAAATCGGTCTTGTAGAGCCATTTGCATTATTTTGAACTGGTTAAAAACACCACAAAAGGTAAAGAGAAAATTGGATCTTCCAACCAAATAGATTCATCTGATGTTGTCAAGAAAATGGAATTATATTCAGTGACCACAACCTTATGTCAATAGATCGACGAAAAGAATATGATCTGTAATTGTCTTCCAATTGTTCAGTGCTCAGATTATGAAAATCCTCGATAGGATCATGTTCTCCATTCATTGAAGTATAAGGAGAAACGAAAAATCATTCTTGTCCACCTACCCCAGATTAATCTCAATGATCTCATGTTCCCTGATAGTGCAGAGGTTAGTGTGTATGGAAAGTGATCAAGATGTGAGTTGTCGAATTCACTTGAACAGCAAGAAAATCCTCCTCAAGATTTGCATTGAGTTACTCTAAAAGCTCCTCCACAAACCAATGATCTTGTTATAGAGTTGAAGAGCCTATCAACACATTGGTTCTCTGATACCCTCATCTAGGTTGGAATCTCCACTAGGATTATTTGACTTATGCTATCACAGACCACCTCGAATCCCTAGAGACATGACAAGTGGCGATCCTACCAGATAAAAATTTATACATAGAATGGATGGATTATATGTGAGCACTCCCAAACATAGAGAATCCCACCCTATCCCCTATTAATGTGATTTAAAACCCATTAAATAATCTAGAACTCTTTCAAGGTTTAGAGCCATGTTTGGAACCCTGGAATAGTAAGAGATAGCCATGTTCTAATGTTTTGCTCAAAAATTTCTAGGGTCTATGTTATTCTAATACATAAAGTTACACATCGGGTTTATCACTGGTTGGGAAGACCTCCATAATCGATTTCTATTTCAGTGGATCTCCACCAAGCACAAGAAGAGTATTACTAACCTCTTCAAGAGAAATAAATTCATAGATGAGGGCATTGTAGACTTCATCACCCAGTGGAAGGGCCCCACATATTCACTTGATATGCCAGTGACCCAAGAGAAGTTGTTGCTGATGTATATGGGAAATATCAATACTGAGTTGGTCCAATCCCTCATCTCTCATAATTTTCCATGTGGAATTAAAGACTATTATAACAAGGCTCAGTACCTTAAAGAAGCCTTACAGCAGGCCATGAAGGAACATATGTTTCTTCTTCCAGCTCCAGCAAGGAAATATCCAATGCAATGAAACCATCATTTATATATAGATCCAATTAATCCCCTAGAGTTATTATTAAGAGAGCCTTACCATTTAAAACCTCACTGAATGCATCAACCTCAACAATCCCCTCCTCACACAACCTAGAATCGGAATGTGCCACCCCATAAATCACTACCACCAAGGTATGAGAATCAGGCTCTAGCCCCTCATTAGGATCAAGCCCCTCATTAGGTATAATCTCTCAGAGCTCCATTCCATAATAGGATAAACTAGACTTATTCCCTTATTGGTTCTCAGGTTCCCATTTATTTTCATAGTCCCTTGGAGGTAGTGATTTTGAAGCTTCCAGAATGTAGGAAAACCTAGCTGTAACCCCCTGAGATTTTATGAGAAATATTTTGTTTTTATGTATTATGTTATATGAAAATCCAAAATAATATTTCATGACACACAACACTGTCTTGGCTTGCATTACACGCCAGAGCAACCTTCCTCGGCAGCTTGCGTTATACACAATACTGAGTTTCACTATACAACGATCTGTCATTAAAATATTATATAAACTAACCGTTATGAATAGTAATATCCACATTTTGAAATTTTATCAATTTTATCTTTCAAAAGGGACTTCATTTTTGGATTTATAATATCGAAATTAGCCTGGGGTGGATTTTTTGTATTTTTCTGAAAATTTTCAATTTTTGTTGAATAGTGAAAACACTATGTTAATGGTTATAATTGACATTTTATTTAAATAATAATTTATTTTATTTAAATTTATTTTAGTTAAAAATAGATACAAAATACCTATATATGTTCAATATGACTCATTGAATTCATTTTATAAATAATTTAGATATATAAAAATTTTATTGAACTTTTGACCGTCTTTTACCCACCTCCTAAGAGAATTTACAAATTTACATAAAACATAATTTTACCGCTTCTATGAATGGAATTTAAAAAATACAAGAGACACGATTGATATTAGTAATTAAAATGTTGTTAAATAAGAGAAAAATATTTTTTTGTGAATCGTAACTTTTTTACTTTTATTTAACATTGTTAAAAGTAAATAGGGTAATTAATGGTAAAAATGATAGTATTATTACCATAAATCATGTCATATTTCTATTGGATAAATGTAATTTGACCAAAAAAACCTTAGGAATACAATATTATCATTTAGTTCGACTTGGATAAGATTAGGACATTTATTATTCTTTAATTCAAAGAAGTGTTAAAAGAGATAAAATCAAATTTTAATAAGTAAAACATTTTTAATATCGGGTTATACATAAGATAAATTTGACAATAAATATTAATTAGAAAGATAAAATGATTTCCTGCATAATGGTATTTTATTTATAATTTTTTTATGTTAAATAATTTAATTTATTTATGACACAATGATGATGCAGTAATTACCTTATTAATGAAATATCAAAATAATTGATATTATAAATACCCGAATAAATATAATTTGAGACTTTTAATGTTTTAAAAAATTATTTGTTAATATAACATATTAGGGTTGGTTAGATGAATTTTTTTCGAAGTAATAATGCTGTTATGAATTTCGGAAAAACATAATACCAAATAGTGTCAAAATTGACATAAAAGGGGTTTTGAAACAAATATTAAATTATTCATTGATATTATATTCCGAAACATCTAAGGGTATTCTAAAAGACATATATAATAATATATATGACATTAATGAACCAATTGTGGTTCTATTGGTATTTTATAGTATTTTTATTAACCATATAGTGTATGAATACAAGAAGACAGAGTAAAAGTTAAATTATTTAACTTAGAGTTAAATCTAAATGATAAAGTTACAATTGTAACATAAACTTGTATAAAACCTATTGGTTGAGTGTAATGTGACCCATACCCGCCCTATCCTCTAAATAAGTCACTTTGGAGCCATTATAAATAGAATATTAATTTATTATAAAATAATATTTTATGTTTTTCCTAAGGTGGCAATCTCCTCCCTTATAAAAGGGAACCTCCTCCCTCTCCTCTTCACATAATTTTTAGCCTTCAATCTTAGAAAAACCCCACCCATTTATCTTCTCAACATCTCTAGTTATATCATAGAGCTTCTTGTCTTCTCAAAAGTCTAACTCTAGTGCCCTAAGAGGATGTTTAAAAGAGACACGTCATGGAAGAGCTATTCTCTTCTACCGATTCTTTAAAGTTTCATTCTTCTTCCACTTCCTATTATTTCATTGTTTCTTTATAAAGAAATAACATCAGTATCACTCATATACTGATATTTTATTATAAATATTAAACAACTCTATTTCACCTTCTATCCATCCTAGGGAAAACGAAATCATCGCGCGTGCGTACATACGAAATATCGTCTCCATGCCGGTGAGTAATCTGTTTTCCACCACAACCTTACATGGATGGGTATAATGGTGTAAAGAATAACTATATATGATTATTATAACGTGATAATGATTCTGAGATATTATATCATCAACTCTAATTCAATTCATATAATTATGTGAATGATATCATCGCTTGTGCGTACGTACGACCTATCGTCTCCACGATGTGATGCGACTCGTTCTACATGATCTTCATTGAATAATGAATATATAAATGAATTGAATTAATATAGATGATATATATTATACTAATACAATTCTTTAAATGAGGTATCTACAACCTAAAAATATAAAATACGAATCTATTATACAAGACACATAAGAACAAAAAGAAATGAACACCTGAATAACTAGTAGTAGTGAAATATTACTAATAATAAGATAATAATATGACTATATATGATATCATAACAATGATTATGATTTTCTAATTTGTCAATGACATAATTCAAATCATTATACAGGAGGTTCAGATACATATGAAGCATATTGGACCTAAGGTAAGGTAAAATCCCACAATCTCATTTTTATCTGAGATTGTTTGTACTTCAGAATTTATTGGGGAACATTTATCATCCAAATCCATGTCTCCTAAATATGTAATATTATTTAAATCTTCCTAAAATTGTTTAAATCCAATTTTATGTATTGGTGAATTTTTAGTAAAAGATATGAATGGAATCTTTTGTCATTTTCAGTACGAGATACTTTTTTACTTTTCCGTTAAAAATACGAGAAAAATGTTTTTTAACTTATAAGACATGAATGGATTCTTATGATTTCATAGAACATTATTTCCATGAATCTTACTTTGAAATATTTCATGTTTATTTTAATTAACTTCTTTTTGTTTAAAATTGTACTACATGTTAAGAATGCAAAAAAAATTGAAGTAGAAAGGATATTTTTCTCAAGAATGAATTTCAAGTGTTTTATCAAAATTATTTTCCATATAATATAATATAAGGTTCTGTTTCTATCCCTATTGTTACTTTTATTTTATTATGATATGATAGAATTATTTTTATAAATTCCTTTATCATATATGGATTATGTTATGATGGCATGATGTTCAAGAATCCCATTTTAATTACATGGTTTATGATATGATGTATGATTTATGATTTTATGGCACACATAATAATGGTATAATTATGAGATGGTTGGGACCTATATCTCCCTCCAATTCATTGGGTAATGATTTAAATCTCATGAGATAGATATGGCCGAATGGCAAGATAATCTGGTTCAGGGATACAGGACTGGAATGGGGAGTGAACTCAGTTATGAAATGGACTTTGTCCGCTATGATAGTCTTGGAAATGAGTCTAGACTAATGGGAAATTATTTTATATGATTATGTGTGTTTCACACAAATTTTCATGTTTTATGTTATGGTTATTGGGATTACATTTCACTACTATGATTTATCCCATGTTAGGAAATTATGATCTCTTTTGTAGGATTAATATTTCCAAAATGTTTTGTTCTTAAGAATATGATATGATAGATATTTCCTTTGTTTTCCCATACTGAGCATTTGAGCTCACTCTGTTCTATGTTTTATTTTCCCTAGGCCAGGAAGAAGGGTATTAAATAAGATATTCCAAAAGGGACACTAGATATGATGAAATAAATTGGAGACAATTTAGATGATTTATGAACCAATTGTTTATTTTTCCTAGTTTCTAAAGACACTATACCTATGCGGATATTTCTTGGTTTTGTAATATGATGTGATAAGTATGCCTCGATTCTGAATTAATAACAATGTATGTAAAGTATGGGTCATTATAGTTGGTATTTGAGGGAGGTTATAGTCAACCTTTGGAACCTAGGATGTGAAAGCCTCAGTAAAAACCCTAAGGATATGTCTAAGCATAGAACACAATCTTAGTGTTTTAAAAATAGCCATGAATAACCTATGATAATCCCTAAAGTGTGAAATTTTGTTACTGATTATTTTGTTTTCCTATTTTAATTAGTGTTGCTCACACTATTCTTCTTGGTTTTAGTCAATGGCTAGAACCCGAAGGAACCATGTTTATGCTGAATGCGACGGGCAATGCAATGATTGTCCCCATGAGTTACCAAATGTTATGGGAGCTGGAATTAAAAATCTTATAGCCATTCTTACACAACTTTCTCAAGCTATGAATCATATAGGACTTCCAAATGAGCAAAGGAATGAGCATAATTCTGTTTAATCCTTCATGAGGCAGCATCCACCTTCATTCAGCGGGTCTACTGATCCATTAGTGGCTGAAAAATGGATCAGTACCACTGAAAAGATATTTTCAGTCCTGCAATGTTCTGAAATTATAATTTAATCTTAGAAGTATATCGTTTGGAAGGAGAAGCTGATCAATAGTGGAATCTTATAAAAAATACGAGTCAAAGAGGCAAAATTGAGTCCATAGAATGGGATGAGTTCAAGAACTTATTTTTCAATAAGTACTTCCCTATTATTCATCGGAAAAATATGGAGAAGGAGTTTCTTGAAATAAATCAAAAGGATAATGAATCAGTTGGTACCTACAAAGAAAACTTTATAAGACTTTCAAGGTATGATTTGGAAATTATTATCCAACCTGAGAGTAAGATAGATCTATTCTTTAGTGGCTTAATACCAAGTCTTCTAAGGGCGTTATCCATAAGGTACTTCAATAGCTACAAGGAAATTGTTCGATGTGCTCTGAAGGTTGAGATGGAGATTGGAGTAACCTATCAGTTATATGGGTTTGATAAGAAGAGGAAAATAGAATTTAAAGGGAAATATGAAGACCACACTGAAAACAATATGTGTTTTCCCTTATGCTAAAATTGTGGAAATAAACATGGAGGGAATTGTCTTAAAAGAACATGTAAATGTTTCAAATGTGGTAAAGATGTTCATCGGGTATTTGAATGACACAATGTTCGAAAAAATATGTCTAGTGATGCGAATAAAGAAAAGGCTACATAGAATGAACCTCCTACTTTTAAATGTTACAAGTTCAAGTAAATGGGGAATTATGCTAATCAATGCCCTAATCCAAGGGATTTTGATGATGATCGACATCAACAAACTCTTAAGGCCAATGTCAAAGGAAAATTCAAATGCAATTTCTATCGGCGATGTGGAGTATGATAACGAAGTGGTGAAAGGTACACTTACCATACACTATAATGTTGAAAATGTTTAATTTGATTCTGGATCCACCAACTCTTTTATTTCTGAAAACGTTTCTAAGGGTATCTCTATATTACCTAAACAATTAGATGTTTAGTTAGCTGTGGCAACCACTAATGGTACAATAGTCACATCAAAAGTTTACAATTCTTCTCTGATTGAAGTTTGTGAGAGAATGCTTCCTAAAAATATTGTGAACCTTCATATAGTGTAATTTTATGTGATTCATGGCATGGATTGGCTTTCATTATATGGAGCTCATATCAATTTCCAAATAATGGAAGTCACATTTCATATTCCAGATCAATCAACGATCATATATCGATGCAAGGATGAAGATAACATTCCAATAGAATTTTCTTCCATCTTATGGGTCCTGGTTCCAATAAATTAAGGTTATTTATCTCAAATGGTTGGAGAGAAACTCACTATTAAGAATACACCCATTATATGGGAGATTGATGATGCCTTTCTGGAGGAATTTCTAGGTCTTCCACCAAATTGTGAAATTGTGTTTTCAATTGAACTCATACCGGGTGATATACCTATTTCAATAACACCATATAGAATTGCCTCAATTGAGTTGTAGTAATTGAAGAGGAAACTCCAAGGTAATCTTGATAAAGGATTCATACAACTTAATGTATCACCTTGGGGAGCACATGTTCTATTTGTTATGAAAAAAGATGGATCAATGAGACTCTGCATTGATTATCGATAGCTTGACAAGATCACTTTTAAGAACAAATATCCTCTCCCACTCATTGATGACTTATTTGACTAACTACAAGGAGCTCAATACTTTTCCAAGATTGATCTTCGTTCAGGGTTTCACCAATTAAGGGTCAAAAGTGAGGATATACCAAAGACGGCTTTATGTACAAGGTATGGACAATAGGAATTTATAGTGATGCCATTTGGTCTTACTAATTCCCCAACTATCTACATGGATCTATTGAATAGAGTCTTTAAAGACTATCTTGATCAGTTTGTGGTAGTCTTTATAGACGATACTCTTGTATATTCAAAGAGCAAGGAAGAAGATGAAGATCACTTGAGAATTGTATTAAAGACCCTAAGAAAGGAGAAGTATTATGCCAAATTGTCCAAGTGTGAAATTTGGATTCAAAAAGTTTCATTTTTGTGTCACATAATACCAAAAGAGGGGATATCTTTCGATCTAGTGAAAATATAGGTTGTCGAAAGATGGTCGAGACCAACAACAATAACTGAGATCCGATGTTTTCTTTGTTTGACTGGATATTAACAATGTTTTGTGAAATATTTTTCATGATTATCTAATCCATTCACCAGGTTGACTCGAAAAGGAGTTAAATTCATTTAGATGAAGTAGTGTGAAGGGAATTAAAAAGAGTTAAAAAATGGTTATCAGTGCACCTGTGCTCCCACTACCTTATAGTGTAGAAAGGTTTGTGATCTATAGTGATGCATCCAAGAATGGATTGGGTTGTGTTCTCCTGAAAAAAATATGGTGATAGATTATGCCTCACAACAGTTGAAAATCCGTAATTAAAATTACCCAACTCATGATTTGTAATTATCTGCGCTAATCCCTTCAGTAAAGATTTCGAGGAATTATCATTATGGTGGAAGGTGTGAAATTTGTAATAATCATAAAAGTTTAAAGTATATTTTCACACAAAAGCTGTTGAATATGCACCAAAGAAGATGGTTAGAACTGATTATGTATTACGAATTCTCAATTCATTGCCACCCTAGGAATGCAAACAAGGTGGCAGACACATTATGTTGACAAGACCATGCCATTTTATCCATGATGAGGATCACAAAGGATCCAATATTTATGGATTTACAAAGGATGGATCTTAGAAATATAATGGAAGGGGAAAATTATTATCTTTCTCAAATGAATGTTCAACCATCTATACATGTAAAGATTAAATAGGCATAGAAAGAAGATGTAGAGTTACAAAAGAAGGTGAGAAATGTTCCTAAATTCCACATTGATTATGATGAAATAACAAGGTTCAAGAACTGAGTTTGTGTTCCTCCCATCCCAGAATTAAGGAAGGAAATATTGTATGAATCTCATAGTTCCTCATTCTCTATTAACCATGGAAGAAAGAATATGTATAGGGACCTGAAAAAATACTTTTGGTGCGATGGAATTAAAAGAGATGTTGTTGAATATGTCTCTCGATTCATGGTTTTTCATCAAGTTAAAGTTGAGAGACAGATGTCTAAGGGGATGTTACAACCATTACCCATACCGGAATAGAAATGAGAAAAATTCACTATGGAATTTGTCACTGGACTTCCTAAAACATCCAAAAGCAATAATGCTATCTGGGTTATAGTTGATCGTCTTACGAAATCAGCACACTTCATTTCTATTAGAGACGATTTTTCCCTTGATCAGCTTTCTATGATATATGTAAAGGACGTGGTAAGATTTCATGGAGTACCACTTTCCATTCAATCTAATCGGGATATGAGGTTTCCATCGATGTTCTGGTGAAGTCTTCAGCATACTCTAGATACAGAGTTGAGTTTCAGCACTGCTTATCATCCTTAGACAGATGGTCAGTCTGAGAGGACAATTCAAACAATATAAGATATGAGGAGAGCATTCTCTATTTATTTGAAAGGTGGTTGGGATCAACACCTAACATTGGTTGAATTTTATTATAATAATAGCTTTCACTCTAGTATTCATATGGCTCCTTATGAATCTCTCTATGGAAAGAAATACAGAACTCCAACTTGCTGGGATGAAGTTGGGGAATGAAAGCTATTAGGACCTGATCCTATTGATGAGATGGTAGAAAACTTATGATCTATTTAAAAACACATAAGAGCAGCTCAGAGTTGACAAAAAAGTTATTCCCACAACTAAATAAAATACCTAGATCTTGAAGTGGTTGATAAAGTGTTCTTATGAATATCTCCTTGGAAGAGAGTAATGAAATTTGGAAACAAGGGAAAGGTGAGCCCTAGGTATATTGTTCCTTTCCAAATATTGGATTGTGTTGGGAAGGTAGCTTACCGATTGGATTTTCCATAGAATCTCTCTCAAGTTCATGATGTGTTCCATTTATCTCTCCTAATAATGTACAAATATGATCCTTCACAGGTACAATGCTCAGAAGTTTTACCGTTGGAGAAAGATCTTTCTAATGAAGAACAGCCAATAGAGATTTTGGATCGTAGGGAAAAAATTTATACAAAATAGGACCACTCGCTTGGTGAAAGTTTTATGGAGGAACCACCAATTAGAAGAAATCTACATGGGAACTTGAGGATATAATGAGGGAGAGGTATCCTCATCTGTTTGTTACGAATTGACGAATTTCGAGGGTGAAATTATTTTTTAAGGGGGGTAGAATGTAACACCCTGAGATTTTATGAGAGATATTTTGTTTTTATGTATTATGTTATACACAACCCTAATGGAATCTTTCACCACACACAACACTATCTTGTCTTTCATTACACGCACGAGCAACCTTCCTCGATAGACTGCGTTATACGCAATACCAAGTTTCACTAAACAACGATATGTTATTAATATATTATATTAAATAGCCTTTATGAAATAGTAATACCCACTTTTTAAAATTTTATATATTTTATCTTTCAAAATGGACTTAATATTTGTATTCGGAATATCGAAATTATCCTAGGGAGAGTTTTTGGTATTTTTTTGAAAACATTCTATTTTCAATGAATAGTGAAAACACCGAGTTATTGGTTAATACCAGATTTTTATTTAAATTATTATTTATTTTATATAAATTTTGTTTTTCAAAATAGATACCTAATGCCTATATAATTTCAATTTAATTCATTGGAGTAATTTTATAAAAAAAATTAGATAAGTAAAAAATTTATTGACCTTTTGACCGTCTTTTACCCACCTCCTAGGAGAATTTTCATATTTACATAAAACATAATTTTACCACTTTTGTGAGTGGAATTTAAAAATTTTGAGTGAAACAGTTGATATCAGTAAGTAAAATGTGGTTCTATAAGATAAAAATAAGTTTTAGTGAATAGTAACTATTTACTTTTATTTATCACGGTTAAAAGTAAATAGGGTAAGTAAAGGTAAAAATGGAATTCTTATTACCCTAACACATGTCCCAATTATATTGGATTAGTTTAATTTGACCAAAAACAACCTTAGGATTAAAATATTACCCTTTAGGTCAACTTGGATTAGATTAGGACATTTATTATTATTTAATTTAAAGAAGATTTAAAGGAGTTAAATTCAAAGTTTAATAAGTAAAACATTTTTAATATAGGTTTATACATAAGATAAATTAGAATATAAATATTAATTAGAAATATAAAATTATTTCCTAAATAATGGTTTTTTATTTATAATTTTTAGAAGTTAAATAATTTAATTTATTTATTACACAATGAGGATGTAGTAATTACCTTATTAATGAAATATCAACAAAATTGATATTTTAAATTATTAAATAAATGTAATTTGAGACTCAAAATGAATTAAACTAATTTTATAGGTTAATATAACATATTAGGGTTGGTTAGATTAATTTCTTTAAAGTAATAATGCTGTTATAAATTTATAAAAAACAAAATACAAAATAGTGGCAAAATTGACATAAAAGAGTTTTTGAAAAAAATATATTAAATTATCAATTGATATTTTATTCCTAAAAATATAAGGATCGGAAAAAACACTTATATAATAATATATATGAAATTTATTAACCAATTGGGGTTCTATTGGCAGTTTATAGTATGTTTATTAACATTATAGTGTAAGAATACAGGAAGACATGGTAAATGTTAAATGATTTAACATAGAGTTAAATCTAAATTATAAGTTTAAAATGGTAACCTGAACTTGTATAAAACCTATTGGTTGTGGTGATTTTGACCATCTCCACCCTAGCCCTTAAATAATCACTTTTTAGCCATTATAAACCCAATATGAATTTATTATAAAATAATAATTCATGTTTTTCCTAAGGTACCCCTCTCCTCCCTTATAAAAGGGTACCTACTCCCTCTCCACTTCACAAAATTTTTAGCCTTCATGATTGGCCAACCCCTAAACATTTCTCTTCTCAACATCTCCAGTTATATCATACAGGTTCTGGTCTTCTCAAAAGACCAACTCTAGGGCCCTAAGAAGAAGTTTAAAATAGACACGTCACGGAAGAGGTAATCTCTTCTACCGATTCTTTCAAATTTCTTTCTTCTTCCACTTCCTCTTATTTATTTGTTTCATTATAAATTAATAACATCAGTATCAATCATATACTGATATGTAATTTTAAATATGATATGACCCTATTTCAGTTTCTATCCATCCTATGGAAAACTAAATCATCGTGCATGCGTACCTACAAAATACTGTCTCAACGCAGTGGTGTAATCTGTTTCCCCCCACCACATTACATGGATGGGTATAATGGTATAAAGAATAAATATATATGATTATTATAACATGATACTTATTCTGAAATATTATATCATCAACTCATATTCCATTCATATAATTATTGGAACGATATCATCACTCGTGCGTACGTATGACCTATTGTCTCCACGTTGTGATGTGACTCATTCTACATGATCTTCAATGAATAATGATTATATAAATGAATTTAATGAATATATATGATATATATTATAATAATAATATTTTTTAAATGAGGTATCTATAACCTAAAAAGTGTATTAAGATTCTATTCGACAAAACACGCATAAGAACAAAAAGCAATGAACACCCGAATAACATATAGCAATGAAATATTACTAATAAAAAGATAAGAATATGATCGTATATGATATCATAAAAATGTTTATTATTCCTTAATAAGTCAGTGACATTATTTATATCATTATACAGGAGGTTCAGATACGTATGAATCACATCGGACCTAAGGTAAGGTAAAATCTCGCAATCTCATTTTTAATTCAGACTGATTATACATCAGAATTTACTGGGCTATATTTATCATCCACATCCTCTTTTCCTCAATATGTAATATTGTTCATATCTTTCTACAATTTTTTAAGTCCAATTTTATCTATTATTGATTTTTTAGTAAAATATATGAAAGGAATATTTTGTCATTTTATGTACGAGATACTTTTTGACTTTTCCTGCCAAAGTACAAGAAGAATGTTTTCTGAACTTATATGGAATGAATGGATTTTTATGATTTTATAGAACATTATTTCTATGAAGCATCCTTTATAGTATTCAAGTTTATTTTTAATTAACTTCAATCTGATTAAAATTTTATGACTTTTCAAAAAAGGAAAAATGTTTTCGATGTAGAAAGGATATTTTCCTCAAGTATGGAGTTCAATTGTTTTATCAAAGTTATTTTCCATCTAAGATAATATAAGGTTCTGTTTCTATCCCTATTGTTACTTTGATTTGATTATGTTATGGTGAAATTATTTTAATGAAGTCTGTTATCATATATGGATTATGTTATGATGGAATGATGTTTAAGAATCCCATTTTTA
Organism: Viscum album; assembly: GCA_963277665.1. Classification (NCBI taxonomy): domain Eukaryota; kingdom Viridiplantae; phylum Streptophyta; class Magnoliopsida; order Santalales; family Viscaceae; genus Viscum; species Viscum album. The sequence goes on from OY728119.1 coordinate 637,950,702, forward strand.
TTACATGGGTTATGCTATGATGTATGATTTATGATTTTGTGGAACACATAAGAATGGTATCATTATGAGATGGGTGGAACCTATATATCCCTCCAATGCATTGAGTAAAGATTTATATCTAATGATATAAACATGGCTGGAATGGAAAGTTAATCTGGTTTAGTGATACAGGACTGGAACGAGGAGTGAACTCTTTTTAGAAATGGACTTTTCCCACTATGATAGTCTTGGAAATGAGTCTTGACTAATATGAAATTATTTTATATGATTATGTGTATATTCCATAAAGTTTCATGTTTTATGTGATGGTTTTTTGGATTAAATTTCACTATTATGATTTATCCCATGTCATGAAATTATGATCTATTTTGTAGGATTATGATTTTCAAAATGTTATGTTTTTAAGAATATGATATGATTGATATTTCCTTCGTTTAAACATACTGAGCATTTGATCTCACCCTGTTGTGTGTTTTATTTTCCCCGGGTTAGGAATAAAGGTATTAAATAGGATATCCCAAAAGGGACTCTAAATATGATGACATAAAGGGGAGACAATGTAGATGATTTATGAACCAGTTATTTATGTCTCCCAGTTTCTAAAGACACTATACCTATACGGGCCTTTCATGGTTTTGTAATATGTTATAATAATTATTCATCAATTCTGAATTAATAACAATGTACGTAATGTATGGGTTGTTATACTATGATGTTGTGCTCATTGATTATCCCGATTATGTTCCATACCACAGGTTCCTGGGTCCTACCATCAAGAAATGAAAAGTATTCAAGGATAAGCTCTAGGAATAGTTAGATGATGGTGTGGTCAACATGGGTGATTTGTTGGAATAGGAATTACTTATCTCACTAAGCACGATAGTGGGTGATTTGAAGAACTCAACAAGAATATTAATCCTAGCCCACACCACCAAACATGTCGCCATTGGTAATTGTTCCCCTTGATTGAGAAGAATATCCCCCACCACATCATATCGACTAAATATAGCTGAATAAATTTCTTAGTTAGCCGATCATTGATTATAAATGGTTTTTCCTTATTTTACCAATAAAGAAATGGGAAATTTCAAGCAGCATTTTGAACCCTATGGTTCTTCCTATAGTGTTTTTTGTTCCTTCAACCAGAGAAAGAACCTCTGTAGTTTGAAATGTGCATACATCACATAAGTAAAATGTGTTGAAACATCTCACAATCATTTATGAAAATATTTTAGTCCTCAAATCCTATATTCTATCAAAATACAAGAGATAATCCCTCAAAGTGGTTTTGAAAATCCCCCTCCAGTTCGATGCAGAGGTAGTAGACACTGAGGCCCTCTATGCCGAGGAGGTCGAACAAGCAGAGTTCCAAGATGATCTCATTCTAAGGATAAGACGAGAGATCCCACGTTTATGGGAATATTTTGACATTTTATATCAATGGACAACTTAAAGGCCTAAAAGTCCATTATTATTTGGTCAGCATAAGTTCTAGGATCAATATCAAGCCATCCCAAACACTCTACATGTTAGGGAGGACTGAATAATTTCTGAGTCCCCGTAACTTACAAATAGTGGGTTATGTTTGGACCAATTAGAAAACATGTGGAAAAATCCATTTTAATACCCAATTTGGTATCTTAGTATAAAACATTGAATTTATGGTTGTCTCATAGGATACCTCATACAATTCATTAATGAGTAGTCCTTGTCTTGATCTGTATGTGGTAGTCCCTTTCTCATATCACAAATGCCTCATGTAACCGCTTAATAGTAATGTAGGCCTACATTAGGTTGATGCATCTCTGTTTAACACATGTGAATCTCTCTATTTGCATGAATTCTATTAAAATAGAATATAAAATAAATTGCAAACCAATGATGTTGAATATAAAACCAATCTAGTAGATCAATAGATTGATTAGGATGATGTTTTTATCCTCCCAATTCACTGGTTGGAGTCCATGATGCTAGAATTTGAAAATTACTTAATTGTTTCTAATAATATGATGAGAAGTGCCCCAGGTAAAATGAATATTAGAATATTATCTCACACTCTTACATAAGATAGACTCATGTGATTCCCGAAACCCCTACCCTTATAAAGTATCAAGATATTCTCCCAATAGACGCCATTCTGCATTACCTTTATATATTATGTGGAGCTTCGTTTTTTCACATGAAACTGACCACCCCCATTGAATTAACATCCAACATGGACACCATGACTGAAAGCCTGATGGAATTAGATTGATAGTTATTGTCACCCTGGTCCCAGTGGGTCATGAGTCCTCTTGTTATGACTCCACATATACCAAAGTTGGAACCAGTGTTCCCCCAGGATCTGTCAGCTTGGATAAACTATATCATCATGTTAACCCCATCCACCTTAGATGATGAAGAGTATTTGGAAGATTCTCCTCTATCATTTTAATAGGGTCTATCCACCTCTGTTGATGACTTGGTTCAGCTAAATCATGGCACTAAGATACACTCAAGGCCAATTTTGATTAGTGAAACCATGACTCCTGAGGAATAGTAATAATACATAGCTTTCCTAAGATAGCATCATGATGTATTTTCATAGATTTCTGATGAGATTTCAATACTAGACCCTCAGGTCTCCGTCCAGTATCTTGGTCTCCCAGTGAGTCATCATGGGTTCAAGAAGCCTCCCAAAGAAGTTTCACCCCTATCATAGTTCTGTAGTTAAGGCTGAATTTTATAATATCATCAAAGAAAAATTCATCAGGGAAATTCAGTACCCCAAGTTTCTATCACACATTGTTCTTGTCAGGAAGAAGAATGGGAAAATCAAAGTCTATATAGACTTTTAGGATCTCAATCTGCACTGCCTAATGGGTAATTTTTTCCTTCTATTTATAAATTTATTTATTGATGCAACATATGAATTCTATATTATCTCGTTCATAGATGGATACTCTTGATAAAATATGATCCATATAGTCCGGAGAATGAGAAATATACCACCTTTATAGAATTTTTGGGACTTTATGTTATTAGTTAAAAACCATAGGTATGAAAGATTCAAAATCCACTTATTAGTGATCCATACACCACATAATTTAAAATCTATTCTCAGGATTCTAGTGGAATACAATGTGGATGACTTGGCATTTAAATCCTTCAATCATCAGGACTATCTCATTAAAATTGATAATGTTTTTGGATTCTTCTTCTCTTTAAAATTGACAATTAACCCCTTGAAGTGTTCTTTTTGGGTTACCTATGGAATGTTTCTTGGATTCATAATCACATAGAGAGGAATAAAAGTCAACCCATGAAGATCAAGGCCATCAGATAGATTCCTCATCCACGAAACCTCTGAGAGTTATATGGCCTCCAAGGACACATAGCCTAAAAACAATAATTCATCATTATTTTGGATAGAATGTATAATACCTTTCTAAATATCATGAAGAAAGATACCAACTACCAATGGGAAGATGGGTTCTAGACCACCTTTGAGGAAATTACGAAATACATGCTACAACATCTGGTTTTGATGCCACTCTTCCTCGGGAAGACTTCAGTTTTTTATATGACCACTATGGAACAATAAAACAATTCCCTAATCAACAAAAAATAACAATGAATGATTAGATAATAGTTTATAATATCTCAGTCACATTATCCTCAACACGGAGACAAGATACACTGCTATCGAGAAGAGTTTCCTCAAGTCAGTTTTCACAGTGCAGAAGTTTCAGTAATATCTGAAGCATCATTAGATAATGTTGGTGTCCTGTATAGACCCACTAATGTATAACCAAAAGTTTTCCATATTGATAGGAATTCTAGACCTCTGGGATATGATTCTTCAGTTGTATGACATCAGGTTCATCCCACAATAGGCCATCATTGGTCAAGCGTTGACAGAATTTATGGTCGCTCATCTGACTCCCAATGAAATATCCACGGATCTTGATTTTCTAGAATAGGATATACTATTAGTGGAAAAATATATTCCATGTTGGAACATTCATTTTGATAGTTCCTCACAGTTTCCAGCTAGTAGAAGGATCAATTATCCTAGACTCAACAGTTTTTCCTGGGGATCGTCTTCATCACTCTAGCTCAGGTTGTCATACCATATTTGTTCCTACTGTCAGAATGATACACCAATAATGATACAGAGTATCAAGATCTCATTATTAGTCTCAATATATCTCTCAATATTTATTTTCCCTAAATAAACATGAAGGTATAATCCAAGTTGGTCCCAAATAAAATTAATAGTGAGTGCATCACCTGGAATCTAGAACCCATGCCCTTGCTAATGTGAACTCTCCAGCTAATAGCTGAGTTTTCCTCTCAGCTAGAGGTCACTAATTTTACCCAGTTGTGTAATTTTCATTCTAATACCTTTAATTTTCTATCCAAATCCCTTTTTTTTACCATCCAAGATGGACTATTCCTTTTTGTGGCATATCAATGAGTCGTCGCTCCTATCACCCCAAACAATGAAGAAATCTAGCAACAAACCAGCTGACTACTGCTGCTTCTACCATAGGACCCCCAGATCCTAATACATTAAGAAGAAACTCTTACTAAAAAAACCCATTCCTCAAGTATCTACATCATAGTTATCTCCCAATATATCAAGCAATGTGAGAGAAAAGTAATCGACACACAACTTAGTTCACCCCCAGAGAAGTCCAAGCCTTGACCAGACTCTTTATAGAAGTGGGTCTAATAGAATTATCCTCTATTTCAGTCAAGGATTAGTGGTTCCCCATCTTATTTAGAATGTTCATGTTAGATCATGTGGTTACCATCATGTAGGATTGAAACACTCTCATCATATTCAAAGGCTAGGATACTTCCATCACACCATGGTTCATGACTGCATCGAGTTCTCCAAGAGCTTCTATGCATGTCAGATCCATGATAATTTTATGCATGAACTGGTAGATTACCTCCATACTACAGAGTATTCTTTTTTAATTTTTAGTCTGGGGACTCAATATCATGGGGATCTAGCCACTAACAATACCTTTCCAATGCAGAATTATTATGACACAACAAATTTATTTTCCAAGTGGGAAGAAGTGATTCTGCTCAAGGAATTCAAGGCTGGATTAGTTTTTGAAATCATGAGATCTAGAATCATACATCTATTTAAAGTCCCTAGATCTATTCCAACAAAAAAACAAACATTTGAGTGGATGATTTGAATAATTTATACATTATGTACAATATAAAATCCAACCATACTTCCACCTACTATACGTAAGAAAATGGCTATATTGAGGAGTTTGAAAAAATCCTCTTAAACATTTTATAGAGGATGGTGGGATATGATAAAAAGAGTTGGCCAGAAAAGCTCCACAACACCCTTTAGGATTATCGATGGAAGGCCTGTAATTCCAATCAAATTACCCCATATTCACTATTCGGCAATATAGTGGCAATACTTCTTATTTAGATTTGGTTTCCACCACTCTAAATAGTAATCTATGAAATATAAAGATCATAAAAAATAACATATTTCCATCTACCTAATCTAGAAGACCTAAATCACAATAGTATTCAAGTCTTCCACACCTTTGAGAGGCACCAGAAAAAAGTTTCCAGAGTGTTCAATAAGAATGCTCACCTCTCCTTCTTCATTCAAGATGACACGGTACTAGATCTGAGCATGCCAATGATACTTGGTGGGAAGCGACAAAATATAAAACCCAAATGGGATGGTCCTTATATCATTTACAAGGTATATCTCAATATTGGGTATTCGTTAGTCACCATAAATGAGGAGTCCGTCACTGCTTCGACCAATGCCACGTTTTTCAAAAAGTACATCGAGTGAATAACATGTAACTTCATCGATCTACACAAAATGACATTAAATTGTGATTCATCATCCTTGTTTAATGATAACAAACTATTTAACATACTACATTCTAGGATAATGATTCTAAATTAGGAACACATGTCCAAGAATCATGACTTCAAACTATGTGTGGATTTTCAATAGAAATGTCTCATGTAGTACATTCCTTCCTAGTCTTTATTCATGTTAGATTATAACAATTTCATCATACACATACCTCTCAGAATTCCCCTTACCTCCATTTTTTAAGATAAATAATGAATAACTGCATAATATATTCTGTCCTAGACAAACAATGATAAACTGGTCACCTAGTCAAGGTAACATGGCCTTAAACTACTTGTATTAGGTCCAATAGTTGTGAACATAAACTATTCTCATCCCCTATAGTCCAAACATCATGACATTAAACCCTATCAAAATTTTACTTCAGAATGTGTGTCTTGTGGCCCCCGTGAGTTATCATTCTCATTGGGTTATTTTTTCCACACCATGAACATCCCCCTTTGAACACTTTCTCACTATTCATCCTTGAAAAAATTATAAACTACATAGCATAAATGTCCTAGTTGCATTCCATAAAATGAATAACAGTTATTGTCTTCTATTAATGATGAAAAATAGAACATAACCTTAATATTCTCACCTAATAGAACATCGCCTCCAATACTAGACATCTGACATGAAATCTATCAATAACTAAATAAATCAGTATTTCTACCCACAAATGATATTTTATGACACCAATATTCTACATCGTGGTCTATCCACATCAAAAAGAAAAAGAAAAAAATCCTCCCTCTATGCATGGGTCAGACCTGTGGAGAGGGACTTCCCTCTCTAAAAATATGTGTGTATTGATTCCTATCAATATAGGTTACATAGTGATGCCTATTTTTCCATCCTTAGGCCTCGTATCAACACTTCCCTTTTTCATTTCATTTCATCTTCATCATTACCTCACGAAATTATGTTTCATAAGAATTCTAGAACTATATATCTACTTATTTTAATCCTTATGGGATACATAGCGATGCCCAAGCATTTTGGATTTGGTCCCAACCACAATTTTAGCACACTTATGGACCCTATATCATAAGAATGGTCCTGTAAAAATGACATTAAACTATTCATAGCAGGTCCGAGCATTATGACTTTTCTCTGTTCACATCCCCTATAGTACAAATTGTATGACTTTAAACTACACATCCGAACATACCCAAATGAATGACATTAAAATAAAATCATACCCTATATAAAACAATTATTCCTCATACGATAAGTATGACATGATTAAAAGAAATTACCCCATGTGCTGAATATGTGATGACATAGTATAACTTCAAGATCCCTCATTTCCCTCATTAGACAGGATCACCCCTAGCAGTGTTGGTCTCATATTACACGTTGTTAGAGAGCTATGTGTGTCTTGATTCCCATACATATGGAATATGTCACCACACTTGGAAATGTATTCCTCGATACCGTCCAAAAGTTCATCAATCATTTAACACTTGGATTCGATTACGGTCCAATAATTATGACCTTAAACATTATGCAGTTCATTTTATAGTGTGTATGTAGCATGTGAGCCTCTTTTCCACATTCATGTTCAGTGTTACCCCCAACATTCTATATATATACCTTAATACTAATCATCCTACACAAGTAAAATTCATATAGCTATAAAATATTTTCCACAATCCATGTTATATGCCCTTAAACAATTTTTACAACCATGGTCTGGATATAACTTTTCTACACATAATTTTTCACACTTAGATTATTTCTTAGTTCGTATTCTTACCAACCTTCAAATCTAGGCATACCCCATAAATCATGATGGTATAATTCCAATATTTAAAAATTCCCATCACAGGATAACTCTTTAGTGGATATTTGAGATGAAACATTGAATCCTATGTTTTCATCTAGGTCAACAGTTGATCATGTATTTGTTTTCCCTGTTCATGAATACTGTGGTTATTGTCCTCGCATTTCAAACATAATCAAATGGAACTACCTACTCACTATTGCCCCCTTTATCTAAGCCTATATATAATTTATTTAATTCTTTTTCACTTCCATGTATCTTAGTGGAATTTTTACATTCTTGGTGTCACCCCTAGTGTGATCTTTCATGTGTAAGTAAAACCCATTACCATTCCTCATTTCCAATATTGAGAATGTCTAAAGAGGGATAAGATTTTTTATAGGGTTTGTAATGATATGTTTAAGTTACACTAAGGTCCCCTATGGTTTATGATCTATGAAATTAAACTAGAATCCCATGTCCATGAATCATAATGTAAAACTATATGAAGGTTGTTCCCCAAGGAATGTGTGGTGGGGATATTGGCCTCCTTGGACTTCATTCACATTGGGTTTTCAAATCCATCAAAAAACACATTTCACTTGGGCTTGTCATTCCTATTGTCCAAACTCTGCAACCCTAAACTTTGAGAAGAAACTAAGTCAACCCAACATGACTTTAAACTACTTACCATGGTCAAAAAAATATGATCCTAAACTATGTGGGACGTCTTGATCACATGATTTCAAACTATACCATGCATAATCCTGATCATATGATAATAAAGTGTGTGTCTATCATCCTCATTATATGATGAAAAACTACAAGACATATGAGGTCCTCCCATGAGAGGCACTCCTTTCTATTGTTGGCTATCTTCTGCATCACCCACACTATCAACCATCGCTCGATATTGGAAAAAACACTCCCTTGGAAAGAAGGTTTGATCTTTTTTCAAATCAATATACATAAACCAATTTACTCAATTCCATGGTGTCATGATTCCAAAAGTATTTTAACCTATTCATATAGTCCATCACTCCACTCATTCGATTTGCATGCCCCTTATTTAGATCCTCATCCTCTTTAATGTCTGGATGGACCCCCCCCCCCCTAATGGTCTACTCTCATACCTATTTGGCTCCCCTAACAACATGGGCCAATATACTAAAAGACTTCAGATAACATTACGATATACGTTCTGTGTTTTGAATACGGTCAGCGGTCAACCCTCATTTGTCTATCCATATTCCAAGCTAATGGTATAGATGATGTGTTTCAAATATTGCGACCAATTATCCCATATTGGTATTACACACTCCTTGTGCTCCAAATTTTTGGAATTGTGATTCACACATACAATTCCCCTTTGTTCGGATATAATTCAATACACCCTAAATTATCCCATCATGTATTGACTAACTTTGTGGAAATCATGTTGGCTCGTGTAAGGGTCTTGTCCCCTAGCCATAACCACTTTTGTATCAGAATATCTTTGTGGTCAGTTTGCAATAGCAGGATCCGAGTGTTTGATGAATACCCCACACTCTCATATGATGTGAACAAACATGTGTTCATACCTTGTTTCTCACATCAGGAATCACCTACGTGAGGTTAGGGATAATCCATTGGACATTTCGCAAGTGCGATCAAAGTGTGATAGTTAAAGGGATAAAAAGAATGTTACCATGAGAAAAAAGGATCAATAATGATCTAGAAAAACTATTATAGTAATAGGTAACATCCGCACATTAGAGAATCTTAGGAGTATCAAAAAGATCACCCCTATAGATCTACCCTACCAATCAAGAGATTCATCTCCTACATCCATTGGTGTGTACAATCCATGGACTACTGCCGCTGTCGGAGATTGTTTTCCACTTCAATATCAATCAGATGTATCTCATTGGATATAATTTGTCCTTTTTCATTCTTAGATCATAAACTGGACAATTTATGTTCCATTTTCTCTTATTTACTCCTCGACCACCTCAGGTTGGGACCTTAATAGTATAATGAGTTCCGATTGAGTGTAAATGAAGGAGGAACATTATTATGAATTTTCTTCCAGGTGTTTAATCTCTTGTTAACCTCATGAAGCTTCAAAATGTTGCTAGACATATCCCGAAGGTAGGAAACATCCAAGTGTTCGATGATTTCCCATATATTGTCATTAAGGTAGTCATGAATCAATGTGTAAAGACCCCGAGAATCCACCCCTTTGGCGCACAAACTACACAACCATTGGAAATGTGACCCCATCCTAGTCACCGATTGAATCAATAGGGTTTGATCAATGAAACTATTGATGAGCATCCAATCCTACTATTGGATGATGCAAATTTACTCAACCATGTCAGAATCAGAATCATCCAACTCTTTAGGATTGGTAGGCTCATAATTCCGAAACGACCCCAGGAGTTCGGCAGTAGGATGCTCCTCCAGCGTCCTATCAGATAGTATGGGCTACATGTTATGAGGTTTTTAATCATAACATGACTCGACCTCAAAAATATTTTTCTTGTAAGCCCTAAGTTATTCCCCACTATTAGCATCACTCGTGGAAATAACCAACCGATAACTAGAAGTCATGTCCTGGTCATCTCGAATGATAATATCAACATGGATTTTCACACCTATTAGAATGGGGAACCTAGATACTTTTGAAAATTCTGATAGCAGACCACACACTACCCCAAAAATCTATTTAGAAAAGGATTATATTAATCAATTTTATTAGTAAATGACGAATATAAATATATAGAAAAAAGTAAATTACAAAAATCCAAGCACCAACATATCAGATTCCTTGGTCACCTCCATCATAAAACCATGGCATGTCCACCTATAGATGACTGATGTATCTAAGTGTTTTACACTGGTTTCCTTGATCTCCTCAACTTTGGCTGACCTACCAGCCACTTCTACCCCATGTGTAGACCCCAGAGTGTGCTCCACCAGATTTGTTGATCTCCCTATATCCCTAATAGCTTATATATTTTGTACAACATTATCCTACACAAAAAGACTTTTATTAAGTGAATGAATATTAAATGTCAGGAAATGTGAAACATGGGAAAATGATTTAAAGCTTACTTATAGAGATTCAACAATTTCCCTCAAGGAGGTGATGACCTCACCATACCCTAGAGGACTCCATTCATTGGACTCTTCTCCCCAAGTTTCATACGATTCCTCAAGAAATGCATAGCACACTGCCAGCTCGGCTTCCAACAAATTAGGATGAGATGACTTGTCTAGTATCACCCTCACTTGATATTTCATCTACCATGTAGTTCCTTAAGAGTGCACTGAGTCTTCCAAATCCACAAAAAATCACTCCCCCTATTCATAAGAATGGTGGAAGCTAGCCTTGGCATAACCAATCCCAACTAGATGCATCTCATGCCTATTATGGTGGTCCCATATCTTTCATTTATCATGTAACTAGCTTTTAATGTCCCAGTTATCCCAATACATAGTTGAAACAAAACTGTCATGAATTTCCACATGGTGTAACCTTTTATTAGGAGCATGGAAAAACGTCATATGGAACCCCCTCAATAGCTCCCCATCCACTCAGATCTTCCAAAATAAGAGTGATAGATTGGTGTTTTACCCATATTCCTTCACCTTTGGTCAATACCGGCTCTTGAACTATTATATTTTTTGTTTCATCTACATCAACATGATGTGCACCAGCCCCACCGCCAAGGTGTTCTCTACCCACAATTCAGCATTATCCCCTATGTAAAGGTTTCATTCCTTTGTTGACTATGATGGTCCATTATTTCGTCATCACCCATGGATATGTGGCCTCCTAGCTCATCAAATAATCACAGATAATCCCAAATGCGACAGTGAATGGTAGAGACTTATTCTTAATAATATTTTCTTCATGCATGAACATGAGTAAGATCTACCACATCACTAATGGGTGGATTTTAGGGTGTACTGCCGAGTATTCCTTAACAGTTAGCCTATGAAGGCACCTGCACTACATTTTTAATCGATGAAGATTGTACAGTTCTTTGATCGACTCACAATTAACAGTTTCCAATAACACTCCACCTCATAATTCTAGCAGATATGATCATTTCTCTTCCATACTTATGCCATCATCATTCACCACCCTAGTCGATAGGGGGAATGATTGAATAGTAAAATGATCTGCCAACAAGATCTTATTTAGAACATTCCCCAATCACATATTGAAAGGGAAACATTTAGTGATACTTAGAATCACTGGACATATGTTTGTCTCAAGAGGGTATATCAGGTTTGGATATTCATAGCCTCTAATGTGTGAAGCAACCAAGCTATATAGAAAATGAAATGGTCCACACACGTGGAGTGGTGTCTTCCCCTCTCTAATATTCCGGACCACTTTGTGCAACTTCGCCATCACCGGGATCCTGGGATTTTTGTGCTTCCCTATTTGTAGCATCAATACTAGTATAAACTTATTTGGCTACACTCCCATGTCAGCATCCCTCACTAGAAGAATCCACCCACAAATGAGTGATGTGATTATCCAGGATAACATGACTATGGGTTGAAACTTGGATTTTATATTTTATCCCCATAGCTTTCATTTTCTATACTCCATGATTCTCTATTAACGGCCTTCCTTGCCTCATTGTGCTCCTCTCATACAGTTTTGGGGACTTACCTTGTGAAATATGTATAAGGTGTCTCGGGTATATGTGAAAAGTAAATATATCCTCATCGTATGGAATTAAATATCTTTCATAGGGAATAGAGGGAATGGACACGACGAACTCTCAACACCCTATCCATCTCCCATTGGGATTTGTCAGCAGGGGAAACCTTTACATGCAATCCCCATTAAAATTGAATTTAATCCTCCTTAAAAGTAATGGGATCACCCTCAAGAATAATTTATACAAAAGCTCTAGATTACCTCTCATTTGGGGAATCATTTTTGTGTGACTACCACCTCTACTATCTCCAATTATTTCTCACACTGAGCATGACTCACGTGGTTATAGGTATTTGTAGCCACTCTGTCATCCAACATATAACATCAAAAATACATGGAAATTTATTCCTAAAAAACTAAGATATGTATTAATACTCTTTGTGGGTAAATCCCAAAACCCATAACCATCAATGTATTTACCTAAGACATCACATCCTAGTGACATCAGGACACTTATCTACCACCAAATCCCTCCGAGATACTCTCATGTGTAATCCCCACATCAACTCCATCAAAGATAAATCCTTTTATGATGTGTCATCTATATATGTAAAACCCAATCATATCATGACCTCTTCTAAAACTAAGTTGGTTTTGATCCTTATCTTCTAAAATGGGTCTGTATAATTCATCTTTGAGGATCAATTCCAAACAATGGTAACCTGGATTCCACCCTTCTAGGGGTGCACCTCCCTAATTTTTCCCCGTAGAATGTTCTAATCAACCTTGTCCCTATCTCCAAAAGATGTTATACACTTAACCTGTTATCGACATCATTGAAAATATGGGATGCTTAAAGGTGGAATCCTATAAAGATATTACTATGTAATTATGTTTCTCCATTAATGATATGGGATGCCTCTAGTTCTTATCCCATGAGATTCCCTCTTATAATAGAAATATATTTGACCAATGTTATAGCATCCAGACATGTCAGTGATGCCCAATGTGACTACTCTACTAACCGAAGGTTGTTACCCTATCAAGACCCTATACTATGTCCATATAGAATAAGCATCATTAACCATAATCCATGAAAATATGGAAATGTAAATGAGTTTAATGAACACACATAACTATATGAGGAATACCTGAACTAGGAGTCAGGTTTAAAGGATAAACACATGGAAGGAGGAATCAATATCCAATCATCATGTTCCGATTAAAGAGAAGACATTATGGTAGATTGTGAAGAAATATTCCCACATTAAAAAGTGGAAATGTGGGGCATAATGCAATGCTAGCATCCCGTTGAACATGATTGTGGTTGCACACTGACAAAATAATTAGAAATAATGAAACACATAAACCATGTCCAAATTTTAGAATTTCAACATTGTACAACAATTCAACCAATTTCCCCCATAACTACTTTAATTTTATTTTCAAAAATATCATCTTCATATTAATAACTTTTTATCATCTCCAGTAAAGATGGTTTAGCAATAATTTGAAAAAATATTGATTTTTCCCTTTCCTTAACAATTCTCATTTTCATATTTACTAAATCCATGAACATATGATCTCTCTCAATGCTCATTTGGGACATTAATCCATGATATTTCTTAATTCGCACATATTAAACCTCATTTTCATTACTGAGGTGGTAGTGTATTGATAAATAATAATACTTGAGTAGATCAAGTCATCGACTTTACCTCATATTGATCACATTATGTGTAATGATGTATTTCAAAACTCTTCTGATCTGTATATATCTCACATCTTTTACCATAGAGATAGTGTCTCCACATATTTTGATAAAATATTATGGATGCTATATTAAGATCATGATTTGTCTAATTTTCTTCATTAATCTTAAATTTCCTTTATGCGTATTAAATGACATTGTCATTTTTCATAAGTACACAACCTAATCCTTTCACAGATGAATCAATTTATATCAAAAACCCATTATTTCCTGATGGTAGAGTCAGAATAAGAGAATTGAAAAATCCTATCATAAATTATTAAAAATTTTCTATATATTCATTTTTTCATTAGAAATTAAATACATTATCTACGAGTGTGGTTAATGGGTTATAAAATCCAGAGAAATTATGGAAAAAAACACAAAACGTAACCTATTTAACCAATGAAACTACGCACCTAGATTTTGCTCGTTGGTGTAGGTCATTTTGTGACTGTAACACCCCCATAATTTTCAAATATATTTAATATAAAATGAATGAAACACATAAAAACACATTAGTATTATATAACCAATAAAAATAATTTTCCACTTATAAAATTTGAATTTCGAAAAACTGACATACACTATTGCGTTTAGTAAGATATTTAGAGTATGATTAAAAAAACATAATTTATATGAATAGTAACATTACATTATGAATAGTAATGAATATTAATGAATATTAAATTGTTAAAAACTATAAATTTTACCCATTAGTGTATAAATACAAATCAGACATCATATAAGTGAAAAAACAATCATAGTATAAGTTTTGGTATTTTTGTATGTCGTAAATATTTTAATTACAATTTTATGATTAATTTAATTATTTAAAATGGAAATGTATTTTGGTTAAATGTAATGATAAATTGTTAATTTATGTTCTTATGGTGATAAGATAATTTTATGGGACCTTGATTACTTTATTAAGGTAATACAAAACGAGTGATAGTTTTAAAGTTATTTTTGGGAATAAATCATGATTTTGTTTAAATATTATATTAAAAATAACTATAAAATTATTTTCAAAAAATGGATTAAATTTTTTAATTTTAATATTTAAAAAAATTTAGTGTGAATTTTTTAGATTTTTCTTTTATACTTGAATTTTTCATTAATAGTAGAAATTCAATTTTAAGTTTTTTGTTTGTTTGATGATATCATAATGATGTAATAATTAATATAAAATGATTTTATACTTTTCAAAATAAAATATTGTGTTAGATTACCCATTTGGATAATAACATGGTCAAATACCATGGTCAAGCCCATGTTTTTGGAAAAACCACTAATGATGTTCCCTTTAAATTATTAAAAAAATACCTCTCATTTACTATAAATACCCACTCATTCCATCATTTTCATTCATTCCGAACACATCATCCACTATGATCTATTTGTTTTACTTACCTATTAGTACTCCCATGGTGTCATCAAGCCCCCAATGTCCCAACCATCATGTCATATGAGTAACTCTACAAGTTAAAAGAATTCTCAACTTCTCTTTTCCCATCCATGTTCTCTTTTATATGATATGTATTTAACATTTTCATACCATGTTATTACATAAATATTATTATGTCCATGTACTATTTTACGAGTCTTTTATGAATGGGATACCCATTTACCATCTCATTATAATGTTTTCTAAAACCATGTTTTCTAGCTATTCGTCTCAAAATCTCTCTCTTTTTCAATCACTCTTATTATGTCATTATATTATAATTTAAATTGGTTTATTCCTGGATATTCCATGAAATATCCCCATTAAATTTCATCTATTTTATGAATGATGAGATACCCTTTTTCTATCATCAAAATATTTTTTGAAATATTAAGCGACGCTGTTAGGATGCCGAATTTTCGTGAGGTCTTTCTGAACTTTTCTCTTATTTTAACTTCATTTCTTTTCTTTTATCATCTTCCCTCATACAAGTGAAAAAATAAATAATTTACCTTACATTAAATATAATTTTATTTTTCTAATTTAATATTTCATCATAACCTCTCTTTTCCCATCCTCTTATAATAAAAATGAAAACACTCTTTGAGATGAGTTAATTTATCACTTTTAAAGACGAATGGTTCTCAATTTTTATTACCATCTTCAATTCTGGTAATGAGATCATTTGTATGGTTGAACCAAATCATAAAATATTTATTTTAGTTTATTTTATTTTATTTATTCCTTATACTCTCATGATATAAAATAATAATCCAAAACATGTTCATTATGCACAAAACTGCAAAGTTAATCCAAGAGTTTATCATTATCCTTTATCAAACAAGTCATCCTCATGGTATATAAAAAACCATTATAATATTATTTATATACCATTAATGTCACTAATAATATATATTAACAATTATGGATGTTATACCACATTTGAAACAAACATCCATTCATGAATTCAAGTACATTGAACATGAAAACCAAGGAATAAAATGCTTCCAAAACAATAAAATTGAACCACATAAACCCATAAAAAGGAAACAAATGAACCTAATAAGGTTATAATAAATAATTTACATAAATAATAGGTTCATTAAATAATATTTAATGAATTTAATTTGGTTATCTGGGATACTAAAATCATATGAAGAACACCATCAGACTTATGGTAAGGGGTTTCTTCATCTCACTTCCATTTTTGTGAGATATTATGTATTCACTACTACTAGTTGTGTATGGTGTATTTATAATATCCAAATCTGTTTCAAATCATTAATCTATTTTTGTTCACAATTTTCAATTTATCTTTTAATGATTATTAATTTTGGGTCATAACATTCAATTGATTACAAAGATGTAAGTATTTTCTACAAGAACCTCTATTTTCAATCGGATTGCTCTTATTCTCTACTCACCTTAATGATATTATTATTTAGTATTATTTATTACCCATAAATTGTTTTTTAATGTTTTATATATTCTTTTGAATCATAACACTTCTTTATTTTATGGGGTTTTTTGTTTTTTTAAAGAATATTTCAAAACTTCTACAGTAATGCAAGCTCGATTAATGGAACTTCTCAAATTCTTAACTATTTTGACATTCACTCTATAATATATTTTAATCCATACATATCTTTCAAAATTAAGAATTTTTAATGTGAAAATTTTATTTGGGTTCATTTCTTATTTTAGGAAATAAAACATGCCTTTGCACTTTAAAATCTCTTTAATGAATTCCTTAAACGCATTAAAATGTTCTATTTCTACAAGTTCTTTAAAAAACAATTTATAAATGATTTCACCTCAATATGATTTTATTTAAGCATGAAATATAATTAAAATTACCTTCCCTTTTATTTTCAAGGATATAAATGTTTACAATCTGATTTCATTAAAATTATATTTTATTTTCCAAAAGAATGCTTCTTTCCAATGTAAAAAAGGATTTTCTCATATCACTTTATCTTTTATGAGATATATTACATGTTCACAACATACTTCTTACTTGTGGTGTATTTAATAAACATTATTATATCATATCAATACTATCCTTAATCTCATTATATTCTAAGGTATTATGATTTGAATGTTTCAAGGTCGTATGAGATACTTTGGAATGATTAAGGATTATTTCATCATGAAATTTTCAATGGTATCATTTAAAAGTATCTTTATTTATGTCAACGTCCATTGATGAATCTATATCTAATAATATATAAGAGTGTTGAGAAATAATATTGTATTTTAATTAAATCTACTAATAAAGAATTTTTGAAGCTTGTAGTGATAGGTGGGCCCGCTATAGCCCCTCGATGCATCGAAAGGTCTAATGAGACAAAGAAGTTAGTGAAAAACACATTGTGTTTGTTTCCAAAAATCAGATAGGTTTCAGTAACATCCCAGGTAAATAAAGAATAATGAATTTTCTATAATTATTCATATTTGTGGATTAAATATTAATTGTACTTTAATGGGATTTCTATGTTCGATGGCGTAACCAAAAAGAAACGACGGGTTTCTTTGAAATCTTATGTTGTACACGAATAATATAATATTATTATTTTAAATGGTAGTTAACGCCTACCTATTGTATTGGTGGGATTGAATAAAACTAACTAAAATATTATTATACATGTTTTTTAAATGATTTTAAATTTATCCAATAAAATTTATGGGCTTAAAATATGAATGAGTTAAATTTTATGTATAAATACTATAATATTCACTAAAAGGAAGATTTACCACCTTTTGATGGAGACCCCTCATTAAATATATTATGGGTCATTTTTATATTTTCTATATGACAAAATAAATAAATTATATTACAGAAATAAAAATTATCTTTGGTCAAATTTGTGGAATTTTTCTAACAGATTTCATTTTTAATTAATAGTGAAAAATACTGTATTTTAATTCAGAAGTTCCTTTTAACATAATAAATTTATGTTATTATATTATATTTTTCATTGAATTTAAAGTGTAATTATATTATTTTTTACCATTTAACCCAATTTTGGTCATTGGAATTAATTTCAATTTAAAATTGGACATAAATAAGTGTCGATCTTTTGACAGTTATTGTTTCTTAAAAACACGCTATTCATTTTGACAACAGGAATTAATTTTAAATTAAGAAATCCAAATTCAATGTTTGAAATTTGGTTAAATAGAAATCATTTTTGAATTTTTAATATCAAATATAGCTTAGGAGGAATTTTTTGATGAATAGTGAAACCACTATGTACTAGTTAAAAATTGACATTTCATTTGAATGAAATTTTATCGCTTCTATGAATTAAATTTAGAAGATCTAACATACATGATTTATATTAGTAAGTAAAATTTGGTTCAACAAGATGAAAATAATTTTTGTTGAATAGTTACTTTTGACTTTTATTTTTATCGGTTAAAGGTAAATAGTGTAATTCATGGTAAAAAGAATATCATAATAAAAACAAATTACCTTAACACTTATCCTGACCTTATTTTTTGAGTCCTTTACGACCATGGGAATATTTGGGTATATTTGGGGACCCCATATAGCCACTTGGGAGTGATAATGGCACTTTAGATTAATTAACTTAAAGTAATGACAAAAATGACACAAACAAATATCTTTTAGTAAATAAATTTTTACACGGAGTTATATATGCCATAATTTAGACTATAAAAATTAATTGGAAATATAAAACTATTTCCTACACCATGTTAGTTTTTTATAATTTTTAGACATCAAAAAAATTAAATTATGTATGACATAATAATGATGTAGTATTTACCTCATTAATAAATTATTTAAATAAATAAAATTATAAATATCAAAACAATATCCAAAACACGTCTAATTCTTATATGATGATTTTATTTTGAACATGTTTCATATTATATTCTAATTGAATTAGTTTGGGACCTTTAGAAACCAAATATCATTATATAATAAAATAATATTTTCACACTTTTGTAAAGAGCCCCTCCTCCCACTTGTAAAAATCCCTCACTTATTACTCATTACTTACACCTCTCAAGCCCCTTGGCTCATCCAAACCCTGACCAAATAATCTCTCAATAACCCTCTACTCCTCTTAGAAGTCGTACCTTAGGAAAATGGAACTTCGAGAAGTCTTTTTGGTTCAAACCAAAGGGAGTTACCCAAATTAAAGGTAACAATTCCTCTTAACTTCTATTCTTTTATTTTACTTCTCCAACACCAAAACATTTTTTATTCTATTAATTTATAAAAATAATAGTATACTAAATATAATAGGATGTTTTATGATAATTAATTTAAACACACCTACACACAACTCCATCTAATGGGTGAAGAAATACTATTTCTGTGTATGGAAAAATAATGCCTCATGAAACAATGATTGTTTGATTATCTCCTACCACCTCTCATGGTGGCCATTAAGATGGTGCTATATTTATATATGATATATATTATGTTTATTTTTTCTTTATGCTTCTGTATTTTTAATTTATATAATACTTTTATGGCTTCCAATATGGGTAAATGCAAAACTTTCATTTGAGGAAGTGCGGACTGCCGCCCCCTCAAAGTGATAAGGCTCATTAATTCCATTTTTGGGACATATGAAGGATATTGTTAATGATATTATATATGATATTATACTATAATTATAATATACCTATGTATCATTATGTTTTAATTCCATTAAAGTATGAAATAGTAATGAAAGTAGCGTTCATGCGTACGTACGACTTACCATCTCTATGAACGGTGCATTTCATTCTTACCTCCAAATGATATGTACTATTATAAATACATGTATATACTAGATATATATGATTTATATACTATATAATTCATGAATATAATAATGCAGAAAATGGACAATTGACCACATGGACAACGTGTAATTATATGGTGTTCATTTGCGACTCAAGTTCCAAATATCGACAAAAAAATCATTATTAACATAAATGATTAAATATTGTTTATAACATTGTAATAATTGATATAAAAAGAATAATAAACTTTGAAAATTTTCTTAAGAATTTATAAATTAACTTTAGTTTATTATTAAAGAGATTAAAGAACGAACGGGTCAAGTCGGACATGAGGTAAGGGACTTCATTTCAATCTCCTTTCATTGTGGAATATTTTGATAATATATACCTTCTTCTTTTACATGGTGTATAATAAAACCTCTGAATTTTACTTTCATTAAATGGGAAACTATTTTCTACGAAGCATTTTACTAAACTACAAATGGGATTTGTTTCACGTTTGCAGTGACAATGACCTCTCTATCTCTGTAATCGTTATTTAGATTCCTCTATAAGCCTTAATGTTTTCTAAAATGATAAGGAAATCCCTTTAATTTGTTTTTGGGTGTTCTGGTATTGAAAATGGTTGTTTAAATGGACTGATAATTTTAATATCTTGAATTTATTTCTTTTTATTTCCAATTATATGTTATTAGTCAAATGTTTATATTTTCAATATTTTATGCTTTATGATTTTATAGTGGTACTTGGATATACGATGGGTGGTAATGTGATAAACCAAATGACAGGTGGTGCTGTGATAAACCAAGATGAGTGGTTATGTTATGACCTCCAATGGATTAGGTATGCAAGTTGGTCTTATGGCTATTCCATTTAGTGTTATGTGTGGAAGTCGATTGTATGGTTATTCCACTTAAGAATGTTTATGTTCCAAGTTACCTTTATATGTTATGTGTTCTTTATATGGGTTTTACGGTAATGTTTTTGTTACAAAATGGTAAGAAATGATCATTTATTCAGTTAAGAGTATTTATTACATCAGAAAGGTGAAATGTATTACTTATGATAATGAATTCATGGTTTACTTGTTGTTGGACAAAACTAATAGTTTTTCTTTATTGTGTATCACTTACTGAGCTCATTCTGCTCATCCAAATTTTTTAAAATGTTTTTCTTAAGACATAGAGTAGAATAGGGTCAAGGATGGGATCAAAAAAATGTCATGCTATCTAAAACATGGAACTAGACATGACTGTTTTTTTCAAGAGTTTTTATTTTATGAAAAAATTGGATACTGAGTAGAAGTGTCTGCATGTAATATTCATGTCGTTATGTAACTCTCTAAAACTCTAAACTAGAAAAGATCCCGAATGTGAATTATTCCTTTAATTCAAGATTATTTCATTGTTTAAGGCTGGGTCCTTATAGTTGGTATCAATGGTCGGTTTAGATAACATTAGAGTTTGGGTATTGATAAATTAAAATCCATAAATTAATTTATGTTAATATTGAAATGATAGAGAATTTAAAGATTACCATGTTTCTTTTCTTAAGATATTTCTGTGTTCAGAATGGGTTTCCATAGAAGAAATAAGGAAGCTATGTTGAGATGACATCAGGAGGAAGACAATTGTCCAAATCAGCAACCTGAGATGGTTGGAATCAGAAGTGAATAGTTTGTTGTACTGATGGCACAGTTGACTCAGGCCATAAATGTTGGTGGAATCCATGCACGAGATCAGCCATATCAACAACAGAAGAACATGTTAATAGTGGAGAATTTCATGAGGCAACATTCCTCATCATTCAGGGGATCATCTGACCTTGTTCTAGAATAACGGTGGATTAAAGAATTGGAGAAACTTTTAGATGTCATGGGTTGTTCAGAACATCAAAAGGTTATTCACATTGTTTACTATTTTGAAGGTGAAGATGATCAGTGGTGTTCAATGGTTAAAAATATCAGGGATATTTAGGAGAATTATGATCTAGTTTGGGATGAATTCAAAGGTATGATTCATGAGAAATATTTTCCTGAAGTGGTTCGACTTAGGATAGAAAAACAATTCTAGGAATTGAGGTAGGAGGATGACTTAGTTGCTGTTTACGAAGGAATTTTCACTCTACTGGCAAGGTATGCTCCACATTTCATCCAAGATCTTGACTATACGGTAAATCGATTTTACTCAGGACTAAAGCCACGATATTGAAGAGCATTATCCTCTCATGAGTTCAAAAGTTATTAAATGTTTTTTCGATGTGCGGAGAAGGTGCAAATGGTGTTTGCCGTTGATTATGTGTTCTTTGACAAACAACATTATAAGAGGTCTAGTTGAAAAGAAAAGGGATTGAATTCATCAATGAAGCCTAGAGTTAAGAAAACTAAATATCTATCTTGTGATAAGTGTAGTAAAAAGCATCTTGGATAATGTTTATCAAATTCTGGGAAGTTCTTCAGGTGTGGTAAGTCTGGTCATATTGCGCATAACTGTAAGGAAAATAATCATGTAGGAAATGAAAAGTTGATGGTAAGACGTTATAAGTGTAATGAAATGGTTCATTATAAAAATGAGAGTACATCGAAGAACTCAACTAAGGGAATGCATCCAGACTACAAGTAGAAAGGGGTTTTTAAATCCTTTGTGACTACTTCAGTAGATGTTGGGCCATCGAATAAAGTAGTATCAAGTACACTGTTTGTTTGTTCAGATTATTCCAATGTGCTGTTTGATTTAGGGTCTACACATTCGTTCTTTTCTGAGAAGTATTCTAGTAAATTGGGAAATCCAACTCAATATATGAATCCTAAACATATGGTAAAAACACCTAGATGAAACATTGAGACAAAAAGAAATTATAAGAACCTTTATGTCTCTGTTTGCGGGAAAAATCTACCTGAAAACCTAATTGTTTTGCCTCTAGTACAGTTTGATGTTATTTTGGTTATGGATTGTCTTTATATTTATCATGATAATATTGACTGTAGAGCTAAAGTGGTTTCTTTTCAGAAATATTTTCATTTTGAATACAAGAACGAACCCCTATTATTTATAACATATCAAGAAGCTGAGAAACTAGTATAATATGAAAATGAATGTTACATTCCCTATATTGTGGAAAATAAAGGATGGTTTGATATTAATGACGTTCTAGTGGTAAATGAGTACCTTGATGTTTTTCCGGATGACTTTCCTGGTATTATAATTGATCGGTAAGTTGAATTTATTGTTGACTTAGTTCCAGTTGCTAAGCCAATTTCAAAACCCCCATATCAAATGGCTCTAATTGAAATTTTTTAGTTCAAGAAGAAATTGCAGGAGTTATTAGATAAAAGTTTCATTCAACCTAGCACATCACCATGGAGTGATCCTATCTTATATGTTAAAAATTAATATGGTTCAATGAGACTTTTCATTGATTATTGATCATTGAATAACATCATTTTTAAGAACAAGTATCATTTTCCTCATATCGATGATTTGTTTGATCAACTCTAGGGATCTCAGTATTTTTCGAAGATTGATTTGGGGTTCGGGAACCATCAGTTGAAAGTAAAGTACCCATTCAAAAGACTTAATTTCATACTAGATATGACCATTATGAATTTTTATTTATTCCTTTTGGTTTAACTAATGTACCTACTATATTCCTGAATCTTATGAATATAATTTTCCATGGGTTTTTGAATAAATTTATGGTTGTGTTCATTGATGATATTTTGGTTTATTCGAAAAGTAAATAAGAACATGAAAATCATTTAAGGGTTGACTTTAAAACCATAAATGAAAATAAACTATTTGGAAAATTTGGAATGTTTGAGTTTTTGTTACAACTAATTTCTTTCCTTGGTCACGTTGTTTCAAAAAATGGCATAACTATTGATACTTTTGAAACAAATGTTGTTGAATAATGGCCAATACCCACAAATATAACAGATATCCATAGTTTTATTATTTTAGCAGGTTATTATCATAGTTTTGTTGAGAAATTTGTACGGTTATCTAGTCCAAAGAATAAGTTAACTCAAAAAGGTGTTAAGTTCATTTGGAACAAGAAAATGTGATGATTGTTTTCAGGAATTGAAAAGAATATTGGAGAATGCTCTATTTTTTGATCTACCTTATATAAAAGGTGAGTTTTTTATTTATAGTAATGCTTCGTTAAAAGGACTTGGTTGTGTCCTTATGCATAAAGATCAGGTAATTTCTTATGCTTCATGGCAGTTGAAACCTCATGAGTTAAATTACACTACACAAGATTTGGAATTAGCTGTTGTTGTTTTTGCCTTAAAAATTTGGAGGCATGATTTGTATGGAGTAAAAAGTGAAATATATACTAACCAAAAATGTTTATGTATATATTCACTAAAATATAATTGAAGATGAAATTGTGGATATGGTTGGAATTAATCATTGATTATGATTGCACGATTCCTTACCATCCAGGAAAGGAAAATAAAGTGGTTGATGCTTTGAGTCAAAAAAGTAATGCTTCATTAACCATGATACATTTGGAAAAAGTTCCTTTGGTTTTTGATTTGACAAACTTTGGCATAGAAGTTGTTGGTGGAGGAAATTATTCTGTTTTGTTTCGGGTGTCGGTTGACTAAATCTGCTCATTTACTTTCTATTCGAGATACTTTGTCTCTAGATCAAGTTTTTGAGTTTTATGTTAAAGAGATAATCGGGTTTCATGGACTTCCCCTCTCTATTGTATCTGATCATGATCCTAGGATTATATCTAACTTTTTGGGATGGCCTTTAGATATTATTGGGTACTAAATTAAATTTTAGTACAACATCTAATCCACAATTATATTGGTAGTAAGAATGAAAAATTCCGACCATGGAGGATATGCTACGTGCTTGTTCACCGGATTACCAGGGATGTTGGGACCGACATCTTTCATTGGTTGAATTTTCTTATAATAATAGTTTTCATTCCAATATACAGATGGATCCATTTGAGGCATTATATGGAAAGCGTTGTCAAACTCCAACTTTTTGGGATGAAGTAGGTGAAACAAAGCTGATGGGACCAAAATTGGTAGAAGAGATGGAAAAAAAGGTTTAGTTGAGTCAGAAAACATGAGAACATCTCAGAGTAGGCAGAAAAGTTATGCAGATGACCAAATGAAGGATCTATCTTTTGAGGTAGGTGATCATGTCTTTCTCAATGTTTCTCCTGGGAAAAGTCGGACGCGTTTTGGTAAAAAGGTAAAGTTGAGTCTGAGGTTCATTGGACCTTATGAAATTCTAGAGAATGTAGGATAATTTGCGTACAGAGTGGATTTACCTCCATGTTTATCCCAGTTACAAAATGTTTTTCTTGTTTCAATGTTGAAAAAGTATATCCAGATCCATATCATGTTTTGAGTCCAGAGGTAGTTCAGTTGGAAGAGAATCTTTTTTATGAGGAAAAAATAGTAGAGGATATTGACCATAGAGATCAAGTGTTGCAGAATAAGGTAATTCATGAGGTAATGGTTTTGTGTAGAAATTATTTTTGAAGAAGCAGCGTGGGAATCGGAAAATGCTATGGGGGACAAATACCCCCATTTATTTGATAAGTGAATAAAATTGTGAGGATGCAATTCCCAAAAGGGGGGAAGGATGTAACATCCTAGGTAAATAAAAAATAAGAAATTTTCCATATTTATTGATATTTTTGAATTAAATATTAATTTTACTTTAAATGGGTTTCTATGTTCGATGGCACACCCGATACGCATCAACGGGTTTCATTGAAATCTTATGTTGTGCATGAATAATATAGTTTTATTATTTTAAATGGTAGCTAATGCCTAATTGTTGTGTTGGAGGGGATGAATATAACTAACTAAAATATTATTATACATGTTTGTTAATTTTTTTTACATTTATCCAATAAAAGTTTGAGGCTTAAAATATGAATGAATCTTATTTTAAGCTTAAATACTCTAACATTCACTAAATGGTCGATTTACTGTCTTTTGAAGGAAAACCTTTTTTAAATCCAGTTTTAGTAATTTTTATATGTTATATTTGACAAAATAAAATTATTTTTTAGATTAAGGACATCAAAATTTACTTTGGGTAAATTTTAAGTATTTTTCCGATGAAGTTCATTTTTTAATAAATAGTGAAAAATAGATTATTTAAATTCGAAAGTTTCATTTAATCTGATTTATTTATATGGTTATCATTTTAATTTTTATTTAAAGTGAAAATATATTATGTTTTTACCATTTAATCAAATTTTTTTTCATTGGAATTAATTTCACATTGAAATTGGACATAAACAAGTATCGATATTTTGACAGTTATTTTTTCTCAAAAATTTGGAATTTGTTTTTCAATAAGAATTAATTTTAAATTAAAAAATCCAAATTCTATTTTTTTAATTTGTTAAAATAGACATTATTTTTTAATTTGGAATATAAAATATATATTTGTTTGAATTGTTTGTAGTTTTCTGAAAAACATCAATTTATTATGAATAATGAAACCACTAAGTAGTAGTTAAAAACTGACATTTTCATTTAAATGAAAACTTACTTCTTTTGTGAATTGAGTTTCAAAAATCCTACATACAAGGTTTTTATTATTAGGTAAATTTTTTTTCAGTAATATGTAAATAGTTTTTGGTTAATAGTAACATTTCACTTTTATTTGCCACGATTAAAGCTAAATAGGGTAATTCAAGGTAAAAAGAATATCATAATAATAAAGAATTACAGTAAAACTTGTCCTAACCTTACTGGTTGACTCATATATGACCATTTTCATCTTTTGGTCGATTTTGGGACCCCATGTAGCCACATGAGAGTGATAATGACACTTTAGATTAATTAACTTAATGTAATAAAAAAATGTTAGAAAACAATATCTTTTTGTAAATAAATGTTTACATGGGGTAATATAAGATATCATTTTGACTATAAATATTAATTGGAAATATAATGAGATTTTATACATCATGGTATTTGTTTTTATAATTTTTAGACATAAAATAATTTAAATTATTTATAACGCAATAATGATGCATTATTTACCTCATTAATAAAAGATTTAAATAAATAAGATTATAAATATTAAAACAATATCCAAAACCTGGCCAATTCTTATTGGATGATTTTATTTCAACCATGATCCATCTTATATTCTAATTTAATTAGTTTTGGACCTTTATAAACTGAATATCATTATATAATAAAATAATATCTTCACACTTTCCAAAGGAGACCCTCCACCCCCATATAAAAAACCCTCACATCTTACTCATTCCTCACACCTCTTGAGACCCTTGGATCATCCAACCCTTGAACAAATAATCTCTCATGATCTCTCTCCTTCTCTTATTAGCGTTTCCTTAGGAATAAGGTACTTCAAGAAGTCCTTTTGGTTCAAACCAAAGGGAGTAACCCTAATTAATGGTAAGAATTCCTCTTAAATAATTTTCTTCTATTTTACTTCTCAAACACCAAATCTATTTTTATTACTTTGTTTTATAATAATAAAATTATCCTAAATATACTTGGATGTTGTTATGAGAATTATTTAAACTACACTTATACACACATCCCTCTAATGGTTGAAGAACATATTGTTTCTGTGGATGGAAAACTAACGTCTCACGAAATGATGATTGTTTGATTATCTCCTACCACCTCTTATTATGCCCATTAAGATGTAACTATATTTATATATGATTTATATTATGATTATTTTTTCTTTATTCTTCTATATTTTTATTTTACATCATAGCATTATGGTTTCCATTATGTTTAAACGCGATAATTTCATTTGAGGAAGTGCGGACTACCACCCCCTCAAAGTGATATGACTCTTTAATGCCATATGTGGGGCATATAAAGGATATTGTTAATGTTATTATATATGATATTATAGTAGAATTATAATATACCTATGTATCATTATGTTTTAATTCCATTAAAGTAATAAATACAAATGAAAGTAGCCTTTATGTGTACGTACGACATACCGTCTCCATGAACAATGTATTTCATTTCATACCTCCAAATGCTATAAATATTATAAATACATCTATATAATGGATATTTATTATTTATATGATATCTATATCCTTAATATAATTATGGAGAAAATAGACTATTTATTACATTAACAACTTGTAATTATAGGGTGTTCATTTGCGACTCAAGTACCAAATATCGACAAAACAACCATTATTAACTTAAATGATTACATAATGTTTATAACGTGGTGATAAGTGATATAAAAGGAATAATAAACTTTAAAAATGTTTTTCTGAAAGTATAAATTAACTTTAGTTTATGATTTAGGAAATTAAAGAACGAATGCGTCAAATCAGACACGAGGTGAAGGACTTCATCTCAATCTCCTTTCATTGAGGCATATTTCGATAATATTTACCTTCCTCTTTCACATGGTGTATAATAAAACCCTTTTAGTTTTACTTTCATTCAAAGGGAATATTTTTTCTACCAAGTGTTATACTAAATGTCAAATGGAATGTTTTTAACATTTTCAGTGACAATGACCTTTCCACCACCATAATTGTTATTTGGCTTCCTCTATAAGCCTTAATGTTTTCTAAAATGAAACGGAAATCCCTTATTCTATTTTTAGGAGTTTTGGATTTGAAAAATGTATTTGAAATGGATTTATTATTTCAATATTCAGAAATTATTTCTTGTGATTGTAAATTAAATATTATTAGTGAAATGTTTATATTATTAATATTTTATGTGTTATGATTTTATAATGGTACTTGGAATTTTGACGGGTGGTTACAAGATAAAACAAATGATGGTTGGTGCCATGATAAACCGGGATGGGTGGTTATGTTATATCCTCAAATTCATTATGTATGGAAGTCGGCTGTATTGCTATTATATTTAGTGTTATTGTGGAAGTCGAATATATGGTTTTTCCAATTAACAATTTTTATGTCCCAATTTATATTTATATGTTATGTGTTCTTTATATGGGTTTTATCGTAATATTATGGATACAAAAGTGTAAGAAGTGATCTTTTATTTAGTGGATATTATTTACAACTTTATAAAGATGAAATGTATTACTTTTGATAAAGTACTCACGGTTTACTTGTTGTTTTGAAAAACTAATAGTTTTTCTTCTTTGTGTATCTCTTACTAAGCTTTTTATGCTCATCCCATGTTTCTAAATGTTTTCCACATGACATAAAGTCAATTAGGGTCAAGGATGGGATCAAAGAAATGACACATTGTCTAATACATGGAACTAGACATGAATCTTTTTTTCAAGAGTTTTTATTTTATGAAAAAAATAATGATTCTGGGTAGAATTGTCTATATGTAATATTCATGTTGTTATGTAACTCTCAAAAACTATAATCCTAAAAACATCCTCAATATGAATTATTTTTTTAATTCAAGATTATGTAAATGTTTAAGGTCATGTCCTTATAGTTTGTACCCTAATTCTTATACCATTTAGACGGTATAATTGTATCATGTTATATATACATGAAGTCCAATTAATAATAATTTTCTTTATTAATTTTTAGTTATTACAATATATTATATTTTTACTATGAAAAAATCTATGGATGCAGTTTCATTCTCACATTATTAATGGAATGTATTTTTCATTTAATCGTTGTGCCATAATGACTATTCCAAATTTTTTAAAAATTTAGTTTTTTTATTCATTATTTTTCTATCTCTAACCCTTATAGTGCATTTGATCACACCCATTTGATATTATTACCTTTAACATGTATTTAAGAGGAGGCAATTTATTGAGTTCTCATAGATGAAGTTTATTAGTTATTGTCATGTATAATTATTTTTTTATTTTTTAAATGTAAAAAATGGGTCCCATGTATGTATTTAGTTTTTTCAAAATAATTAATCTGATTGGTACTTCATGATTTTATTCCTTGTAATCATGCCAATTTAATATATAATTCACCATTTTCGGCTTCTGGGGTCGGGGTGTTACAGTTGGTACCAGAGGAAGTTTAGTAGAAAACATGACAAATATATTTAGAAAACATAGATTAGGTAAAAAACCAAAATATAGTCTATGAGGATAAACATACAAGAACATCCAGGTATTTGGTAATGAATAGATTATGTAGATATTTATAGAAAATACATTTATATCTAGAAACTACATGTGGACGTCGTTCTAGAAAATGATATACCTTGGAGTGAAAACTCTGACAAGGATTTTTGGTCTTGACCCAGGGTATCCTGGTACACGGAAATGGGCCTTTCTATGCACCTAGTTCGACACACTTGGGGTATATTATTAGGATTATTCACATTTTATTTACCCATCATTATGAAGGATATATGCACACAATGTAAACAATAATATGGTTATAGGATTTAGGATGCCTAAATTTATGCTATGTGCTCCACCATGTTTAGAGTAATAGAGAGTTCATAATTTTATAAGCTAATATATAGTATAGAATTAATTATAAATAGAACCTAGTAAAAGGAATGAGAACTCTACCAATGCATGTGATTTGAAGAGTAGAAAGGATCATATCTCAAATTTTCTTACTCCATCTTTTCAAAGTAATATTATACCCCACGTATCCTCATTATATGAGGAAATAGTATCATATGTTAACAAGGTATGTAAATAATTCTCTGAGTCCTATGGATTTGAATGGAAACAAAAGAAAAAGAGGATGGTATCAAAAAATATGGATAAAGGGCAAAGGGAAAGAAGGGTTTTCCAACATTTTATGAATGTGGAAAGAATCACCCTGGTAAATTCTTGTTGGGAATGAGTGTGTTTTATAAGTGTGCAGAAAAATCGCATGAATTCTATGATTTAAAGGGTATGAAAAAAGTTTCTGATGTAAAATTATTAAACTACAAGGATATAGGACACTATGTGAATCAATATACCAAGAACCAAAGGTATATGCCACAAATGATTTTACTAGATAATGATCAAGTTATGATATTTTTGTATACAAATTGGAAGGGTTAATAATCCTAGGTAGGAATCATACTATTTGAATATATTTTCAAATATTTACTGGTTATAAGAATTATAAAAATTATGAGGATTGTAATGCAATAATATTTTATTAAGGATTTGAAACAATAAGTTGAATTGTACCAAGAAAAGAAATTCAATGGAAGTTTAACTTTTTGTAAAACACATGATTAAGGGAAAGAAAACCATTAATATATTTCTGATGTTGAGATAATGATAAAGAAATTATTATTTCAGATAAGTACTGACTACCATGGAATAGATTATTGACTTGTCGAGAAGTAGTCTATGGTAACATTGATGGATTTTAAAACATTTTTTGATATATAGAATATATCCAACAACACTTGTAAGGATGAATTCATGTTTCTAATATGGTTTTATTTTTATTCAATTTATTAACATATTTAAATAGGATACATGATGAAGTTATTCACATGTTTAGAATTTTAAAATTTAGAGCTTCTTCGTGTTGATTAAGAGTAAATGATAAGTTCGTATTGGAAATTTAGAGACCATTATTCTAAAGTGTTGAATATTTATATTTTAGAATGTTTAACCATTTATGAAATGGTTTATGTATATCATTGTATGAGCTTTTATAACATAATGTTTTACATCACCATATGTCATGACATGTGCTATGTGATGAAGTATATATAATTCAAGCTGAAATAAAAGGATGAGTTTTCAAATAGAAACATATATTTATACACTTATAGTGGGTAATAATTACTCAACTCAAGGAAACGTGTTTTGAATAATATGTTTACTTATTATCAAAATCATTGATAATATCGATGAATTTTATTACAATTGTTCATAGTTTTGTATTAATCAACATTTATCTGAATATGTTCCTATTGATTTCCATCAGAATTTCATAGTTAGATTTTTCTTCCATGTCAAGGTTTTTACTTGAAACTAATGTCACCCCATTCAAATGCATACATTTTGTGGTGACCACCTCATTTCCCTTAACCCTTTTTAAGAGTGTATTTTATTAACCCTATTTCCCATGTGGGTTTGCCACAAGGTAATTTTCAAGTATCAACCTTTAACTTTCAATGTATAGTTTCAAATTATGAGGATGCAATTATGTTGATAAGGGAATAATGTAACACCAAAATAATTTACAAATATATTTAATATAGAATGCATGAAACACTCAAAAAAACATTATCATAATATATCCAATAAATATATCTTTTCCACTTCTATAATATGAATTTCCAAAACCTGACATACACTATTGCATTTCGTTAAAAATTTAAAGTTTGATAAGAAAAAATAAATTTTTGATGAATAGTATCATACCCTTATGAATATTAATGAATAGTAAATTGTCCAATAATAATATAAACATCACCCATGAGTGTATAAATACAATTTATACATATTATAATTGAAAAAACGATCATAGTATAACTATTCGTATTTTTTGTATGTTGAAAATATTTTAATTACAATTCTATGAGAAATTTTATTATTTAAAATGGAAATTTATTTTCATAAAATGTGATCATAATTTTTTACTTGATTTTTTATGGTTATATGATAATTTTGTAGGACCATGATAAATTTCGAAGGGTGTTATAAAATGGGTTATAATATTAAAATCATTTTTAAAATAAATTATGATTTTCCTTAAATATTAGATTAAAAATATTTAGAAAATTATTTTCAAAAAAATGGATTTCATTTTTGAATTCTACATGTTGAAAAATGGTTAGGGTAAAATTTTGTGATTTCTCTAAAATACTTGAATTTTTCGTGAATAGTAGAAATACGGTTTGGATTTTTCCTTCTGTTTAATGACAATATAATTAATGATTAATTAATATAAAATTTTGGTCGACTTGTGTAGAGTAATATATGATGTGATTTGTCACATGTGGCTAATACCATGGGAAAATAACTTGGGAAATCCCTTGGTTTTAAAAAAAATGACTAATGAGTTACCCCTTAAAATTAATAAAAACCTCCCTCTCGTTTACTATAAATACCCACTCATTCCTTCATTTTATTTCATTAAAAACTCAACATAATCTAATATATGGTAGTTTTACCTCCCAATTAGTCCTTCCAATGTGTCCTCAAGCCCCCAAGGTCCCATCCATCAAGTCCTAGGAGTTACTCTACTAGGTAAGAGAATTCTCAACATCTCTTTTCTCATCCATATTCTCTTTTATGTGGTATGTATTTAAAGTTTTCATACCATGTTATTATTTACATATTATTCCATATCTATAATATTATATGAGTCTTATATTAATATTTTAACAATTTCATCTCCCTTTTTAATGTTTTCTAAAATAATGTAACGTAGTCGTTATGCTGCAAAAGTGTTCGCTCAAATCTATCTCTTTTTCAAGCACTCTTATTATGTTATTATCTTTTAATTTAATTTTTTTTAATTAGGTATGTAATAATATATCACCATTACTTTATATAGTATGTATGAATGATGAGATACCCTTTTTCTCTCATCAAATTATTTTTTTGAATATTAAGTGACGTCGTTAGGCTGCCAAATTTTCGTGATGTATTTCTCAACTTTTTTTTATTTTGTGTTATTTTATTTAATACTTTCATCTCCCCTAATCTAAATGAAATTATAATTATAGTTCCTTACATGAAATTTATAATTATTATTCTAATGTAATATTTCATCATAACATCTAATTTCCCCTCCTCTTACACTAAAAATGAAAACACACTCTGGATGTGTTAAATATTCACATTCATGGATGACGGGTTGTCAACTTTTATTACCATATTCAATTCTATTAATGAAAAAAAATTACAGTTGATATAGATATGAATATATGTATTTCATCATATGTAATTTTATGGATTTCTTACACACTGATAATATAAAATAATAATTCAAAACAAAGTCATTATACACAAAACCGCCATGTTAATCCAATAGTTTATCATTATCTTTTATCAAACAAGTCATCCATATCATATATAAAAAATTTATAATATTATCATTTATATACCTATAATGTCACGAATTATATATATTAACAATTTTGGATGTTTTTCCACAATTCAAAGGAACAACCATTCATGAAAACAAGTAAATCGATCATGAAAACTAAGGAAGAAAATGCTTCCAAAAAAATAAAATTTAACCTCTTAAACCCATCAAACATGTGATAAGTGAAACTAATAAGGTTATAATAAATGTAATAAATAATGAATATTATTTTTAAATAATAATTAATTGATTTAATTTGGTTATCCAGGACACAAATATCACGTGAAGAAGACCATCAGACTTATGGTAAGGGGATTCTTCATCTCACTTCCAATTTTGTGAGATATTCAGTATTCACTACTACTAGTTATGTATGTTGTATGTATAATAAACATAGATGTTTAAAATCACTAATCTCTTTATTTCATGATATTAAATGTAACATTTAATGATTATAATTTTTGGGGCATAATATTCAGTTGATTACAAATTTGTATGTATTTTCTACCCGAACCTCCATTTTCATTAAGATTGCACGTATTCTATACACACCTCAATGAAATTTTTAATTACTCTTATGTACTAATCATAAATTCTGTGTAAAGTTTCTATATATATTTACTAATCACTTTCCTACTTTAAATTATGGGGTGTTATCTGTTTTAAGTTAATCTTTCCAAAATTATTCAGAAATTCAAGCCTGATTCAATGAACTTCGTAAATTTTTAAATATTTGGAGATTCACACTATAATATGTTTTAGGACATATTTATCTTTAAAAATAAAAAATTTTATTTTAAAATTTTATTTTGATTCATTTCTTGTTTTATGAAAGAAATGTTCCCTTTGCGCTTTAAAATCTCTTTAAATAATTCCATAAACCACACTTCAATATTCTATTTCTAAATCTTCTTTAAAAACTATTTTTAAAAGATTTTTCCTCAATATGATTTTATATGAGACTAAAATTTAATTTCAATTACCATACATTTTATTATATGTTATATACATGTTTACAATATCATTTTAGGAAAATTACAGATGATTTTCCAAAAGAACTCTTCTTTCCAATGTAAAAAATATTCTTCTCTTCTCAACTTATCCTTGATGAGATATTTTCCAAGTTCACGACATACTTATTACCTGTGTTGTATGTAATACCATTTTTTATTTAATATCAAGAGTCTATTTATTCTAATTTTATTCTAAGGGATTATGATTTGAATATTTCAAGGTGATATGGGACACTTTGGAATTTTTATGGATTATTTCCTCAAGAATTTTTCAATGGTCTTGTTTAAAAGTATCTTTATTTATGTCATTATCTTTATATGAATTAGTATCCTATACACTAAAAGGGTATAAATAGGGAATATTGTACTTTTGTTTGATCTAGGTATAAATAATGGTTTGGACTTACAGTGATGGGTGGGGACCGTTATAGCCACTCGATGCATCGATTTTTTGCACTATGACAAAATGTATGTATGCAGTTTCATTTTAAATTTTTTAATGGCGTGTGTTTTTCATTTATTAGATATTCTATATTGACTATTAAAATTTTAATATAAATTCAGTTATTTTTTATTCCTGCTTCTACTATTTGTAACCATTACTGTGCATTTGATCCCACCCTTTAATTTTTTTTCCCTCAAAAGGATAAGAGGAGGAGACCATTTATGGAGTTCTCATTGACGTATTTTATTAGTTTTTGTTATGTATAATGTTTTGGTTATATTTTACCAATGTAAAAATAAATTTCATGTATGTATCTAGTTTCTCCAATGCTACTAAACTGAATGGTCCTTTGGAATTTGATTCCTTGTAATTATGCCAATGTAATAAGTAATATACTTACTCTAGGTGTCTGGGGTGAGGGAGTCACATTGACTGCCTTTTTCCTCACATGATCAACTGATTTTCCATCAATAGAGACAATATTGATAGGAAAATATATTTCTTAAATCCAGAATCCACACTCACTAAGTTGAATATATAACTTTTTTCCTTATAAGAGACTCAATAATGATCTACATGTGATTCTAATGGTATTAATATGTTTTATTATATACCATAATATAATCAATAAATACAATGAAATAATCATTAAGATATTACTTGAATATTATATTCATCATATCCGTAAAAACTAATAGTATATTATGTAACACCTTGAGATTTTGTGAATTATTATTTTTACATTAATTTATCCTTTTTGATATTTTCCATTTCATGAGACACTAAAAATAGTTTATTTTAGTAAAGAACTATGTTTTAATTGAATTATACTCAACACCAATTTAATTGTGCTTTACATGCAATATATACTTTGGCTTTCACTACAGAGAACACCGAGGATGGCTTATGATATACACAATAATGACTTTCATCGATGACTTGTGTAACAGGAAAGTATGAGCTTTAATAGAAAATAATATGTTTTTAAAATATGATAATTTAATATAATAATTTAAAACCATGATATTAAATATGAGGTTATAAATTGTTTTAAATAATATATGAAAATAAAGTGTTTCTAAAATATAATATGAATTCATAGGTTACCAATAAATTATAAATTAATATGAAAATTGATTGAATATAAATGGAAATATTATTATAGTGAAAACATATTTTACCTTAACAGATTATTTTTTAATTTATGTATATATATGTACAAATTCAAACATTACTTTCACATGGAACCATCTTGGCGTACGTTACATTCAACACTGACTTGGCATATGTTCAACACAGCAGTGAGTTTCTATGAACCATATTTTATTATATAATTATTAATATGAGATAATTATAACCAATCCATTAAAATTAGTTATCAGGATTGTAATTAATACTTTTCAAATATTTACTATATTTTTTCTATATCAATAAAAAAATATTTATAATGAAGAATATTATTTTTGGTGAGTTCCATTTATGTTAAAACTACTATTTTCTTGAATGAAACTCTTTTAATAATTAAATTATATTTAGACCCATTTAAAAAATTTATTTGATAAAGTTTTCATCATTTTATAATTCATAATTTTAAAATTATCCTTGGATGAATTTTTGGGACTTTTTTGAGAAACATCATTTTATGATGAATAATGAAAAGTTCTATTTTTTATTTAAAAGATTCTTTTTTGTTTAATTAGTTTTTAATGATAAATGATATTATAAATATTTTTTAAGGTAAAATTATATAAATATTACATATATAAATAAAATTTAATTAATTATAATTATTTTCATTATGAAAAAGAATATAAAATCATAACAACCTTTTGAACATTTTTTAACATTAAAAACCCATTATTTTGTCCCGTCTACGAGATTAGCATTAATCTTATTTTTTCACTTTTTTGATTTGAATATAAAAAAACAAACATAAAAATTTGTATTAGATATATTATTTATATTCTAATAATTCCGTGTTATTTTTTACCAAAATTATTAGAAAATGGGATTAAAATTAATCATAGAAATTAGGGGGAAATTATGTTTAATTAGGGAATAACCCTTAAAATTCAGGGCCCAAATGATCTATCCACGTCTCCAAAACCCATTTTATATCCATATTTCTATAATAAAACTTCCATTATCGATTTATTTTTATGAATTTTTTTAGTTATTAACCTGTGTACACCTAAATTGTTTTTAGTAATTCAAAGTGAGACTTTTTACTTTTATATAAAAGCCACCACCTCTCCCACTTCCTCACACAGCTCAAACCTATTATCTTCGGAAAATACATGAATGTTCCATTTC
Organism: Viscum album; assembly: GCA_963277665.1. NCBI lineage: Eukaryota > Viridiplantae > Streptophyta > Magnoliopsida > Santalales > Viscaceae > Viscum > Viscum album. The sequence goes on from OY728119.1 coordinate 637,988,744, forward strand.
CGAGAAATCCTACCATAATCATATAATCCTTCCCTTTTTTAGGGAAATCCAAGGAATCATGTTGTTCCAAACCAAAAATAACTTTCTCGATTAAGAGGTTACATCTTTTCTCAAATACTTTCTTTTATTTTCCTTATCTAACCCTCCAAATCACATTATTGTATTAAAATATATAAACACTATTATAAAAAATATACTAGTAGTTTTTTTATGTAAATGGTTCGACCTACACTTACACACACCTCCATCAAATGGGCAACAAACATACTATTTATGTGTAAGGTGAACTACAGTCTCACGAAACAATGATTGTTCAATTTTTCATTATCATATAGCACGGTGGACATTATGATGTAAAATATATTTATATATGACATGTATTATTTTTATAATTTCTTTGTGAATCTGTAATTTTTATTTGAAACATAACCATATACTTTCAATCTTATGTAAATGTGATAATTTCGTTTGAGAAAGTGTGGACTACCACCCCTCAAAGTGATATGATTCATTCATAACCTACATGGATTTTATTAAGGGTGTTTTTATTGAGTATATATGATATACATGATACCATAAATATACTATAATAATTGTATATATGTACATATATTTTTTTACTTTCTTTCTATCAAAACTATAATGAAATGGAAATAGAATTTTTGTGTATATACAACCTACTGTATCCATGATCGGTCGATTACGATTCATAAATATATATTATATAGATTATTATAATAAAAATATATTTTATATATGTGATATATTTATCTTTTTTTTATTCATGGAATCATTATATAAGTATAATGACCAACAATATAACAAATTAAGACATATTTGAAAAATAAAGCGAGAATTACCCCAAGTTAAACCTTCACGCAGGATGGTTAAGAAGCGGGTAACATAAGGTCATAATAAAAACATATATGGTATTAGATATTTGAATATGGTTTTTAATTAATTTATAAAAATTTATATTTATTATATAGGAGTTTCTTATGAGTAAGATGAGATTGAAGACAGAAGATAAGTGGATTTCATCTCACTTTTTATTTCTATGAGATAGACGCTATGTTCTACACAATTTCCTTTTGTGTGGTGTATATACTGAACCTTATTGTATTATTTGTATAATGTACTTAAATGAATGGGAATTAACATATAAATTTTATGAAATTTATTTCTTGGGTATTACATTACAAAAGTTTCCAAATTGTTAAAATAGTTATGTCTTACTTTTCTTTAATTGAGACTAATGTTTGGTCATTACCCTAAATATTTTTCTGATGTTTATATAATTAGATGTTAAATTTAATATCATTAATATCATAATTTTAATTATTTTTTATGATTAATTTAATTTCCTTTTTCTTTTATGGAGAGTGTGATACCATTTTATCAAGTTATATGTGGTTATTGAAACAATCTCATTACTTTTCAAGATTGGTTATGTTTATGCTTTCATTAATGAAATATTATGATCAATATATCAATAAAATTCATAAAATTTGTTATCCTCCAGATATTCATAATAAAATCATGTATTGGTACCATTTTTACACTTTTTGGTACATATTATTGTTAAGAAAATGTATTTAGGAAATCCTGATTTAACCCTTTCTTTGGTTTTATATCTGGGTTGTTTTAAAAACATTATTTCTAAAAACAATTTCCATGAATATTATTCTACTATACTTTAATCATTACAATACATTTATACCATTTTTTCATTTACTATTTTTAATGGAATGTTATCTTTTCTTTCTGATCAAGGCATTTTACTAACATTTTTACCATACAAAAGGAATATTCATTTTACCCTGTATTCCATATATAGGTTTACCAACTATCATTTCTATGAAGATTCCATTTAATTTTTTAATGGTTAGTTTTTATGAAATTGTTTTTATGTATTTTGAAGAAAAATAGGTTTCAAGCCATTTTCATGTTCCTTTTATAAGTTTTCAAGAAAAATTGTTTTCAAAAAAAATTTATGATTCTTTTATAAAATTTTAAGGAAAACTATTTTCAAAATGTTTTGAAACATTATTTGTATGATATCAATGTGATTTCAAAGAAATGGGATTCAAAATGTTTTCAATTTATAATTATAAATTTTCAATGTGTTTTCAAAGAAAAAGGTTTTCAAAATGTTTGAACGCTTATTTTAAATGTTTTCATGAAAAAAAATGTTTTCAAATGATTTCAAAAATTATATATAATTTTTAAAGGTATTTAATTATAAAATTATTTTCAAATGGGTTTAGGTGTTAAAAATAATTTTTAAAATAATAAAATATATTTACCTAAAGAAACGTTTTAGGAATATGTTTTGAAATTACTTTCCATATAAGATGACATATGTTGATGTTACTCATTCTGTTTTGTGAAATAATATAAAGGTTATATTCATATTATTTCTAGGAATGGGTTACACTTAATGTCATAGTCTTCATGAAAACATTTTCTCTACCTTGGGTTATATTTTTTTGAAACCTGCTTCTTTTCAGGGGTTATGTTTATGATGAAATGGTTATGAATCAATATTTTTCCATAGTTTATGATATGTTTACATGTTTTAATATCCATTTCATTTCATTGTTTATGATATGATTATTTAAATTATTATGGAACATGTATGTATGATTTCATTATGATATGGGTGTGACCTATATCTCCTGTAATGAATTGGATAAAGGTTTATATCTCATGATATAGACTAATATGGTCTAAGTAATGAACCATGACAACTAAGATTTCCATGAGAGTGAACCATGATTGTCAATGTGGTATAAGAAGTGAGATCATGATACTAAGATGGCCATGGGAGTGAACCATGGCCACCAAGATAGTATGAGGAGTGAACTTGTGCTGTTAAGATGGATATAGGAGTGAACCATGACAACCAAGTTGGTATGAGGAGTTAACTCATTCTACTAACATTTCCATGGGAGTGAACCCTAGATACCAAGTTGGTATGAGAAGTGATCCCATAGTACCAATATGGTCTTGGATACGATGACTTGAATACTATGGAAATCATATTATATACTTATGTGACTATCACAATATCATGTTTTATTCAAATGTTATACTTCCATTTCTTATGTTCCTTATTTATTTATGACTCATGTCTTATGAACTACCATTATTTATAAAACAATTCAAGTATATGATCTTTAATATATAGGGTATGACCTTCTAATTTATTGATCATTTTCACACACCCTTCTTCTCTTGATTATTGTTTCATATATCCCTTGTTTACCCTTACAGAGAATTTATGATCACCCATTTATTATGTTTACTTACCCCATGTCATGAAGAATGGATTTATGTAGAAGTAATAAACATATAGATATTTATAGGATATGTGTATGAAATTTCACCATGATAGAAGATTTTTTTCCTTGATTCCATATATACTAAACTTTTAGAGTCCTTGGGCATGTATTTTTGTAAATCATTGAATATATATCTTAAATAATGTAATATCTATATAGGTTAAGCATGTTTCACTATAAATAAATAATTAAAAATTACATTATTATAAACTTATAATTTTCATACCTCATCTGAAATATTGTTTCTGGAATTTCGTCCATCATTACTCAAAATCGGTGATATCTAGAACGAAGGTCAATCTTCAAAAAAATTGAGATTCATGAGGTTGATAAAATAAATCATCAATGCGTAGTAGCGGATAATTTGTATTTATCACTATTAAAATTATTTCTCTATAATCAATTCTCAACCTCATGGATCCATATTTATTAGTAATAAAGAAGGGATTCCCATAGAGAAACACCAGGGATAATAAATCCCTTATTTCTAAACATCTCTAGTTGTTTCTTTACCTCCACTATTTTAAAATTTTCAATTATATAGGGAGTATTTTATATTTTTTTGGATCATTAATAAATTCTATTGAAAAATCAACATCATACTATAGGGGACATCCAAGAAATCCCTTGGGAAATACATTATTGTAATATTATAAAATAGTTATATCCATATTTTAAAATTTCCTTATTCATCCCAATATTTTGTTTTCTCTTCCTCCTAATGAATATAATTTAGTAAAGTTACTGTGGGTGGATCTAAATAAGATTAAAACGATGAAGTACCTTCTATATAAATACGGAATTTTACATCTTCCACAAAAATTGTAATTTATTTCTTCATATAATACATTCTCACATCATATTTTGAAATCCAGTCCATACTAAGGATTATATAAAAGTCCACCATAGGTATAATGATAATTTTATCAAATAAAGAATTTTATATTCCATACCTAGGACTTTAAGAAACATATTTTCTGTAATGATACATCCCTTAAGAGTTTTCAGTGACAACTTCCTTGTTAAATCAAAAGTTAAATATAATTATTTATTGTAAAATTGGGTAGTTATAAAACATTAGGATAATCCAGATTAAAAAATAGAATTTAAAATTTTGAATAAATAATTAATATAACTTCATCTTCATGATATGGTAACTTCACCATAGTTTTAGTGATCACATAAGTTTCGACATCTCCTCTTGGCCTCTCTTGTCAAAGATTCCCTTGGATCTTAGGACATTATTTTGAATAATACCTCATTGCTCTTCATTTTAAGCACTATATATTAATATTTTGTTTCACTATGCACTCATGAGTCAAATGACCATTATCTCTGTAGTTGTACCACACTCTTGTTCCCATCAGGCATTCTCCTGGTTGTTTCCTCTCACAATTTCTAAAATATTGAAAATAATTTTTTCCCTTATTCTTATTCAGTGTTTTACCTTTATCGTGGTTCTTAAATAACCCCTTCTTCTCTTGATTTCCATTGAATATATAGAATATAGAAAATTAATTCTCTGTTTTGATGAAATTTAATAGTATTTAATTATATGATTAAATATTTTCAGAATATAGTTCTCTTAGGAGAAATATCTTGAGACCTTAAAATAAATGATCAATCTTTTTTACTGAATCATGTATGTAATCTATAGTGTACATGGAAACTCTTGTGAAGGTACCATCATACTCTCCAACACTCTCTTGTTCCTTTTATATTATGATATGTAATTTTATCTTCATTTTTGTATATTCCTCATGAGAGAAATATTTTTCAAATAATGTTTTTTAATAGTTTTCCATTGAATTTATTTTATTTCATCTCCCTCCTTAGTATTCAAGATTAATGACTAACACTAATATGCATCATCCTTGATGAAATATACCACTAATACTAACATCTCTATTTCATCCAATTAGAATGATAGAAACATCTTATTAAGGGACTTGATCCATTACTCATCTACAACTTGATTAGTATTCCCATTAAAATATTGTGCCATGTACCACAAGTAATTAACCAACATTTTTGTAGTAAAAATATTTTTATTAACTTGAGTTTGGTGCCCTAGAATGGACAATGTTGGATCATCCCCAACACTTACTATATTGACATGATCATTGTGGAAATCCCTTCATTTTTATGGGTATTCATTAATTTTCTTCCACTATGATCCATCAATAAATTGTTGTATATTGTGAGTTTTCTTATAATCATCATGAGAATTCATCCACAAAATAAAAAAATATATTTTTAATAGTAAAAGTTTTAAAATATGCTAAAAAATTATCATACCTTTCACATTGGTTGTTTTATAATAAAATATAGTTCACAAGGTTTCTACTAAACTTTATTTGATACTAACTATAATGATACTTACATGAGTAGCCTGAATTTAGTGCCTTGATTAATTACATTACCATAGATACAAGATTCGAATCTCAGAGGAATAATTAGATTAGTATTATTAGATAACTAGATACATATGTGTTACCATTATTACATTTGTGATAAATTGTAAAACCTTAAAAAGGAATGTAATTTCTTACCTGATCTCATTCAAAAATTTCATCTTCATATCTTATGAGAAAGATAACAAATAAAACGGTGCGCTTATATGCACTGTTAGATTTAAATACAATTGGACATTTCTTGAAAAAATAATAAATGAATCATAATCAATATGAATATATATATATATATATGGCTGAAATAAATTCCACATAATCCACAACATTTCAATAATTAAAGGATAAGGTGCAATCATTATGAAAATTTGAAAGAATGGATACAAATTCCATTTAATTAATAAATTGAGAAGAATATGAATTCATGGATAATATCATAGTGAAAATCATATGGATTGTAATGAATGAAATGATTAATAATTTGGATGTTATTATAACTTGAATCACAGTACCTTTACCATCAATACCAATCAAATGATGAGTTAATCATTTTGTGTAAAAACCCATTTAATTTGACCAACATTGTCATCTCATGAGACTACTAACACATAAAGGGGATGTCCATAACTAGGATACACCCATGTTTCCATTTCCAAAGAATTACTAAAATATAGAAATGATAAATTTAATTCATTAATCAATATTCATTATCAACAAATATCTGTATTGAGTAAGAGATGTGGATTTAATGTTATATCAAGAGTTAATCAAATGACATTAAAAGTAAACACCGTATGAAAAATAGGTATACAACTTAGGAAATAATCTTATCAATGATAAAAGGAATATTTATATATAATTAAATCACTAATTAATAATGATCATGAATAAAAGGGGTAGTACACAAAGGTAATAAGTGATTAATATGGCATATGTCCCAGTAAATTAAAGTGAGATAAAAACCCCTTATCACTTTTAATCAATCGAATCCTATGCCCCATAAAATTAATAATCCTCAAATGAAAAATAAAATACTATAAAGATAAATAAATTCATGATATAATATTTTAATGTTCAGTATACATACACTACACATAGGAAATAAGCGTTAAATACGGTATTTCCCACAAAAATAAAAGTGAGATGAAAATCCCCTAACCTTATGTCTAAATGTGTTTTTCCATTTTAATGAATATCCTTTTTAATCAAATAATATTCATTAATTATTAAATTAATAACATCTTAAACTTATATTTGATTCATTATAATTTTACTAGGTTCATTTATATTCATTTCTAAGAGTTATAATGTTTCATTTCGTTGTTCCAGGAGCGTTTATTTCGTGGTTACATGATCTATTCACTTGGGTAAAATTATATAGTTTCTCTTAAAATTGAAATAATTATTCATAAGGGAAATTAAAAGTTATTATTTCACTCCCATAAATTTTAATGGTACCATATATCACTTTTTTTACATGAGGATGATTCATTAGATAAAATGATAATGAAAAATGAATATTTTATTTTTGCAGTTTTTAGGACCATCACAAACATGTATCATTTTATTTAATATTACATTTATATACTATTTAGAAAACATCAAATTATTTTTAATACACATATTATAATATTCTTTAATCATGAAAATTGTTTTATGACCAGACTTGAAAGATGTAATTAAAAATGAAAACTCCTTATCCACGAAGGCGGTGAATCGACACCTCGGAGATGTTGTTTTCATTTTTAGAAATAATTAAAGAGGAGAAGAGATTTTATGATGGATACTCCATTAACATAATTAAATTAGAGAGTAAATATATTATTATAGTTACCAGAATACTTTTTATAGAGGATTTTAGTAGAGGATAGAAAAATAAATAAAATTAAAATAGAAAGAAGGAGGGGTTTACCTCTTCAATATTATCTCCTTGAGAACCTCCTTAAGGACCATGGAAATGGCCTTTTCACGAGTCTAGTAATACCTGATAGTGGTAAAGAGTCTTGATAGATTAATTGGGTAGAATTTTATCAAGCTTGAAGGTTTTGAAAGTGTGAGGTGAAGGGTTGATATTTATAGTGGGAGGAGAGGGGTGTTTTTTATTATTTTATTCATTTGATTTTTATTTTGGATCAAGACAATCAATATTGTTGAATAATGTGATTATTTATTGTAAATAGTGATTTTGAGTTTAAAATAATGGTTTATTACGTCATATATAACTGAAACATTCATGTATTTGGCTTAATATGATAAATACCGTAAATTACTATATCTCACTTTTTTAAAAAATAAACTATTTCTGAAGAAACCCAAAAATTCACCATAACCATTTTTGGTGTGTAAATATAAAAAATGACATCTATTTTAAGAAAACCATTTTCTAAATATTATAAATTGAATTTTTAATTAAAATTATCATTTATAAGAAAAATACCAATTTAAATATTATAACTGTTTTTATTACACTTTGAAAAATTGATTTGGGTCGCATAAAATTATATTATAATTACAAGACAAAAAAATTATTAATTTATTAATCTTTTTTTATGAAAAAAATATTTTTAATCGTTATAATTAATATATAATTGTAAATAATGATTTCTGTTTTTTCAAAATATTGACACATAATTTATCATTTTTAAAATATTTATTTACTTATTCCATGATATAAATATATCATATTTTCATTTATGAGATACCTAAATTTTATTTATACATTAACATGAGAGTATATTATTCTAATATAATGTTTACTATTCTTAATGGTCATATTACAATTCGGACCGTCATATAAATATTTAATATTATATAATAGTTCGTTTAAGCTTGGTGTTATGTGAAATTTAAGCTATCGAATAAATTGAATTTGTTTAAGAATCTAAATAACATAAAATATTAGGGTGTTATATACTATTAAATTATAATTTAATGAATAAATATAGGATAAAAAAAATTAATGTGACTTATTATACAATTATCAAATATTTTCCTTTAATATAAATTCAAGAATAAACAAACCCGATAAATATTAAATTTAAACATAAATCTCTTAAACTTTTGACTTTTCAATTATAATCCCCATGATTGAAATAAATCCTAAAGAAAAATTAAATAACATGAATATAATTTTATTCATGTTATAACATATCAAATTTTCATTTCATACACCTCAATCAATAATATTGGTGTATAATAAACCATATGTCTTAATTAAGATAAATTGAGATGAGAAAACCTTATAATGATCATAATGTTAAACTGAGAGTTAATGAATGATTTGATTATGTGTACTGAATATAAATCAACATAAAACAATTATAAATACAATATAATGTAATAAAAATTAATTACACGCGTAATCTTATAGTATCAGAGATAATGGAGAAGTAATATAAACCATTTAAAATAAATTGAGTTATGAAACACTTATCAATTGGTAACTTCAAGTCAGATACTAAAATTTAGATATAAAATACCATTATGTTTGAATTATTGATGATATAATATTTAAAATTGATATTATATACATCATATACAATAAATTAGATGCACAATAATAAAATATACCTTAATAAAAAAATTGAGACAAAATCCCTTACATCAAATGTCAATTTAGTTTATCATTATTGAACCCCGTTTATAATGGTTTTATTATTTTTATTAACTAATAACAAAACCATATTCATATTTATAACATAATATAATATACCCTTATAACACATTACCTTCCTTTCCTTCATAATATTTCATTATTACCATTGTTTCGGCAGTCAATTACATTGTTTTCTTATGTAGGTTTTCCTATGAAAGTTCTTTTTATTGTGTATATGATATGATTAAATAATATCCTTATTATAAATATCATATTTAATCATTTAATTTATTTTTATTAAAATTAATGAATTTCATACATGAAAATGAATCACATCGCTTCGTGGAGACGATAGACCATAAGTACGCACAAGTGATGATATCATTTCATTAATGGTTGAAAGGGTAAATAATGTTATGATATATTAATTTTTAAGAAATAATATTGTGTAAAATATATCATATATAGTCATTATTTTCGTTATTATGACCATCCATGTGATTCCATGATGGAAAATAATTACATCGGTTTACGAGCCGGTAGTCCATTGTCCACACGAGCGATGGGTTTATTTCTCATTTGATGTTGAAGGATATATATAAATATTATTTCATAAACAGAATAAAATATTATTATTTGTGATATTGTGGTGTTATTACAATGTAATTTTTAACACATAATTTAGGTTAGATAAAATGAAGTTAAAAAACTAAGGAACATAGGGAATACACTTATCTTTTCTTAGAAGAATCTAGTTTGGATATTTTATTATGGACCCTGGGTTTGATCTTTTGGGAAGACCAAATACTCTAGAATGTTTCTATGTATTTTGGGGATATATTTATTCAGCATTTTGTTAACATAATGGAATTATATGTGTGAATATGTGAGGGGAGTGAGTTCTCTTTTATAAGGGATGATGAGTGACATTTTTGTAAATTCCCAAAACTATTTAATAATGGGAAGTCACTCTCCCCAAAAGTTCCTCAAACATGGATAAATAATGGATTTTAGTGAACTTAAGTACTATTCACACTTCCTACCAAAGAAAATAATTTTCAAACATTTTATTCCTTATCCTCTATGTTTACACACTTTTACCATTATATTTTCCACCATGATAATCCGTTTTTTAACCTAAGTACATTTTTTCTTTAAGAATAAAATAAAATGGTACTTATTAGATATTTATAACACAATTAATATTTATATGTAATCAAAATTATAAAACTAAAAATTCCTTGTATGTGGAATATTAATTTTCATAGAAGCACATTTAACATGAAAAACATTATTTTGAAATTAATCACAGTAAATAAATTTTATTATCATTATTAATCCTTATGAAAAAAATAAAGATAAAAATATTATTAAATATTAATTATTACAATTCAAAATATCTAATCTATCATATTAAATTAAATTTACATAATCATTTTTAATTCAATTTAAAATTTAATTGAAAATCATATAAAAAAAATAGTTTTCAAGAAATTCATTTTTCAGGCATAAGATGATATCACGTTAACTATTTTACTTTTAATCATCATGATATGGATTTAAATTAATATAGTTCTATATATAATATATAAATTTCAATTATATTTCCCCTTATTAGTGGATATTTTAGTTAATTAAAATGGAAGAACATTATGCTTTTAAAAATAGTTTTCAGAATAAATGGGGTTTTTCAAGAGAAAAATAAAATTATATGAAAAACTGGTTTAAAAACGAGTAATATGTAGTCCATTAGTTTAAATATAACTAAATAATAAATAAATTAATTTTATAAAAAGTTCAATTATAATAGAACATTTAAATTACTAAATTTATTAAAAATAATTAATATTTTTACAAAGAGATGTATTTTTCAATATTCAGTAAAAATTCACTCATCTCAAAACATATCCCAAACTTTCACCCAAAAATATATTTTATGTGATGATTTGAAAAAAATAATTTAATGAAATAAACTTTCTAAAAGTGGTATAAATTAAATATAATTACCAAATATTAAATTAAAAATTAAAACTGTTTTTCAAGAAACAATATTTTGAAGCATAACATGACATTACTAAAAAATTTAGTTATTATTTAATAATAAATTTTCAACAAAATTACTTATTAGTACCTATATATAATAATAATAATTAGATTAATCATATTCATACCCTCCCTTCCCACAACATGTTTGTAGAGGTCATATCTAAATAATATATTTTTTGGGTTATTTAAGGATGATACTATGTATCGTATAAAATATAGTACACAATTTCCCTCTTTTAAAATATCTGGTTGTTACATATAATAAATAATATCAATAAAGTATATTACATTTCTCTTGAAATAAATTTCATTTATTTGGTAGCATGTGTCAAACCCAACATTAAGCTTAAATGAACCGTGATATATTTTAAAAATGTTATTATATAAATTGGACCATTAAAATTGGAGGTATTAATACGAATAACTATACTAAAAAATATACCTACATTTTTTATATAATCAAAATTTATTGATTAATACATAATAAATATGTATCAAATTTTCAATAAATCTATTTTATTCTTCAATAATATGTTTTCTTCAAAAATGAGTTTTATATTTTTTTCGTAGAAAATATAATTAATTTCAAACCATTTTAGTAATACTATTTTATAAAAATGATATTAATTTTGAAATAATTATATAAAAATTAACTCAGGGTGAATGATTTAAATTTTTCTAAAAAGATTTGTTTTTAGTAAATAGAAAAAAATATCCATTTTTTGTAAAAATGACCGTTCGATTCATTAAATCAGGTAATTTATAGTACGATTATATTTTTTATTTTTTATTATTATGACATGTGATAAATTTTATTTATAATAATCTAAATAATTTCATTTTAATTTTCATTTTTCAAGATTTTGGTATAAATATATTTTCATGCATAAGACATATTTTTTGAAAACTATTTTAAAGTGGTTACTATTTTTAAATATTAATTAATTTAAATAATCCATAATAAGAAATCATTTAAATTATATATCTATTATAAATAAATATTAATTTATTTTCATATAATTAAGATTATGATTCATATATTTAATATAAATTCATCTCTTATGCGAACAATGCATTTTCTTACAAAACAACATTTCATTGTGCTTTGCGAGTTTAATGTAAAATTAATGTATTTCACTTATATATATTTAATATTAAAAAATGGATTCTATATTGGGGTTGAGGACGTAAAAATTTTATGAATGTGATAATTTAATTTTTGTTCATTATTAATTATATCCATACTAAAAAAGTATCACCACAATAAAGGAAAATCAATAATTAATGTTAAAAATAAATTATAAAGAAAAAATTTTACCCTAAAACATTCCTTCATATAATTAGATGAATTTAGTTCACCAATTTCCTTCAATTACTCTAATATATGGCCACTTAGTTCTTTATTTCATTTATTTTTACAATTACAATATTTAAGTAAAATATAAATATACAAATGTCACTCTCTTGATTTCAATATAAATATTATTTTGTGACAGAAATAAAAAAATTAAGTTTGGTTATAAATAGTAATTTTAAATATAATTTATTTTTTACCATTTTTTAATATTTATAATTTTTATTAATGAAATAATTCCCTTGAATAATTATGCAAGGCTTACACGATATTTATTCCTTTTAATTGAAAACTAAAATAAATTATTTTAAAAATACTAAAAGAATTATAATTTGAATTAGTTATAATATTCAAAAAAATAATAGATAAATATAACATGTTATTTTTTTTAATGTATTGTATATTAATAAAATTATTTTCATGTTGTTTTCAAAGTCAAATTAAATGAATAGTTCTAAGAATATCAGTAATGATATTTTATAATAAATAATATCTTATTAAATAATTTAGAATTTCTAAAAATAATATATTCATAAAATATATTTTTATATGATTTAGAATATAAAAAAAAGTCATTTATTATCCAATTTTCATTTTAAGGTTACTATCGTGACCCCTAAAGAGTAAAAATATTGATATCGCGACAATTGACAAAAAGGTTTAGCACATGTTAAAACAAAAATATAAGGGTAAACAACAAATCTAAATTTCTCCAAATATTATTTTATGATATTATTTACGCCCATAATCATCTTATATTCTAATTATATTATTTTTTAGCCTTTTTAAAAGAAATTTATTTTTATTAATTTAATATTTTAAGAACACTGAAAAATGTCCCTCCCCTCATGTATAAAAGGGGACCTCATATCCTCTTTTCATTAGAATTGAAAATCCTTTTAGTTCATCTAAGAAAAAAATACAATAATTATTTCCCATTACATGACTTATAGGACTTGGATTTATAATAAAACCATCCTATGAAGGATTTTGGTATAAACCTAAAGAGGTTGTTTGAAGAAGATGTATCCTTCTCAACTGAGTAGTTTTGTTTTATTTATAATTCCACCTAGTTAAAATTTTAATAAAAAATGGTTATATAATAATATCAATATATCACTTAATCTATTATTTTTTTATGTTAATATAATGCACTATATCTATCTTCTATTTCATCAAATCAGAAACAAAATCGTCATTTGTGTGTACATCATACTACCACCTCACGAACCAATGGTATTCATTTTCCATCACCATCACTCTTGGATTGTTTTAATGATGGATTTACTATATATATATATATATATTAAAGACTATTTATCATTTAATAAAGATAATATATCATATATATTTTTTACTTTTCCATTCATTTATAAATCATAACATTTTTCGTGCGTATGTGTGGATTACCACCTCCACGGATTGATGTGATTAATTTTGATTAACCACTTTAAATTAAAAATATATATTAGTGGATTAAAATAAATAATATTATATTAATGTTATAATTATAAATATATAATTAAAAATAATATTATTTTCTTTCTATCATTATCATTGAAAAATGGAAATGTTACTCATGCGTAAATTATGTCTTACGATCACTATGATTGTAAAACAGTTCATTTTTCATAAATATATTCCATGGTTAGTTTAAAAACTATTATTGATATTCTTAATCTATATATGATATATAATGTCATCTTTTACTATATTTAAACTACCAAATTCATTTTTCCCATATGAACAACACATCATCAAAATGTCCAATGTGAACTTAGTTGATTAGGTAATTAAATATAAAATGGTATTAAATAAAATAAATGGAATAATAAACCTTAAAAATATTTTTAATCAAGTAAATAATTACCATTTGATTATTATTTCGGAATATAATGAATATATGTGATGAGTCAGACCAAAGTTATGGGTTTTCTTTAATATATGCCTTTTTCTTGTGTTATATTACATCTTCATTGTCTTTGATATTATAAGATTTTGTGTGTAAAGAATTTTGATTAAATTATGTGATATTTACATGTTTTTATTAATAATGGATACACATAATAAAATCATTGATTAACTCTAACCTCAATGGTATTCTCTTGGTAATATATTTCATCTCCATTTCACTCTATTGATACATATTTCGTATTATGCACCTATTTATTTTTATGTGGTTTATCTATTGAACTATTAATATGTTATATCATAAAACTATTTATACACATGGTATTTAATGATTTTTTATGTTATTTACTACATGGGGTTTATTATTGAAAATTTAGAAAAATCGTAATGGTTTGTTTCACAATTTCATCATCATTTATAATGATTTATGTTTAAATATCCAATTAGGGAATTACATAATATTTCTATATTAAACCAAAAAATTATTCCCTTATATTTGTTTCAATAAATTATTTTTTTCCTTTCATTTTTAACTATTTCTATACTCGAGATTCCAAAATAATTTATCAAGGAAAACTAACATTGTTTTTCGACTTGGTCAAGAATCTCTTTTTTCCATATCCATATTTTCCATAAAAAAAATATAGATAATATTTTCGTATTATTTTATAGTTTAAAAAATATATTTTTTCCCATGTCTGAATTTTTACAAAACTGATTAAAATTTTTCTTCGTTTAATTTTAGAAATAAATGTACTTTTTAGATTTTGAATAAAAATATGAAAGGGATCTTTCTTTTAATAACTCAGAATGAAAAAAAATCCACACAGTTATGACTGCCTATTTCATTGAAGCATACTTAAAATGATTCCATGATTTTTTTTAAGTAAAATTTTCTTCCTAATATTCTAGAAAATTTTAGTTTTTAAAATTAGATAACAAAATGAAAAGGTTGTTTTGTTGAAGAATGTTTTTAATTATAGTTTTTTATTCATAAATAAAAAAATTATTCTCCAATGGTGATATGTTTTAATGATACCATCCTTAATTTTTCAATATATGGTTTATGATCTATTTGATTGTGGAAAGTAATTGAATTATGAATTCAATTTCATCTTATATATATTGTTTTTGAGTAAGTTATATTGATTAAGTTGTATTATTTATTCATACTGTGAAGGAATTTGACATATTAATTGACGGTTTGGGCCTAAATTTACATAGTCCCTCAATCCATTGGTATGTCTCTTGAGACAACCCATTGGATAGGTTTATTAAATGATTTTTGGTGTATACATAAGTAAAGTTTATACATTTTTTCACAGGACCTCAATGGTAATCAATATATTTATAGAAGTACACATTCATCCATTATGAAATTCATTATTTATTTCTAAGTGGTTATTTTTTTGTTTAAAATATTTATTGATATGTTTCAATTACATATAATGATTTATATTGCATCATTTGATCATCAATTACTCCTACCATATTATTCTCCATAGTCAATTTAGTTAATAAATGGTATGTGTTTCATATATTCCCTTGTCTATATTGATTATTCTTATTTACTTGTGATATATTAATCTATATATAATCCTTATTGAGAATTTGAGATAATCCTTACATGGTTTTTATTCATAAGGATATAAAGATGGATATTAGTAATGAAATCAAGTATAACAAATTGTTTTTATTCTATGTGTTCTATATTACTAATGAATTGTGGGAAGCATGTATGTTTTTAGTTCTTCAAGACTATTAAAATGATTGGTACTTCAAGATAAGATCCTTTGTATCTTATACCAATGTAATAAAGTAGACACTGGCTTTAGGTTCCTATGAGTATTGTTATTATATAATTTATCCAATGTCTGTAAATACTATATATTATTCTCTGAAACATCACCAATAACACCCAAAGTTCATCTTTATATAATCAATAAATAGTTATCCATTAGACTCCTTTAAAATATATCTGAAAAAATTTAACACCCAAAAATATGAATGATATGATATTTTTTTAGATCAAACTTAAAATTCATCCCCAGAAAACATGAAGTTTCTCATAATCTTAAATACCAAACATGTGAATAGATTAATTATCGTAAAACATTAAAATTACCCGAATCACCATAAAAACTCATTGAAAATATAGAAACTTGTAAAAAAATACTATCCTTATTACTAAAATTAAATAATATACAATTAAAAATTATTCATAAATCAAAAAATTAAATAAACGTTATAAAAAATAACCTAAATTACCCTGTCATCAAATCAAAAACAAATTTCAAGGTTACCAATATTGTCCCATTTAATTCATAAATGTCAATAATCTATGTTTCTTAACTAAACATTATTAACCAAACATTTAGAACAAATTATGGGTCATATTTCCCTTAGTCACGTGTTATCTAAAAATATAACATTATCATTAAATTACTTTTATTCATTATAAATACCATTCAATATATGTTTTCAAATCATTAAAGATAAATGCTATAAAACAATAATAAGATGTTTCATGATTGTTATAACATGAATATAATTGATATAGCACTTATAAGGCATAATTATTCAATCAAAATACATACACACCTTAATACATTCACTTTAATGATTGGAATACCATAGGTCCTTCCTTTGTCTAGAATTTATCCCTTGGATTATGGAATTTACTCAGATGATTCCCTAGTTCCTCAAACATAATATATGGAATTCGTAATCAATTAATTTCTCTATGAACTTAATTTCCATATAAAAAACAAATTCTATTTATTTTGTCACATTCTATTGGATTTTATTTCCCAAGTCATTGAAATGAATAGAAATTAATTTTTTTATGGTCTTCACCACGTAAATATTCATAAATGTACATTTTCTTTTTATTTCCAAATTTAAAAATGCACAAAGGTTTATTTTTTAAATCATGTATCATGATAGATGATTTGGAATAACCACATTTTTTCTATTTCTAGTTACTATCTCATTTAGATTCACATTAGTAAAATCAATCTATTGCATGTCAAATTCACTATTACCATGAACACTCTTGGTTTTATACATAGTCTAATACCAGAAAACCAAAGTGTGAGAAACAATAATCAAAGTCATAGATCTGGAAAAAATTATAGAATATCTAATTTGTGACATCTTAATTTCAATCAGTGACATCGTATGTATAACTGATGTCATACTTGGTTATCGTATATTCAAATACATTATATGTTTTTAAAATTTAAATTTGAGTTAACCTAAGAAAATCACCCAGGGATGCCAAACTATGTGCTAGATAAGGGAACATTCATTTTACTTAAAATGATGGCCAATATATATATGAACAACTCATTTTATTTTTATTACCCATAGATGATTTTTTTAAAACCATGTCTACCTATAGTGTCTACATATAAATTTATTTCTAGAAAAACCAAAATATATCTATCTTACCAAAACATTAGGATTTTATACTATACAAATGATAATACCCTAGGTTTTAACTATATTTATCTAATCTCAATATATAAATATTAATGAAACCCTACACTGATACCAACTATAGTAACCCATACTTTTCATAAATAAATATTATATATTTTTAAATGAATATTCAATAAATTAAATTATTATCCCAATAAATTTTTTAATAGATTTATTATCATCAACAAATTGGATATAAAAAAACTTATTCGTAAATAATACATATCTCTCACTATGTTCTTCATAAGCAGAAAAATTATTATTCTTATCATACTTGAAAATAGTCTTCCTAACTTGGATAAAGGATAAAAAAATGGTGAGCACAGATTCTTAGTAATGGTAAATAATATAGATAACATTTATTAATTAAACATAACTTGGGCATAAAATTACGAGATCATGAGATTAACATTTGAAAACCATTCCCTAAATATCAAATATCATACTATTGAGTCATATTATAGATCTTAGAATAGAATAATACATGAATCATAAAGGAATCAAAGGACATGAATGATGAGAGCATAACATTATCATAAGACATATGTTTTAGGATACTCATAATCATAGAAATGTTTTTCATTAGTTAAGTCTCACTTCCTAGACTATCATAGTGTCTTGGTTTCACTTCTCTTTCCATTATATCCTTATTAAATTTTTACTACCAATAATATCATACTAGATATAGTGCCTTAAAAACATGGTTCACTCCCCATTAAAGACCTTATTACCTCATGAGATATCTATCTTCCCCATTGCAATGGAGGGATTTATAATTCTCTGACCACCTATCACAAAATCACAATCCATTAATATGTGTTATAGAATATTATAAATCATTCATCATATCTCATAATCAATGAAAAAGAAGTGGTTTTCATAAACATTCAAATGGTTCATCACATCATAACCTATGGAAAATAAATGGGTTTCAAAAATGTTTTTCCATCATAATCATAAAACATATAAATAAATAATATGGATGGTATAAATGTATAAAATCCCGTGTATAGAATAAGTAATATTAAATTACATCATTTTAATTGAAAATTACATTAAAAGGTCACTTGTAATATTTATTAAAGAAAATACACTTTTATCTTTGAAATAACATATTTAAAATCTTACATTTTCCAAAATGTTATGGAAAAAAACTTAATTGAAAAAATTATGGAATATTTTAATGAAAGGATCATATAATTTAGTGGTTATGATAAATATATATATATATATATATTATGAACATGAACATTAAAATAAATATTCTTTTCACATTTTTTATAAAAATTCAAAATTACCTCATTCATAAAATGAAAGGAAGATTCCTTTCAAAAAATTGAAAAATTAAGACATAGTAAAAACTAATTTTAAAAATAATTTTATATTATTAAAATAATTGTTGAAAATATTTTAGAATACATGGATATGGAATTAAAATTATTTTCTACTAAAGAGAGAAATAAAGTCATTCTTCCTTAAAAACATTCTTTTGGTAACCTGAGTACATAATGTGACGAGAGAAATGAAAAAATGTGTTCTCAATAAATAAAAATAGGATAATAAAATTCATATGATTATTTTTTTATAGGTTATAACATTGTATATTCATAAACATAATCACAAACAGTCCGGTTAAATAATTTGATTGTAAAATACCATTAGCGCTTTTGTAACTTTTGAATAAAATCCTCTTGAAAGAGAGAAAATTATATAGATTTTAATAACACTATAATTTTCATTTGAAAAATCATAAAATATATTCATGGGTATTATAAACACTACATAAAATTATTAATCAGTGGACAAGGAAGATGTCTTACGGATATAAAAAGTGTAAAAACAATTCATAAAAAAGGTTATACTTGTTTAAAAAGAATTATAAACTATTATATAATAAATTAAAATTAATTTAAATATTATAAATATAATTAATTCTTATAATATCATAAATTATCGACTATTGACATTTCAACACCAAATTCTTAATAATTCCTTATTTAAATCGCCTTTTCTAGGTGTCCAAAGTTTTATTTTTCATGAGAAATTTGTTTAGTGGTTCTGGTACTTATAATTGAATCATGGTTACCTAAAATACATAATTTTAATCATAATATAAATATTATATACATTAATTATTTATACACATATGTATTCATCTAAAAAGGATTGATATATAAAAATGAATTACAATATTTATGAAGACGTAAGCCGTATGTACACCTGACCATTGTTTTCAACTTTTTACGGATAGAATAAAAGAATGTTTTATAAAAATAATCATTAAAAATAATTATTATATCATATTTATCATATAAAATATTTAAATAAATCATTATTACCATCAATGTAATGTTTAAATAAAAAAATAATCTCGTTACTTTGATGAGGTGGTAGTATACACAAACACACAAGTGGCATTATCATATTCAAATAAATTGGAAGTTTAGAAGGTAAATATGAAATTGTAGTTAAAAATTAATAATTATAAAATAAATATAATGTATAAAATTTAAACCATAATAATAACAATCTGTGAAATATAGTGATGGAAAATGAATTGTGTTTTTATATAGATGAGGTAGTCTATAAATACACATGAGTGATACTTTCACTTTATATTCGATATAATAGAGGATGGATATTCATGGTTTGATAATAATATTAACATTTATTTTTATTTATTATAGTTAATTTATTACTTCATGATAAATATCTTATATTTGGATTATGTAGAAGAATAAATAAATTGAAAGATGCATGGTGGGAAGATTACCTCTTCTTAGGTATACCTTTTTTAAATTGCCCATCAAGGACCATTGAAATGGTATTTAAAAATATAATAAACTATATTTTTTGTGTAGTAAAAATTTTGAGAGATATGGGTGTGTTTTGTTTGAGCTAGATAAATAAATGTTGTGTAAAAAATAGAAATATGGGGTAGACTTTTATAATCAAAGGAAATGAAAACCTTGGAATTATAAAACATATTTAAACTAAAATTAATTCATTATCAATAAAATAATTATTAAATAATGAGTGAATAAAATTAAAATAGTTTAGGTTTAAAATATAATCATCTGATGAAATTTATATAGGTTTTGGTGTCATTTTAATCATTATCTATTTGTTTAAACTATTCATTATGAAATTTGATCCTCAAATGTGTTAATAAGATATTTTTCCATAATGGTTTATATTTATAATTATAATGTAACAAATATATAATAACTATAAAATTTATAATCTTATAAAAAAATCTAATCATACATCTCTAATTTCATGTTTTTTATTATTTTGAAATTATTTAATGAAATATTATTATTCATAAAAAACATTAGTGTCATTTTTGACATGTTTCATTTACTTTTACTATAATGTCATTAATATAGTTAGGAAATTAGAAAATAAAACTTTAAAACATCCCAATCAGGCTGTATTTATCTAAACAATTTTGGGAAAAAAATTATTTAACCAAATTGTATTACTATAAATATTTGGAAAATCATTTATATAATTTTTTTGTTAACTGAATAAAAAATATTTTTACTTCGCATAAGAAATTAATGCAATTAATCATTAACTAAAAATATTAAATGAAATATCATCTTAAAACATTTAATAATAATTTTAAATAATTATTTATAACCAAATATATAATTTTTTATACATGTGTATAGAAAATTAGAGATATTAAAGACATGATAGTGATTTTATTTAATTTTCTTAACTTAAAATAATATAATGCTTATTATCAAGGGAAAATGTCTAAAAATTTTCATATATTTTAATTTTGGTGGTCTATGATTAAATTTCGTCCATAAAATGAAATAATTTCATGTTTTGTGTTGATTTAGAAACCCTAACTCATTATTTTAGCATCGTGTTACACAATTATCCCTTACTGATGTGACAAATATTTACCACCGTTACTATTCCTATTGGAAAATATTAAACGGTCCATAATTAAAAAATATTAAAATATTGATTCCAAATATGGTATCCATTTTCCAAGATTAAATATCTTGAATTTTCAGAAATCAATGTTATTATAAATGTATAAAACAAAATGAAATAGATTTTATATGAATTCATTTTTATAAAAAAAATTACTTATATCAAAATCATAAATATTACAAATTAAAATGGAATTAATCTGATTTTTATAAATAAAATGCATCATATGTATCTTTTATATAAGATAAAAATTATAATAAGACATTTAAATTATATTATTTAATAAAAATAAATGATAGTATTTGATAAATAAATATTTTTCACTATTAATTGAAATAATCAATTATATATATACATTATAGTGTAGATAATCCTATTTACACCTGCCAATTTAATTTAAATTTTATAATATATAATGATTAATTTTAAACTACTTATTTCATGTCATGACATCTATCTAACCCTTATAATTTATTTAAAAATAAATATATTCTACAATATCATGGTGTTATAGTCATTTATCATTTGAAATAAAACCAAATGATAAGATTAATCATATGGAATAGAACAAAATCATGTAAATATGATATAATTTATAAATATTGATATAATTGTCAAAACTAAACCAAAATTAAGATGAATCTATTATAACTTATATGAAAAAAAAACATAACAATTTCAAGGTATGTCTCTAAAAAATCATTTAAAGTGTAAGGCATATTACGAACTAAATAATATTATCTGGCCTAAATAGTTGAGGTAAATAAAAATCTCAAAATATTCATATTTAGATCGAAATTATTATTTTTCTAGTCATACCATAGATACTAATCTTTTATTATCAATAATAATTATATATTGGATCCTTTATATTTTATGGATACCCACAACTATTTATAATTTGTCAGATAAAAATTTAAAATTTTAAGGGTGGAATTTCTAATGAGGGAAGAATGTGACTTCCCATATTTAAGAATGGAATTTGTGTTCTTATGTTAAATATTTTCTTCTAACAAAAACACCAGTAGAAAATAAATTATAAAATATAAAAAACAAACTAATAACTATTTATTGACTCTTAATAGACTCTTATAACCAAGATACATGAAAACATTATTAGATAACATTAATTATTACATACATTAAAAGTGGATAAAATAATAATGAAAAATAATTATAAAAGGAATGTATTTTTATAATTAATAATTTCACTTTATCAACATCACCATTGAGTATCTTTGTTAGTATAAATAATCTTATAATGAGCAAAAAATATCAAGAATGGATAATGTGTTAAAAAAATAAAAAAATTTAAAAAATGATATATTTTTTTGATAATTAAGAATGGAATGAATTTATATATAATAATGGGGATAATTTAGTCATTAATTTTCTATTCTAAAAGGTTCATAATCATTGGGTATAATAAAAATAAAAAACTTCAAATTTTAAATTATTGGTTTAAAGTAATATAAATAATGTTTATTTAGATGTATAAAATATATTTCAATAATAAATAATAGTTTTGAAATAAAATAAATAATTTTAGATATTAAATAAATTTATTCTGATAAGGGAATTTCATTATACCGATCAAAAATTCCTTTATAAACTCTCTATGTAGAGCATAATTTGGAGCCACTAGGTCGTCTCAAGGGAGAATGTGTTCATCACAATGAACCCCAAAAATATATTTTGTATTTTCCCTTGTTTTTAAAGTAGTGAAATCCAGAAGAAATAGTGATTATAGATAAATTAAATCAAATAGAAGAATGAAATAAAACACAAGTTGAAGGATTGATGTTAGTAATAATCTTGATCCACCCTCATTTGGTCCACATTACAAATTCTGATCATAGACCTATGGAAGGAATTAATCCAAAAAACGTGACTCAATGAAATGGTTGATGTACCAACATAGATCACCTCTTTCACCATAAACCATGAACACTATTTCCTGGATCTATCATGCTATATGAAATACTTTCAGGGACTATAGTGAGAATCACTTGACTAGACCCTCTATTACAAGGTTAAATCTCAAGAAGAAATGATCATGCCATTAACATAAAATCCCATTACTACACTCAATTATATATTTTCAATTGAAACCTAATGAATAAAGGGAGGAATATTTAAAAAAATGGAACCAAATGGTATCAATTAATGAACATTGTTATGCCTTTATCCACTTCACTGTCACATACACCTTATAGAAAAGAATACAGAAGCTAATAAAATAGTTTTTAAATCTCTAAAGTGATTCAAGATTTACTCCCATTAAATTTTTAGTATGTTATACCTTCATCACTAAAGGTTGAGTATCACTATGAAGAGGAAATATAACACTCTATTTGTAATATATAATTAGACAAATGCGATCAAGAAAATGATCAGTAATAAATCCCCCCCCCCACCAACACACACATGAAAACACATAGAAATTATAGCTATATTTATAAAAACCAAATAAATATTATTTAATTTCTCATATTTAGTACTGATAAATCCATGTGTAACATACTCCGATAATAAAAACATCCATAGTAAGAATAGGTATATTATTTCCAAATATAGCAGGAATCCCTGAGCCTCACTAGTCACTCAGAATATTCTTATGAGTTTCATTTATTTATTATATGAACAGAACCATTTGAAATAACATGTATAAAACCTATGATTATTTTCATTTAAATATTACATAGTAATCCAAGATATATATTTTGGTTCCATGACAATGTAAACTATTTTAAGTGAACTATATTGATATCATTTTAATATAGCATACCATTCCATGGTATTTAATTTAAAATTTAGGTGAAAAGGAATATCTCTTATATATCATGAATTTAAAATTAGTAGATATTATAATTATTTAGATAATGATTTTTAATATCATGTGACATGTTTAGTGGTGGGAAGTTAATATTTTATATCACTTCATCTTTGAATTAATATTATTTCAAACTATTTTAATCTTAAATGGATTCAAGATGTTGAGAATTAATCCCATGTAACATTTGGAAGCCTAGGTTATTTATAAGAATGGCCTAATTGTTATTTGTCTAATCTCATGTTACTTTTTCTATAAATTATGTAATCTCATGTATCAGTTTTAACACATGAGTTAATATAAAATTAAATTTTTCCACTATGTTTATTTAGACATGACTCTTATACATTGGAATAAATTACATTAAACACACATTTACTATTATGTATCCCATGAAAATTACCTAGTAATCACAAGTAGATCCTATAATCACTAAGACCAACTATAAACAACGATTGAAAATTTTATTTTCCCAAACAAAAATTGAATTATAAATTGATAATGGAATTAAAACGAAAAAATTATGGGATGAAATTATTTATTGAAAATAAAAAATACAAAAACATTTGATAATTGCCATGAATAATGGATCAAAAGTGTAAAATATTACAGAAAATTGAATTCTAAATAATATATTAATGTAAGGAAATATCAAATTCCCCTACTCTTATTCATTAAATTTTGGAAAAAAATAATTTAAATACATAATAAAAATGAAATTAAATACAAAAATATTTCTTCAAGTTTCTTTGAATAATTATATAGGTGTATTAACCCTCTAGAAATTCTATCTAGAAATGAAAAGTTTATCCCTATTTCAAATAAAGGATGTAGGTAAGGACTTAGTTTCTATTTTAAATTGATAATTGGGCCTAGAATATTTGGACAAACATAAATATTCATTCTATTTTTTGGAAAATTCATTAAATAATTTCCTTTTATACTCTATCATTTGACAAACACACACTTGATAACATACACTCTAAATTACTCATATAATTCAAATTTGGAAAAATAATTATGTTTTATGAAATAGATTTAACATAGAAATTAATAAAATATAATAAATATATATCTCCAAGTCCCACTTAAATAATTTTAAAAAAAATTGATTTTTCAAAAAATAGTAAATAGTTTATTTTAAAATAATAAAGCACATATTGAAATAAAAAATAAAAAAAATTATGGAATAAATTAAAAATGAAAAATAAAAAACCACATACAACTAAAATAGTTGTTTTTATAAGAGTAATTAAAAATATGTTTTGAAAAAAAAACTTGGAAAGAATGAAAAGTTTAAACCACCCAAAAACCTGTACAGGGGAACAATGTTTAAAATGACTACAATTTGGATGAGTAAGAAATAATTATTTTATAAAAATTAATTTACCAAAAACATCCAAGGGTAAATGATATGTACAAAATAATTACAAGCTAATAACAATTAATAAGAATTTCCCATACATAATCCTTAAATATGGGAAAAAATATTCACATAAACTGTAACGCCCTGACCCCAGTTACCTAAAGTTGGTGAATTATTACATAACATTGTCATGATCACAACAGGTCAAGTCTTGAAAGACCGATTAGTTTAGTAGCCTTGGAAACAGTAGATATATTCATAAAGTTTACATTACATCAATAAGTGAAAAACTACATCAACATATTTTCTTCATATCCCCTCATACTATCCCTCTAGGTCATTCATAAAATACTTCTTCACATCCTGAGAAAAATATGGCATTGAAATGGGTGAGCTCAGATGCTCATTAAGGATAACAAAACAGAGGAAACATTCATAAATAAACAAAAACATTTAAGGCAATGTATAAATAATACCAAAGCCTTTTAAACCTTTTATTCAGCATAATATGGCAAGGATAAAATTAAATAATGTGATTTACATATTCACATGGATATTCTACTTGTGGAGTAATCACATGCAATATCAATAACCACTTTCATAATGGCAGAAGGCATAATGCCAGACTATCATAACCATGTATCCAGGGCCTCGTGCCCAGAATACAAATAAGATTTTGTCAAGGCCTTGTGCCAAGACACTAGTTTGTCTCATGATATGTACCGATGAATTGAGGAGCTATAACGGGCTCCACTAGTCACTTAATAAGTCCAATGCATTCCTCATATGAAAAGATGAAACATAACATAAACATTCATATTAAAACTAGAATACGAAATGTCAATACTATACCCTCAAACCATTAATGGTATAAAAATAGAACATCCACAGTCAAACATAACTCATTCAATAAAATATGGAAGATTTTATTTTAATAGATTAACCTCAATTGAGAATAATGAAGGATATTGACATAGATTAATATAATCATCAAACTATTGATAGAAATATCTCCCTTTTTCTTGAAAACATTTAAAAGTCACAATATTTGTCATGAAGCCATTTAAAAATAGATTTTTGAATCAAAGTGTCCCATACAACTTTGAAAAATTTAAAAGAAATTTTGATTTGAAAACATTAATTTCCATATAAATAAATCCTTAAAACCATTTTTAAAACATGGACATTAATGAGAAAGACTTAAAATAATAAATCTTCAAAACATTTTATAATGATATTTTAGTTAGTGTTCCTAACCTAAAAAGAGACACCTGAATAAAAATAACTGAGGTAATAAAAACATTGTAATATCATGAGAATAAAGGGTTTCATGATATACTATGTCAAAGTACATTATATACACCATTTAAAAGTGATTTGGTGTATAACAACAAAGGAGTCTCAATGGAATGTAAATTGAGATGAAATCTCTCATAAAGGCCATATCATGAGGTTAAGGATAAATCAAAGACATAATTATGTGTGAAAAATTTAAATACACTCAATATGATTTCATATTAAGTGTAAAACAATCATAGGACATTCACACATATTCTTGTAAAAACAACCCCAATGAATTGGATGTTTTACTCAACAAATGGAGATTGAGTAAAAATTACTCTTATAGAGTTCATACAGATGACTTGAGAATTTATCAATGGAGTGATTATGTGTATAAAAAGTATATCCACATAAAGGGGAGTGAAAATTATGACATATTAAAATAAATAGTGATTCAACACATAATCATGGAGTAAAATAATCAATGAAGTATGTGTAAAGGAGAATGAGTGGAAATTGAAATTTGTAATTCCCTTACCAATTTGGTATCATACGAAACATACACCCATGAATGAAGGATCATACAATGTTGATGTAAATATACATTAATTAAATTATATTACACAATGAATTCAAGCATGGGTAGTACACAAACCACATGCAATAAATAAGCGGTGAATAATGGAAATCTCACAGATTTAAAAGATAGATAAGAAACCCCTTACTTTGTACTATTTCCTTGGTCGACGGTAGGTTAACCTCTTTTATAATGGTGAAATAATTGTTATTTAATTATACAATAATAATTTACATTAATATGATATCATATATGATCTTTTAACATTTATTTTTTTAATAATATCTTAGTATTATCGTTGTTCCAGGTGTTAACATACTCATTTTCTTTTTTATGTTTTGTTAATTAAGTCATGTTTGTTATGGATAGGTTGATTCTTATTCATATCCATAATGATATCAAGTCCTTAAAAACAAGTTTTAATCATCAAATTAGAATTATACTTGAATGGATACGATGGAGAATGAATCTCATCGCGTCCGTGGAGACGGTAATCTGTATGTACACACGAGCGACAATATCATTCTTTTGATATTATAATAATATATTATTGGATGTTATAATATATATAAAGATTAATTATCATGTTATATTTATTATTTACATGTATTTCACATCATTATTATACCCATCCAAATAATAATATTTTGAATAACAATTACACCACGACGTGGAGACGGTAAGCCGTACGTACGCACATATGGTGAAATCTTATTTAAAGGATGGATATAATACAGATTTTGGTTGTTCAATATTTATAACAACATAACATTATATATAATATACTATAGTTATTATTTTAGAATGGTAGCAACAAAGAATGAAGAAGTGGAAGAAGAAAGGAACTTGAAAGTGGGTGGTGAAAACATTACCTTTTCTTTGGGTTCTTTCTATTGATTTGATAAAAAGTGATCAATAAGTTGGATTTGTCACAAAAGTAAGGCCTATAGGTTGAATTTAGGGAAGTTTTGAGGATAGTTGTGTAGGGTTTGGCCAATCCAAAAGGTTTTGAATGTGTGAGGAATTGTTTAGAAGTGGTATCCTTTTTTATGGGGGAGGAGGGGCACCTTAGAAAAGCTAGAAATATTTTTTTATAATAAATTCATATTCGGTTTCTAATGGATCAAAAGTGGATTAGTATGTGTCTAAGGTGCAGATGGGCCGAAAACCACTCAAAAAATATGTTTTAGATAGGTTTGTGTCACTATATAAACCTTATCTTTTAGTTTTAACTCTTAGTTAATTTGTTTAACATTTACGATGTCACTTTGTATATTTATATTATATAGTTAATAAACATAATATATAAATTCAAGAGACCCCAAAATGGTTAATTAATGATAAAAATATCATGATATAAGTCTCTTGGCTGAACCTTAGATTTTAGGAATTTAATATCAAGTAATAATATAATATTTGTTTTAAAATCCCGTTTATGTCAATTTTGACACTATTCAATAATTGATTTTTGTTAAAGTCTTAAAAGATTTATTAATTTGAAAAAAATTAATTTAAGAAATCACATAATGTCATATTTATCAATAAAATTTATGGATGTCATCAAAACTTTTAAATTATATTAGTTTTAACATTTATAATACCAATTATTTGATTCTTTCATTAATAAGGAAAATACTGCATCATTATTGTGTCATTTATAATATTAATTATTAAATGTCTAAAAATTATAAATAAAATAACATTATGTAGGAAATATTTTTATCTTTCTAATTATTTTTTATAGTCGAATATCAATCATATATAACCCTATGTAAAAATTGTTTTTCTAAAATATATATGCTTATGTTATTTTTGTATTTATTTTAACATAATTAATATAAAGTGTCATTATCACTTACAACTGGCTCCATGGGGTCCCAAAATTGACCCAAAGATGTCCATGGTCGGACAGGTATCAACCATTAAGGTTAGGACACGTTTTAGGGTAATTCATTATTAATATAATATTGTTTTTTTACCCTTATTTACCGGATTTACCCTTTAACCATGGTAAAAAAATATTTACCGAAGTAATTATTCAAAATGTCTAAAAATAAAAGTTACCTAATTAAAAAAAAATTAAATCTTGATTCCAAATATGGAATTCATATTTCCAAATTCAAAACACAGAAGTGGCAGAAATTAATTTAAAATTAATTCCCATTGTTAAAACAAAAAGTGTGTTTTTAAGAGACAATAACTATCAAAAGATTGACAGTTGTTTATGTCCGGTTTAATTTTAAAATTATGTACAATGACAAAAATTGTATTAAATGTTAAACAAATATTCTAAATATACTTTAAAACCACTTAAATTCAGAATTTATCACTATTAATTATTTTGATTAAAAAAGTTGATTTTAATTAAAATTTAGTAATTTTCACTATTCATCAAAATATAAAAGTTATCCAAAAAGTACCAAAATTCCACCTTAGGATAATTATGATTTTACAAATCCAGAAATTAAGTCCATTTTGAGAGATAAAATTTGTAAAATTTCAAAAATTATGTATTAGTATTCATAATGGCTAGTTTGATTGGTTGTGGTGTGTTAGAATCTCGAAGTTGCGTACAATGCAATCCATTGCATTATTCAAAGGGAAACATACCATTGAAGCATGGGGTGATTCATTCTCCCCTCCTTTAATAAATTGAGTCCTCGCAATTTTTAAAATTGGTCTTGGGAATATAATTGAATGTCCCACATCGGAAAAAGAGTCAATAAAACTATCACTTTAAAAGAAAGAAAGAGAAGTACAAAGGACACTCGAGATAATCTATGCCAGGATTCCATGTAGAAAAACATAGATATGGATGATAAACTATGTGTCAAGATCTGATAGAGAGGGATAAAAAACATGATTAGGATAAAGTTAACAATAACAAAACCACAAACCTGTGATGGGAAAAATGCTCATTAGTTTCCCAGTAGGAAAAGTAAACGGACATCATTTTTTTAAGTATCATTACATAAAGATGAAGAATTCATTTCTGAGATTGACTATGAACATAATGGGTTATACTTACTTTTATGTAAAGTATCATTCTTTAATAAATTCCTACTACTAACTCATTTTCAAATGATGAGTATTCAAGAAGACTTGGTCACACTAGAAGAGATAAAATAAACTTCTCATAGAATCACATGATCCACAAAGGATAAACTATATATTTACCTTGTCTTTAGAGATTAATCCAAACCAAAATGATTAGTATAAGATCTGATCATCCCCCAAAAGGATATTCCATTAGAGAAAGAAACCCTAATATTAATTTCTAAAATTAAACCAACAATACCCCAAAGATAAATAAATACCATTCAATAAACAATTGTCCTTAAAATCCTTCAATATAATCCAAACTAATATTGAATCCCAAAACATTGAAGAATTTGGTTATGTAGTCTTCCATGTTAAATTGTATTTCGAAATGACATCAACTACTCTTAAAGTCACATACTTTAAAGTAACTAACCTAATCACATATTCTCTATTATAGGTTAATAATTTCCATAAATAACCTAAATCACTTAAATCCACAATAAAAACGTAGATAAAAATCCACCATTACTCCTCAAATGAAACCCCATAGTATTTTATTTTCCTTATGCATAAAGTGTTCCTAACAAAGAGAACATCTTCCAAAATAACATTTATCACTTAATCACCAAATCAGTTTCCTATACTAAGGGTATTAATTTGATAAGACATAAGAACCCAAATCAACTTATTATTAATCAATAAAACCATTTAACTAAAAATAATTAGTCACACTAACCAGGGACTTCACGCAGTCTAGTGGTAAGTGATAAATCCCAATTGCACTTTGGTTGTGGGTTTGATTCCCACATCTTTGTTCGATGCAACGGGTTGTCACATGGTATTAGTGTTGTCCTTTTTCAAAAACTATATTTTATAATATTAACAAAATGACATAAATTCGTTAAAATAACCATAACATAATTTAACCACAAATGTTACTTGATACCTTGGATTTTCATCCCAAAATATAATAACATGTAATTGTCCCAAACCCAATGATCATATAAGAAGAAATGGTTATTTATAACTATATCCGACCGAGAAAATATAATTCTTCCACAAATATCATTTTCACATGATAAATTGTAGGATTACACATACAAGAGAAGATTCTTCCAAAGTAATCCTATCAATAATGAGCACTAACACTTTTAAACATTTCACCATCCATTTATTTCCACATAGGTTCTTCATCATATGTTCCTCGGGTTCCTATATTGCCTCTTCCATCTTATGATTTCTCTATAGAACTTTTACCAGACGAGTCATCAAATTTATCGACACTTGATCATTGGTATGAAGAATTCTCATAGGCTCTTCACAATAAGATAGATCGGGTTCCAATTCTAATTCTTCATAGGTGATTAAATGTGTTGGGTCAGACATGTATTTGGTCACTAGTGATATGTGGAACACATCATGAACTCTGGAGAGACTAGGCAGAATTTCCTTTTGGTAGAATATGTTCATGTGTCACAATGGTGCTGCAGGAATTTTTCAAAATAATCTACTTTCTTTACCAAAAAACTCATCATCCATCTTAGATTATATCTATGGAAGCATCGATGCATCATAAAAAAATAGGTATTTCTGATAAATAATTTTGAGACATTGTCTTTAACATGTTTATTTAGAAAAAGTATTACTGATTCATCTTCAAATATTTCAAAATAAGGATTTGGAAAATCAGTTTCTATATGTCCCAAAAGACATAAATATATAATTTGATACATATAGGCTTATCGAAGGTCTCCCTCTTTTTCAGCATCTATAAAATCATTTAGTTCATCGTACTTTTGAGATAAAGTGAACAATTTGAAAAGACCATGATGTTACTTCCCAAGATTAGCGTGGTAAGAAAGTTTAGAGCGCAATATTATCCAATAGTCGATACTTGATCCTTGAAAGAATCGTGCAATGCTAGAGGTATTTGATGTCTCATAATGTTTTTTTCATGTAGCTTGGACATTTGAAAAAGTTTCAACATCATCTGTGCATGACTTCTGGATAATAGTTGTAAGTAGTTCTTCAGGAAGATAGAGAAGAGTTGTTCATGATCTTTCTCCCTCCATGTTTTAACTAACAAAAAGAAAATACAATTTCGGTTTTTGAATACTTATCTAATAATAATGTAAAAAATAGACATAATAGGAAAATCTTGTAATGGAACAATATATCCTAACTTTGGGTACCCTATGTTAAAATCTAGGTTATCCACTATCTATTTCCTGACATATATTCGTAGGGGCATTTTTATTCTCTTTATAATGGTTTATACTAATCTTGTGAATTTACCAAATCATATCCCCCGGGAGTGTCATAACCAAGAGTGCAGCAAGGCCCGCTGTTGTGTACTAGTTCCCATTCGAGTATTGCTCAAAGCGGTGTTTTCGGGTTTTACCCCTAGGTACATCGATGCCAGAGCCGCCTCTACCTGCTCGTATCCCGACAGGGATGTATTGCTTAAAAAACTCACAAAATATCTATAATAGCAAAATTCTAGTATGTTATTCTATACTAATCCTCAAAGTCTATCTTAGGGCTATGTGATCTAATCAGAGTTTATCTAAATTTAGCTTCCAAGGTTTTTACTAAACTTCCTCTGATACCAACTGTAATGCCCCGACCCCAGTTACCCAGAGTCGGTTCATTATTACATAACATTGTCATGATCACAAAAGATCATGTCTCGAAAGACCGATTAATTTAGTATCCTTGGAAATACTTGATATATTCACAAAGTTTACATTATATTAATAAGTGAAAAACTAAAACAACATATTGTCTTCATATCCCCTCATAGTATCCCTAAAGGTCATCCATAAAATACTTCTTCATATCCTAGGAAAAATAAAACATTGAAAGGGGTCAGCTCAAATGCTCAGTAAGGATAACAAAATAGCTGAAACATTTATAAATAAACATAAACATTTATGGCAATGTATAACTAAAACAAAAGTCTTTTAAACACGAAATTCAGCATAATATGGCAAGGATAAAATGAAATAATGACATTTACTTATTCACATGGATATTCTACGAGTCTAATAATCACATGCAATATCAATAACCACTTTCATAATGAAGGAATGAATAATGCGAGACTATTATAACCATGTAGCCAAGGCCTCATGCCAAGGCTACAAATATGATTTTGTCAAGGCCTTTTTCCAAGACACTAGTCTGCCTCATAAGACCTAACAATGCATCGAGGAGCTATAGCGGGCTCCACCCGTCACTTAATAAGTCCAATGAATTCCTCATATGAAAAGTTGAAACATAACATAAACATTTGTATTAAAACTAGCATACGAAATGTCAATATTTTACCATCAAACCATGAATGGTATAAAAATAGAACATCCAAAGTCAAAAATAACTCATTCAATACAATATGGAAGATTTTATTTTAATAGATTAACCTCAATCGAGAATAATGAAGGACACTGACATAGATTACAATAATCATCAAAATATTGATAGAAATATCCCCTTTTTCTTGAAAACATTTAAAAGTCACACTATTTGTCATTAAGCCATATAAAAATAGATTTTTTAATCAAAGTGTCCCATACCACTTTGAACATTTAAAAATAATTTTTATTTGAAAACATTAATGTCCATATAAATAAATCCATCAAACCATTTTTAAAACATGGACATTAATGAGAAAGATTTAGAATAATAAATCTTTAAAACATTTTAAAATGATATTTTAATTAGAGTTCCTAACCAAAATAGAGAAACATGAATATAAATATCTGAGGTAACAAAAACATTTTAATATCATGAAAATAAACGGTTTCATGATATACTATGTCAAAGTACATTACATACACCATATAATAGTGATTTGGTGTATAACAACAAAAAAGTCTCAATAGAATGTAAATTGAGATGAAATCTCTCATAAAGGTTGTATCCTTAGGTTAAGGATAAATCAAAGGCATAATTATATGTGACAAATATAAATACACTCAATATGATTGGATATTCAGTTTAAAACAATCATAGGACATTCATACATATTCTTGTAAAAACAACCCAATTAATTGGATGTTTAACTCAACAAATGGAGATTGAGTAAAAATTACTCTTATCAAGTTCATACCGATGACATGAGAATTTATCAATGGAGT
Source organism: Viscum album (assembly GCA_963277665.1). Classification (NCBI taxonomy): domain Eukaryota; kingdom Viridiplantae; phylum Streptophyta; class Magnoliopsida; order Santalales; family Viscaceae; genus Viscum; species Viscum album. The sequence goes on from OY728119.1 coordinate 638,024,080, forward strand.
GATTATGTGTATAAAAAGTATATCCAGATAAAGGGGAGTGGAAATTATGACATAATCAAATGAATAGTGTTTCCACACATAATCTTGGAGTAAAATAATCAACAAAGTATGTGTAAAGCTGAATGAGTGGAAATTGAAATTTGTAATTCCCTTACCAATTTGGTAACTTATGAAACATAGAACCATGAAAAAAAATCAAACAATGATGATTTCAATTTAAATTAATTAAATTATATTACATAATGAATACAAGCATGGGCAGTACACACACCACATACAATAAATAAGCGGTGAATAATGGAAATCTCACGGATTTAAAAGTGAGATAAGAAACCCCTTACTTTGTACATTTTCCTTGGTCAATGGTAGGTTAACCTATTTTATAATGGTGAAATAATTGTTATTGAACTATAAAAGTATCATTTACATTAATATGATATCATATATGATTTTAATAACATTGCTTTGTTAATAATATCTTAGTATTATCGTTGTTTCGGTTGTTAACTTACTCATTTTATTTTATATGTTTTGTTACATAAGTCGTGTTTGTTATGGAAAGGTTGTATATTATTCATATCAATAATGATATCAAGTCCTTAAAAACTATTTTTAATCATCATATGATAATTATAATTAAATGGATACGATGGAGAATGAATCTCATTGCGTTCATGGAGACGGTAGTCCGTACGTACACACGAGCGACAATACCAGTCTTTTGATATTATAATAAAATATAATTGGATGTTATATAATATATAAAGAATCATTATAATGTTATATATATTATTTAAATGGATTACACATCATTATTATACGCATCCAATAATAATATTTTGAATAACAATTACACCGTGACGTAGAGATGGTAAGCCGTACGTACGCACGTATGGTGACATGTCATTTAAAGGATGGATATATTACTGAATTTGGTTTTCCCATATTTATAATAACATCACAGTATATATAATATACTATATTTATTATTTTAGAATGGTAACAACAAATAATGATGAAGTGGAAGAAGAATGGAACTTTAAAGTGGGTGGTGAAAACATTACCTCTTCTTTGGGTTCTTCCTTTTTATTTGATCAAAAGGGCTCCATAGGATGGATTTATGACTAAAGTAAGGCCTCTAGTTTGAAGTGAGGAAAGTTTTTAGGATATTTGGGTGGGTTTTGGCTGAACCAAAAGGCTTTTAATGTTTGAATAATTGGTTATAATTTGAATCCTTCTATAAGGAGAAGGAGGGTCACCTTAGGAAAATCTAGAAATATTATTTTATAATAAATTCATATTCAGTTTCTAATGGCTACAAAGTGGATGATTAAGCATCTAAGATGGGAATGGGTTGAAATCCACTCAACCAATAGGTTTTAGACTGGTACGGGTCACTATATAAACCTTATCTTTTAGTTTTAACTCTTAGTTAATTAGTTTAACATTTACCATGTCACATTTTATTTTTATATTATATAGTTAATAAACTTACTATATACATCCAAGCGACCCCCAAGTGGTTCATTAATGATAAAAATATCATGATATAACTCTCTTGGCTGATAATTAGATTTTATAAATTTAATATTAATTAATAATATAATATTTGTTTTAAAAACTCTTATATGTCAATTTTGACACTATTCAATAATTGATTTTTGGTAAATTCTTAATAACATTATTAATTCGAAAAAAATCATTTAAGCAATCTTATAATGACATATTAAGCAATAAAATACATTGATGTCATCAAAACTTTCAAATTATATTAGTTTTAATATTTATAATACTAATTATTTGATTCTATCATTAATAAGGAAAATACTACATCATTATTGTGTCATGAATAATATTAATTATTAAATTTCTAAAAATTATAAATAAAATACATTTATATAGGAAATCCTTTTATCATTCTAATGAATATTTATTTCCAAAATCCCAACATATATAACCCTATGTAAAAATTGTTTTACTAAAAGATATATATGCTTGTGTCATTTTTGTATTTATTTTAACTTAATTAATATAAAGTGTCATTATCACTTACATGTGGATCCATGGTGTCCCAAAATCGACCTAAAGATGACCCTGGTCGGACATGTATCAACCAATAAGGCTATGACACGTTTTAGTGTAATTTATTATTATTATAATATTATTTTCTTTACCCTTATTTACCGGATTTACCCTTTTACCATGATAAAAAATATTTACCGAAGTAATTATTCAAAATGTCTAAAAATAAAAGTTACTTATTTAAACAATTTGGAAGTCAAGATTCCAAATATGGAATCCATTTTTTTAAATTCAAAACACATAAGTGGCAGAAAATAACTTATAATTAATTCCCATTGTTAAAACAAACGGCGTGTTTTTAAAAGATAATAACTATCAAAAGATTGACACTTGTTTATGTCTGGTTTGATTGTGAAATTATGTATAATGACCCAAATTGTATTAAATTGTTAGAATATATTGTAAATATACTTTAAATCCACTTAAATTCATAATTTATCACTATAAATTATTTTGATTAAAAAAGTAGTTTTTAATTAAAATTTATTAATTTTCACTATTCATCAAAATATAAATGTTATCCGAAAATTACCAAAATTTTACCATATGCTAATTTTGATATTACGAATCAAAAAATGAAGTATATTTTGAGGGATAAAATTTATAAAATTTCAAAAAGTAGGTATTACTATTCATAATGGCTAGTTTGATTGGTTGTGGTGTGTTAGAAACTTGAAGTTGCGTACAATGAAAGCCATTGGATTATTCGAGGAGAAACATACCGTGGAAGATTGGGGTGTTATATAAAAAAAATAAAAATTTAATTCAGAAGGATAGAAAATAAAATAAAAATAGACTTAATATTCGCTCCTAAAATATGAATTTTCTTCAATACAATCCAATACATATATGTCAAGTAATATAAATATTATAATACAACATTGAAAATTTATAAGTATGTAAATAAAAAAATTGATTATCTGTATAAGGGAATGAAATTTCATTCTCTCGAAATGTTGAGAATTATCTTTCCTATATAGATATACCTATAAAATAAAACTGAAATATAAGCAACATTAAAACCAGAACATGGATAACTGTAAGAAAACCAACCAAGATGTGCCTCATTTCTACAATCCATAATAGTTTAGTAAGTGAATTAACCCATATTACATGGTGTATGGGGCTTGGATTCATAAAATACAATAAATACCTGTATCTAATGGCCTGAAATATAAAATTTCACAGACCACATGACCTATTAATTTTCATTACATTTTTAATTCCGACATTAAAAATTAAACAAATTTTTACCATTTACACATAAATTTATTATTAAAATTTAAATTCACAAAAAATATAGAAGACAATGTGATATAAATGGAAACTCCCTTTTTAATTGTAACACCCCAGGTAAATTAATATTATGACATTTTCATATTTATTCATATTTTTCAATAAAATATTAATATTACTTTAAAGGGAATGCTATGCTCGAGGGTATACCCAATACGGAACAACGAGTTTCTTTGAAATCTTACGTTCCACTCTAATAATAAAATAATAATATTTCAAAGGTAGTTAACGCCTAGCCGTTGTAATGGCGGGAATGAATGGAACTAACTAAAAAATGATTATATATGTTTTTCAAATATTTTTACTTTTATCGAATAAATGTTGGGGGCTTAAAATGTAAATGAATCCAATTTTTAAGCATAAATCATCAAATATTCTTTAAAAGGTCGATTAACTGTCTTTTGATGGAGAACCCTTTTTAAATATACCTTTGACAATTTTATATGTTGTATTTTACAAAATAAAATCCTTCTTTAGAATCTAGACATCAATATTTACTTGGTGTGAAATTTTGTTATTATTCCGATAAAGAGCATTTTTATTGAAAATTTTGCATTTTAATTCAAAACCTTTTTTTAATCTGATTTATTTATATAGATAGATTATATTTTTAATTTAGATTAACGTGTATTTAGAATATATTTTTACCATCTAATCTAATTTTGGTCATTTTAATAAATTTCACTTTGAAATTGGACTTAAACTAGTGTCAATCATTTAATAGATATTGTTTCTTAAAAACACGCTATTTGTTTTGACAGCGGGAATTAATTATTAAATTAATTAATTCAACATATATATATTGAATTTTGTAAAATCTACACCATTTTTGAATTCAGAATATCAAATATAGCTTAGGGTGAATTTTTGGTTTTTTTTTCTGAAAAACATCTAATTTTGATGAATAGTGAAACCACTAAGTGGTAGTTTAAAAACTGATTTTTCATTTAAATGAAACACTACCACTTCTGTGATTTGAATTTCAGAAATATGACAAACATGTTTTTCATTAAGATGAGAAATTTGGTTCAATGGGATTAAAATATTTTTTTTTGAAAAGTATCTTTTAAGTTTTTAATCACGATTTTGGGTAATTAGTGTAATTTATGGTAAAAATAATGTTTTAAAAATATTAAGTGACCTAGACACATGTCCTACCCTCATTGGATGTGTCATGGCCGACCCAGGATATCCATGGGTCAACTTGGGGACCCCATGGAGCCACATTGGTTGGAAAATGACATAAATAACTTCTTATTTAAAGTTAAAATAAAAATGTCACAAGCATAAGTTGATTTACTAAAACAATTCTTAAATGGGGTTACACAAGTAATATTTTTTACTATAAATATTCATTAGAAATATTAAATGATTTTCTACATCAAGGTATTTTTTTTTTAATTTTTATACATTATATAAATTAAATTATTTTTGACATCATGATGATGCAGCGATTACCTCATTAATAAAGGATTTAAATAAAATGAAAAGATAATGTTAAAAATATAACATAAACATGTCAAAGACATATTGGATGAGTATATTTAGAACACTTACCATCGTATCCTAGAAATACATCAATGTGGGACCTTTAAAATTTGAAACCCATTTGAAAATAAAGTAACATTTTGTAACTTTCCAAGAGTGCCCCTCCTCTCCTCTTATAAAAGGCCCCCACATATACAACCTTACCCACACCTCTCAAGCCTTTTTCTTGGCCAACACCTGCTCATTTTGTCTCTCCACAGACCTATCTTACTCATAGAAGCCTCACATTGGGCAGAAGTCTTCCCAAGGAAGCCTTTGAGCTCAAATCAAAGAGAGATACCTGATTTTAAGGTAATGTCTTCACTTGTGTTATTTTGTTTTATTTTTCTTCTCCAACCCCCTAAAATATTTTTATTCATTTTTTTTGTAACAACTCCAGAATATTCAATATACTAGGATGTTTTTATAATAAGGATTCATTATACACTTACACACACCTACATCAAATGGTTAAATAACATTCTGTTTCTCTAGATGGTAAATTTCTGCCTCACGAAAGGATGATTGTTCAATATTCTTTTAACACACTCAAAGGTGGACATTAGGATGTAACTATATTTATATATGATATATAATATATTTATTTTTTACTTGAGCTTCTGTATTTTTCATTTATGGCATACCTTTATGGTTTCCATTATGGTAAAACGCGATATCTTCATTTTAGGATGTGCGGACTACCGCCCCCTCAAAGTGATTTTATTCGTTAATACCATATGTGGTATGTATAAAGGATAGATTTAATGATATTATATATGATACCATACTGTAATTATTATAATATTATGTATCATTATTTTTTAATTCCATTAAATAAGAAATATAAATGGAAGTAGCGTTCATGCGTACGTACAACTTACCGTCTCCATGAACGGTGCATTTCATTTCTTACCTCTAAATGTTATGTAATATTATAAATTCATGTATATAATTTATATATATGATATATATTATATATAAATAATTAATATAATTCTGGATATAATATATATTTTACCACATGAACAACTTGTAATTATAAAGAGTTTATTTTTGATTCAAGTAGTAATGATCTAAAAAACGACCATTATTAACTTAAATAATTACATAGTGTTCATAGCATGGTAGTAAGTGATATAAAAGTTATAATGAACTTGAAAAAGTTTCTTATGAAAGTATAAATTAACTCAAGTTTATTATTCAGGAGGTTAAATAATGATCGAGTCAAGTCGGACCCGAGGTAAGGGATCCTACCCCTCTCTTTCTTTTTAAGTACACTCTTTTATGTCATTCATTTTAAGCTCATATTTCTTATGATTGGTATGTTATTTTATATTAATATTACTGTAATTTATATTTTCATATGATGATATACCCTATTTTCTCTCATCAATCCATTTTGGATGTTTTAATTGGCGCCGTTAGGCTGCCGAAATTTCGTAAGTGGATTTTTATCTCACTTTGTGTTATCGTGAGATTCATGCTACGTTTTCCAATATTTCCTTTTGAGTGGTGTATGTACTATCCATTATTCTAATCTTTGTGTAACATTCTTTTGTTTATGATTATTTACATCAATGTTGTATAGTACTTATTTCATGGGGTGTACGTTTCGAAAGTTACCCAAATCGGTAAGGGAACCTTTCACCCTCCACTTTTTGAAAGACTACTTTTGTTATGTCTTTTAATTTACATCTTTTTATGTTGGGATTTGTTATTCTATATCCTTATAGATGTAAATTTTATGTCCAAGTTATGAGATGGCATTTTCTATCTCATCAACTAATTTTATGAATTTTAATGTGATGCTGTTAGGCTATCGAATTTTACCAAGGGAACTTCTTAACCCAATTTCGATTTCTTTGGGTTCAACATGTAGTTATTGAATATGTCATCCTTTGAATATGTGTGAATGACCTTTTATTGTTTTACACTTAATATCCACTTATATTGGGTGTATTTATATTTTTCACACATAATTATGAGATTGATTTATCTTTAATTAAAGGATACATTCTTTATAAGGGATTTCATCTCATTTTACATTTCTATTGAGACTTCAATGTTGCTATGCACCAATTCACTCATATATGGTGTATATCCTTGTAATATTATATCATGAATCCATTTATTCTAATGGTATTTTTATGAAATGTTATTCCTCAATTATGGTATTCAAGTGTCTCTCATTTTGTTAAAAACCCTTTAGCTAATATATCGTTTTAAATGTTTTAATGATTTATTCTTATAAATATTTCTCATTAATATCCATGTTTTCAAAATGGTTTTAAGGATTTATTTATATGGATATTAATGGTTTAAAATGTTAATAGCTTCAATGTGGTATGGCACACTTTGATTTCAAAATCACTTTATTAAATGTTTTAAATGATTTTGAAAATGGTTTTTAGAATGGATTCATTATCATAAATTGTTATATTGTTATTGCAATGTAGTAATGTTATATTTCCTTTATGATTAAGTTATGTGCTATGATTATGTTATGTTTCTTGGGCATTGTTTATGAAGACGGGTGGTTCCGTGATAAACTAAGGGTGGGTGAGCACGATATAGCTCTTCAATGCATGGGGTAACACGAAGGGGTTAAACGTTAAGGTTTCTCCGAAGAGATTTAGGGAATATATTTTGATGGGTATTCCAAATGTAACCAAGAGGGTTACTCCCTATGTAAGAATGTTATGAATGCCTCAAGTTACCTTTATGTTTTATGATTTCTATGATTTTTTCATGATTTTATGATGTATGTTAAAGTGATTATGTTTTATGGGTAAAGTTTGATTTCATTCTTATGTATATATGTACTCATATTTCCTTTCCATACTTTTTATAACCCATACTAAGCTTTTTATGCTCATCCCATGTTTTTGAAATGTTTTTCACAGGTCAAGGGAATGGTACATGATATGATGATAGTGTCAAGGAAGTGTCAACAAAGAATACATGTCTTATTTTAAATATGTTTCTGTTGATGGGATAAATGAATTCTATCTTTTATGTAACCACTTTGTTCAAATGTGGAATGTAATGCATGTTTTGTGATCTAATTCTATAAAACTCTAAACCTGAAACGATCCTTAATGTGTAATCTTGTAATAACTCAAGATTAAGTAAAAATTAAGGTTGGGGCCTTATAGTGGGTATCAGAGGTCGGTTTAGATAACTTTAGAGGTTATAGTGTTGTTTAAGAAAAAGTTACAAGTTGTGTATAACCACAATGGTTAGTATATTAGATGGAGTCATCGTTTTTTTTTGGAAATTTAGAATGATTTTGAGATAACATGGATAATTATATCTTGGTGTTTATCTTCCTATTTTTTATTTGATTATTTTACTGATATACTCACACTGACCTTTTTATTTTTAGTACATGGATGGATCTAGTAGGCACTAAAGTAACAGTGTATTTGAAGAAAACTGTGACGGTTTTATGAAAGAACAACTGAATGATATGGAAGCTTCATTGAGAAAACTTGTGGTTATCCTTAACCAACTATCTGGAGTCATGATTAACCATCTGAACCTCAGTGATTTTTATAAGGCATCGTATATGCGAGAAACAAATCCCTACGGAAGTTCAGCTAATAATCTTAAAGGTATGTATGTTCAAAAACCTATGTGTCAAATATGTGGAAAGAAACACATAGGAAAATTATTCAAAGGGACAAAAAGATGCTATAGATGTGGAAATGAAGGTCATAAAGCAAGAACCTGCCATGGAAAAATGAATCATCTAGTTTACTCTATGAAAGGGAAAGAAATTTTTTCTAAAGGATCAATTGAATGTTTTAAATGTGGTGTGCATGGTCATTATGAAATCACATTTCCTACGAAGAAGTTTCGGGAATGGGGTCACCAAGATTGTACAAATATTCAGTTACCAACACCTAATACCATTCCGATTGAGGATGAAGAAACTAACAATGAAGAAAGAAAGGTATGGATTTTTTCTTAACATATGTTTTCCTATTATTGTAATCATAGGATATGATTCATCATTTTGTTTGTAGGAAAGAAGTATTTCAGAATAAGTTGAAAAGGAATGGATAATGGATCAGGAATAATGTTGAATGAGTAAGAAGTCATCATATAAGGGATTCAAGAGTTATGGTAGATTTTAGGATGGTGAAATTATTAGATGTAGTAAGTCTCTTTTGATAATGGGGATACATTAGAAGACTTTTTATAGTAACCCTGATGTTTGATATATGAAAATTTTATTCAAGGAATAATTATCCTTTCTTTTGTGGATATAGTTATAAAGAACCATTTGGGTTTATATGATCATTGAATTTGAGGCAATTACTGCTTAATAAATATTGGGTTGCAAAATGGATGTTATCAGATAAACTTTGTGGTTAAAATATGATATGGTTATTTTTGATGAATTTATATCTTTTTTAGGAATGTTATAAAAATATATAGTTTTTTAAAAGGGACAACACACAGACCGTGTGACACCCCATCGCGTCAGACGAAGCTGTGGGAATCGAACCCACAACCAAATTGCAACTGGTATTTATCACCTACCACTAGACTATGTGAAGTCCTTGGTTAGTTTGAATGATTCTTTTTAGTTATATGATTTTATGAATTAAGAGTAAGATGTTTTTTTTATCAATGGAAATGATTAGCCTATCATGGAGGATATGTGATTAGGTTAATTACTTTTCAGTATGAGACAGTAAGAGTAACTGATGTTATTTTATAGAAAAATGTTAAAATTTATCTTAGGAGACTATGTGATTAAATCCTTCGGATAATTGGGTTTCAATATTAGTTTGGTTTACTTAGTAGAATTTTATGGATAGATGCTTATTGAATGGTCTTTGTTGAACATTGGGTTTTGTTAGCAAAATTTTGGAGATTAAGAATAGATTTGTTTTATAAAGTATTATACTTTTTGGGTATTATATGATCTCATACTAACCTTTTTTGTTTTAGTTTTGGTTAAGGTCTAAAGACATGGGAAGTATATAGTTATCTTTTGTGGTTTAGGTGATTTTTTAGGAGTTGATTATAGCTCTCTTAATTTGAACAAGTCATCCTAAATACTCATCTTTTGGAGAAAACATGAGTTTGTGTAAGAAATCTAGTAAAAGATGAAAGTCAACATAACAATTAAGTATTCTTCCTTATGTTTTAGTTAAGCTCATAAATAAATTCTTCAATGAAAAGTAACTTCAGACAAAAATGTTGTCTGTTAATTTTTCCTACTGAGGAATCAAATACCGTTTAACCCATCACAAGTTTGTGATTTTCTTGTTGTTAACATTCTCCTAGACATGTTTACTATCACTCTCCATCAGAACATGACCCTTTGTTTTTTCTTCCATATCCATATTTTCATACTTGTAATCCTAGTATGGGTTAACTTGGGTGACATTTTTACTTCTCTCCCATTCTTTTAAGGTGATAGTTTTACTGACTCTTGTTCCAATGTGGGATTTTCAATAAATCTTCCAAGCCCAATTTTAAAATTGCAAGGGCGCAATTCCCAAAAGGGGGGAAGGATGTAACACCCCAGGTAAATAAAGAATATGAAATTTTCATATTTATCCATATTTTGGAATAAAATATTAATATTACTTTAAAGGGAATGTTATGCTCGAGGGCATACCCAATATGCAACAACGAGTTTCTTTGAAATCATACGTTGCACTCTAATAATAAAATAATATTATTTAAAAAGGTAGTTAATGCCTAGACATTGTAATGGCTGGAATGAACGGAACTAACTACAGAATGATTATATATGTTTTTCAAATAGTTTTACTTTTATCCAATAAATGTTGGGGGCTTAAAATGTAAATGAATCCAATTTTTAAGCATAAATCTTCAAATATTATTTCAAAATTCGATTAACCGCCTTTTGATGGAGAACACATTTTAAATATACTTTTGACAATTTTATATGTAGTACTTTCCGAAATAAAATCCTTTTTTAGAATCTGGACATCAAAATTTACTTTGTGTAAAATTTTGTTATTTTTCCGATAAAGATCATTTTTATTGAAAATGATGCATTTTAATTCAAAACCTCCATTTAATCAGATTTATTTATATGGATAGATTGTATTATTAATTTATATTAAAGTTTATATTGAATATATTTTTACCATTTAATCAAATGTTGGTCATTGGAATTAATCTTACTTTGAAATTGGACTTAAACTAGTGTCAATATTTTAATAGATATTATTCCTTAAAAACACGCAATTTGTTTTGATAGCAGGAATTAATTATTAAATTAATTAATTCAACAAATATATATTGAATTTTTTAAAATATAAATCTTTTTTGAATTCAGAATATCAAATATATATTAGGGTGAATTTTTGGTTTTTTCTAAAAAACTTCAATTTTTGATGAATAGTGAAACCACTAAGTGGTAGTTTAAAAACTAATTTTTCGTTTAAATGAAACTTTACCACTTCTTTGATTTGAATTTCAAAAATCCAACATGCATGGTTTTAATTATGAAGTAAATGTGGTTCAATGGTATTAAAATAAATTTTTGTTGAATAGTAACTTTTATGTTTTTAATCGCAATTAGGGGTAATTGGTGTAATTTAATGTAAAAATAATGTTTTAAAAATATTAAGTGACCTAGACACATGTCTTACCCTCATTGTATGTGTAATGGCCGACCACGACAATCTATCGGTCAACTTGGGGTCCCCATGTAGCCACTTTGGTTGGAAAATGACATAGATAACTTATTATTTAATGTTAAAATAAAAATGTCCCAAGCATGAGTTGTTTTACGAAAACAATTTTTAAGTGGGGTTATACAATTAATATTTTTTACTATAAATATTCATTAGAAAGATAAAACGATTTCTTACATCATAATATTTTTTTATAATTTTTAGACATTAAATTGATTAAATTATTTATGACATCATGATGATGCAGTGATTACCTCATTAATAAAGGATTTAAATAAAATAAAAAGATAATGTTAAAAATAAAACTTACAGTTGTCAAAGACATATTGCATGAGTATATTTCAAACCCTTACCACCTTATCCTCGAAATAAATCAATTTGGGACCTTTAAAATCTGAAACCCATTTGAAAATAATGTAACATTTTGTAACTTTCCAAGAGTGCCCCTCCTCTCCTCTTATAAAAGGCCCCCACCTCTACCACCTTACCCACACCTCTCAAGACTTTGGATCGGCCAAACTCTGTTTCTTTTGTCTCTCCACATCCCTCTCTTACTCCTAGAAGCCTCAATTTGTGAAGAAGGCTTTCCAAGGAAGCCTTTGAGATCAAATCAAAGAGAGATACCCGATTTTAAGGTAATGTCTTCACTTGTGTTCTTTTGTTTTATTTTGATTTTCCAACCCCCTAAACTCTTTTTATTCATTTCTTTTGTAACAAATCCAGAATATTCAATATACTAGGTTGTTTTTATAAGAAGGATTCGAGCTACACTTACACACACCTACATATAATGGTTAAAGAACATACTGTTTATGTGGATGGTGAATTTCTGCCTCACAAATGGATGATTGTTCAGTATTCTTTTAATACCATCAAAGGTGGACATTAGGATCTCACTATATTTATATATGATATATAATATGTTTGTGTTTTACTTAAGCTTCTGTATTTTTCATTTATGGCGTACCTTTAAGGTTTCTATTATGGTTAAACGTGATATCTTCATTTTAAGAAGTGCGGACTACCGCCCCCTCAAAATTATTTGATTCGTTAATACCATATGTGGTATGTATAAAGGATATATTTAATTATATTATATATGATACCATACAGTAATTATTATACTATTATGTATCATTATATTTTAATTCCATTAAATAACAAATTGAAATGGAAGTAGTGTTCATGTGTAGGTACGACTTACCGTCTCCATGAATGGTGCATTTCATTTCTTACCTCTAAATGTTATGTAATATTATAAATTCATGTATATAATGGATATATATGATATATATGATATCTAAAAAATGAATATAATTCTGGATATAATATATATTTTACCACATGAACAACTTGTAATTATAAAGAGTTTATTTTTGATTCAAGTAGTAATGATCTACAAAACGACCATTATTAACTTAAATAATTACAAAGTGTTCATAGCATGGTAGTAAGTGATATAAAAGGAATAATGAACTTGAAAAAGTTTCTTAAGCAAGTATAAATTAACTCAAGTATATTATTCATGAGGTTAAAGAATGATCGAGTCAAGTCGGACCCGAGGTAAGGGATCCTACCCCTCTCTTTCTTTTTAAGTACACTCTTTTATGTCATTACTTTTACGCTCATCTTTCTTATGATTGGGATTTTCTTTTATAATACTCTTACTTTAATTTATATTTTCATAATATGAGAGACCATATTTTCTCTCATCAATCCATTTTGGATGTTTTAATTGGCGTTGTTAGGCTGCCGAAATTTCGTAAGGGGCTTTCTATCTCACTTTGTGTTTTTGTGAGATTCATGCTACATTTGCCAATATTTCCTTTTGAGTGGTGTATGTACATTCCATTATTATACTCTTTGTGTAACATAATTTCGTTTATGAGTATTTACATTAGTGTTGTATAGTCCTTCTTTCATGGGGTGTACATTTCGAAAGTTACCCAAATCGGTAAGGGAACCTTTCACCCTCCTCTTTTTAAAAGACTTTTAATGATATGTCTTTTAATTTACATCTTTTTATGTTTGAATTTGTTATTATATATCCTTATAGATATAAATTTTATGTCCAAGTGATGAGATCCAATTTTCTCTCTCATCAACTAATTTTATTAATTTTAAAGTGACACCGTTAGGCTGTAGAATTTTACCAGGGGAACTTCTAAACCCAATTTCGATTTCTTTGGGTTCAACATGTAGTTATTGAATATGTCATCCTTTGAATGTGTGTGAATGACATTTTATTGTTTTTCACTAAATATCCACTTATATTGGGTGTATTTATATTTGTCACACATAATTATGAGATAGATTTATCTTTAATTTAAGGATACATTCTTTATAAGGGATTTCATCTCATTTTACATTTCTATTGAGACTTCATTGTTGATATGCACCAATTCACTCTTATATGGTGTATATATTGTCCCTTGTAATATTATATCATGAATCCATTTATTATCATGATATTTTTATGAAATTTTATTCCTCAATTATGGTATTCAAGTGTCTCTCATTTTGTTAAAAACCCTTTAACTAAAATATCGTTTTAAATGTTTTAATGATTTATTCTTATAAATATTTCTCATCAGTAACCATGTTTTCAAATTGGTTTTAAATATTTATTTATATTGATATTAATGGTTTAAAATGTTAAAATCATCAATGTGGTATGGGGCACTTTGATTTCAAAATCTCTTTATTAAATGTTTTAAATTATTTTGAAAATGGTTTTTATGATGGATTCATTTTCATAAAATGTTATATTGTTATTGCAATGTGGGAATGTTATATTTCCTTTATGCATAATTTATGTGCTATGATTATGTTATGGTTCTTGGGAATTGTTTATGATGATGGTTGGTTCCGTGATAAACTAAGTGCGGGTGATCCCGATATAGCTCTCCAATGAATTGGGTAACACGAAGGGGTTAAACATTAAGGTTTCTCCGAAGAGATTTAGGTAATATGATGTGATGGGTATTCCAAATGTAACCAAGAGGGTTACTCCCTACGTAAGAATGTTATGAATGCCTCAAGTTACCTTAATGTCTTATGATTTCTATGATTTATTCATGATTTTATGAGGTATGTTAAAGTGCTTATGTTTTATGGGTAAAGTGTGATTTCATTCTTATGTATATATGTACTCATGTTTCCTTTCCATACTTTTTATAACCCTTAATGAGATTTTTATGCTCATCCCATGTTTTTGAAATGTTTTTCACAGGTCAAGGGAATGGTACCTGATATGATGATAGTATCAAGGAAGTGTCAAGAAAGAATCCATGTCTTATTTTAAATATGTTTCTGTTGATGGAATAAATAAATACTATCTTTTATGTAACCACTTTATTTAAATGTGGAATGTAATGCAAGTTTTATGATCTAATTCTATAAAACTATAAACCTGAAAAGATCCTCAATGTGTAATCTTGTAATAACTCAAGATTAATTAAGGTTTAAGGTTGGGGATTTATATTAATAGTACCTAAACAAAAAATTTAAATGAAAAATCGGTTTTAAAAATGTTCCTTAGAATTTGAGTTTTAGTATATTATTTAATATCTATATAATTTAATGTATAAAATTATACATTTAAGCACATACATAGAGAATTAATATTAATATCTGCCTCAACATATTAAAAATAAATTGAAAATATCCTTTTCTATTCATAAATCATCTCTCAATAAACATTCATTAAGTTATTATTATTAGAAAAGTAGTGTGCCTATGAGTATTTTTTGGGACATAAATGCGGTAGTTAGACTCCTCTGACCTATAACAAATGTTTACCATCTATGATTTATTGTATTACATTAAAATAGAAAGGATATAATTTGTACGAATAATTTATTGAATATTACAAGTGAAACATCCCAAGATTCCACTGTACATTTTCCTTTGAATAATGTAATAGCTTGTGTTGTATAAAACTTCTAGATTCTAACACGCCATAACCAATCAAACTAGCCTTTATGAATAGTAATACCCAATTTTTTAAATTTTATATTTTATTCAAAATGGACATCATTATTTAATCATAATTTCAAAATTAGATTCGGGTGAATTTTTGTTAATCTTATGAAATGTTTATTTTTTGATGAATACTGAAAAATACTAAATTTTAATTAAAAACAACTTTTCTAATAGAAATTATTTATAATGTCAAATTATAAATTTGAATGGTTTTTAATTATCATTAGATTATATTTTTATCATTTAATATAATTTTGGTCATTGGATGTAATGTCACATTTAAACTGAACATAAATAAGTGTCGATCTTTTGATAGTTATTATTTAATAAAAACATGCTTTTTTATTTTGACAATGGAAATTAATATTAAATTAATTCATGCAACTTATATGTTTTGAATTTGGAAAATTGGATTCCATATTTTAAATCAAGAGGTCAAAATTGTCTAATAGGTAAATTTTATTTTTATAAATTATGAATAATTACTTCGGTAAATATTTTATTTACCATGGTTAAAAAGGTAAATCCAGTAAATAAGGGTAAAAAATAATATTATAATAATATTTAATTACCATAACACATATCTTAACCGTATTGACTGATACATGTCTGACCATGGTCATCCTTTGGTCGATTTGGGGACCTCATGGAGCCACATGAGAGTGATAATGACACATTATATTAATTAATTTAAAGTGATGACAAAAATGACATAAACATATATCTTTTAGTAAAATAATTTCTTACATGTTGTAATATAAGTGTTCTATAAAACTATAAATATTCATTTGAAATATAAAAAGTTTTCCTACATCATGGTATTTTTTAAAAAAAATAGACATCAAATAAATTAAATTATTTCTGACATAATAATGATGCAGTGTTTACTTCATTAATGAATGATTTAAATAAATGATACTATAAGAATTTCAAAAATATTCAAAACCTATACAATTATTATTGGATTATTTTATTTCTAACATTAGTCATCTTATCTTCATCATTTATGAGTTTTTGACCTATAGAAACCGAATATCATTATATAGTACAATAATATTTTCAAACATTCTAAAAGAGCACCTCCCCCCATATAAAAAGCTCCCACCTATAAAACTTTTATCACACCTCTCAAGCCCCTTGATTCCTCAAAACTCTTCCTAATTAATCTCTCTATATCCAAATCTTCCTCCAAGAAGCCCTACTCTAGGTGAAAGTCACTTAAAGGAAGCCTTTTGGTTCAAATCAAAGGGAGTTACCTGATTTAAAGGTAACATCTTCTCTTAAGTTATTTTCTTTTATTTTACTTCTACAACATCCTAATCTCTATTTATTTCTTTATTTATAACAAGACCAGTTTCATTAATATACTAGGTTGTTTTTTTTAAAATTATTTGAACAACACTTACACACACTTCAATCTAATGGGTATAGAACAAAATATTTCTATGGACGGTGAACTACCGCTTCACGAAACGATGATTGTTCAATATTATCCTACCACCTCTTATGGTGGAAATTATGATGGAAATATAATTATATATGACATTCAGAATTTTCTTTTTACATATAAACTTATTTAATTCTCTTTTATAGCATACCTTTATTTGTTTCATGTTGTATATATACGATAATTTCATTTGAGAAAGTGTGGACTACAGCCCCTTCAAAGTGGTATGACTCATTCATACCATACATGGAATGTATAATGGATGGTGTTAATAAATTTACATAATGTATATAAAATATTATATTATACTGGAATAATAATATTCCTATGTATCATTTGGTTTTCATTCCTTTTAAAAATAAAAAAAAATGAAATGGAAGTAGCGTTCGTGCGTACGTATGGATTATCGTCTCCACCAACGCGATGAGATTCATTCACCATTGTAACAATTATAGAATAACTTTCATTTTATTATCAAAAAAAATATTTAAGAACATTATATCATTCTATATATGAATCAAAAATATCTGATCCATAAAAATCATGAATTACATAAAAAACATATAAAGGACAACGAATTAGTTAACACCCGAAACAATTATACTACTAAAATATTATTAACAAATAAATATTAGAATATTATATATGATATCATATTTATATATGTATTTCTTGTATAATTTAATAAAAATTATTTGACTATTATACAAGAGGTCAATGTATCCTCAACCAAGGAAAAGTATAAGGTAAGTGTTAATTTCACAATCTCTTTATTATCTGAGATTATTTTTACGTAAGTATATACTGGGACATCTTTATCATCCACATCCATGTTTCTTAAATAAGTATTTCAAAACATATTTACTATTTACTAGAATATGGGTTAAGGTAATTTATACCCTTTTTTGAATTTTTATAAAATGGTTTGAAAGGAATCTTTCTGTCATTTCCAAACAAGGTACTTTATGAACTTTTTGGAAAATTGAGGTAAGAATTTTATTAACTTATACGGTAGGTGAGATTATTATAGCCCATTATAAAACCATTGAAGCTTCCCTTACAAGATTATAAGAATATTTTCCTAAGAAATTTTTTCTATAACAATTAAATGACATATGAATGATTTCATAATTGAAAGAGATATTCTATCAAATAATTCTGATTTCATCTATGTCAATATCCTTTAATAGATTTTATACATTTTTGAAGTTGATTTATTATGATACAAATATTTTATAATGTATTGAAGGTTTTGTGATATGTTTGACTATTGATGTGTTATTTTTATACCATTCATTTTTTATGGTTATGGTATTAACATTTTGTATGATAGTTCTAATACGAATATTTATGTTATGTTTCAACATTTTCATATGAGGAATGCATTGGACTTAGTAAGTGATAGGTGGAACCCTCAATATCTACTAGATGCATCATTAGGTATCATGAGTCAAAATATTGTCTTGGAACAAGGCCTTTACAAATTCTTATTTTTAGTCTTGGCATGAGGCCTTGACTAAGTTGTTATGATGTCCGACATTATGAATTCCATCATTATGAAATTGGATATTGATATTGCATGTGATTATTCAATTAGTATAATATCCATGCAAATATTTAAATCGAATTATTCAATTTATATTTGCTATATTATACTGATGTTTAATTTTAAAAGGATTATGTTTTAGTCTTATACACTACCTTAAATGTATATTCTTATTTATGAAGTTTCAGCTATATTGTTATCATTAATGAGCATCTTATCTCACCCCTTTCTATGTTTCAACATTCCCAGGATGTGAAGAAGTATTTTATGGTTGACCTACAGGGATAGGATAATGGATATATGTGTGTTCAAAGGGGAAAAAATGTTGTGGTTTTTATCACAATATGTAATGTAATACTTATGTATGTATCTAGTACTTCCAAGACTACCAATCTAATCGGTATTTGGGGAAATGATTCCTTATATCATTCCAATGTTATGTAATAATGCACCAAACCTGGGTAACTAGGGTCGGGTCATTGTAGTAGGTATCAAAGGATATTTAGTACAGACCTTGGAATCTAGATTTAGAAAAACTATGATTAGGGAACATTGCCCTAAGGTTGGCATTGAGGATTATTATATAAGGACTTACTACAAATTTAGAAATGTAGATATTTTGTCTATTTTCCAAGTAAGATTTCCATTTATAGATATGGTCAGGTAAAGGTGGCTCTAGCAGAGATGTACCTAGGAGTGAAAAATCAAAAAAGGAGTTTTAGGCTTGACCCAGGGTATCCATGAATAGGATAACGGGCCCTGCTGCACTCTTGGATACGACACTCTTAAGGGATATGATTAGGATAATTCACATTTTATTTACAAACCATTATTATGGATTAATGAGTATATATTTCCTCAACGAAAACATTTTTATGATTATGGATTATATCCATAAAGTGTTCAATTTATGTTAAGTGTTTTACAAGGTTGGAATTATGTATTGTGATTAATAAACTAATCTAGTGTATTCCATTGTTTAGAAATGGTCCCTAGTGGAAATAATGGAAACTATATCAATGCACGTAAACCTTGTGGGGATTTCTCTCCTACTCAAGATAATTATAGTGGAGTTAGTGATGCAACTGTGCTGATCAGATTATCACCATACTGGGACAAATCACTCATGTTATGAATAATACCCTTACCTGTATGGAGAACCTTGATCCACAATGCGGAGGATCAATGTTAGAATGCCTTATAAGGAAACAACCACCAACATTTAATGGGACAAAAAATCCATTTGTAACTGAGAAATGAAAATGTTCTTTAGAGAAAATATTTAATTCTTTAGGGAATAGTGAAATAGAAAAAGTTGTCATGGCGTTTTATCGCCTCATAGGAGAAATAGATCAATGGTGGTCATTAATTCAAAACACAATGTATGATAAAAAAGTATAAAATATGGAATTAAGGGAGTTTATAAATCTTTTCTTAGAAAAATACATTCCTTGTGACCATCGAGCGGATATGGAAAGACAATTTCTATGTCTGAGGCAATGGTAGGATGAGAATGTCCCAAAGTATGAGGATAAATTTACAAGGTTATCAAGAAATTTATTAGATTATATACAAAACCCAAGGAGTAATATTGATTGATTATTTGATGGGTTAAAACCATTTCACCATCGAGCATTATCCTCATGATACTTCTCATCATAATAATTTAATGTCTCATGTGCTATGAAGGCAGAAAATGAATTCTCTAAGACTTATGTCATTATAGAAAAGAAAAAGAGGAAATTATCTACTGAACACTCTATAAATTTAAATAATTTGAAGAAGGGAAAAATTGAATATCCATCCTACGATAAATATGGGAAGAAACACCATGGTACTTTCCTGGAAGGAATGGGAGTATGTTAAAAGTGTGGTGAAAAAGGCCACCAAGCTCATGATTGCAAAGGAAATAAAGAGGCTATAAATGTTGAATGATACAATTATATATAAAAGGGTAATTATGAAAATAAATTTTATAAGCATCGAGGAAACATACCTCATAAAATTCCAATGGAGAAAGGCCAAGCTTATGCGATCACAACTACTGAGGTTGAACCTCCGAAATGCATAGTGGCAGGTAATTTAATGGTTTCCTCAAGATTAGCCAATGATTTTTTTGATTATAGATCATTTAATTGTTTAATATCTTTCCAGTTTGCAAACAAAATAGATATTTCCAATTTGATTTAACTAGGGAGTTATTAGTCAAAACTCCAAAGGGAATTTTCATTGCAACAACTTTTTTTCAATCAGTCCCCATTAGTTCATATAAATGTTCTTTATCCACAGATATCATCATCATACTCATGATTGGATTTGATATATACCTTAGTATGGATTGGCTTTCGGACTGTGATGCAAATATTTATTGTAAGAAGAAGAAGGTTACAATTTTTTATGATGATAAGGAATACCATATCTTTAGAGAAGAAATGTCACCATCTGATTCTTATCTAAATCAACCACCTCTAGTTCTACTAAATTCAATTATTGGGGAGGAAGACAGTGAAATATCTATGGGTGAGGAAAATAATGTTAAAATAGAGGATGTACCTATTATAAAAGAATTTGTTATGGAATTTACAGATGATTTACCTGGACATCCTCAAGAATGAGGAATTGAGTTTCCCATTGATTTAATTCCAATTTCATGGCTCATATTGAAGACCCCTTATAAAATGTCTGTTGTGGAATTAGTGGAACTAAAGAAACAACTAGATGAGTTAACAAATAAAGGAATTTTTCTCCCTAGTATTTTTCCATGGTGAGCCCCTATTCTTTTTTTAAAAAGAAATATGGATATATGAGGTTGTGCATTGACTATTGGGAGATCAATGTTATAACAATAAAGAACATGTATCCCCTACCTCACATTGATGATTTATTTGATCAACATCATAGAGATCAATATTTTTCAAAGATTACCCTTCGATCTAGATATCATCAGTTGTGTGTGAAGAAAGAAAACATTTCAAAGATAGTATTTTGAACTAGTTATGTGAATTACGAGTTTACAGTAATGCCTTTTAGGCCGACTAATGCACCCTCTATTTTCATGGATCTAATTAATAGAGTTTTAAAGGAATATCATTATGACATTGTAGTGGTATTTATTGTTTATGTCTTGGTATACTTAAAAAGTCACTAAGATCATGAAAATCACTAGCACACTATTCTGAAAACCATTTGAAGAAATGAAGTATATGTGAATTTTAGAAAGTGTAAATTTTGGATTCAGGAAATTTCTTTTCTTGCCCATATTATCTCTAAAGATGGAATCTATATTGATCCTTCAAAGACCAAGGCAATCCAGGAATGTCCATCAGCAAAATATATAGTTGTGGTATGTAGTTTTATTGGTTTAGTAGGTTATTATAAGCATTTCGTCCAAAAACTTCCCTGATTGGATAATCCATTAACCAAGATCACATGAAAGGGGTTAAATTTGTTTGGAAAAAAGAGTTTGAGGAATGTTTTGAACAACTGAAGAGAATATTATTAAATGATCCTATATTGACTGTACTATTGGGGAATGATGGGTTTGTTACTTATGTTGATGCTTCAAACAAAGGGATTGGTTGTGTCCTCGTGCATAATGAGAGGGTTATTTCCTATGCATCATGATAGCTAAAAATTTATAAACACAACTATACCACTTTTTTTCTTGAGTTAGAAGATTTAATATTTAATCTGAAGATATGGAGACACTATCTTTATGGTGAAATTTTTGAATTTATACTGATAACAAGAGTTTGAATTATATTTTCTCACAGAAACAACTCAACATGAGGCAAAGGAGATGGATCGAACTAATCAGGGATTTGGATGGCACCACACACTACCACTCGGGGAAAGAAAATAAGGTGGAAGATTATTTGAGCTTAAAGGATCATGGAGTTTTGAATAATATGAGAGTTGAGATGGATCCTATGTTCATGGATCTAGTAAATATGGATATGGGAATAATCATGGAAGGTAAATCATCAATTCTATTTCAAATGGTTGATAAAACGTCTTTAATAGAAAGTATAAAAAGTTCTCAGGCTGGTAATGAGGAGTTTCAAAAGGAAACTAAAGATGTGAACGATATGAGATTGATCGAATTCTTATATGAAGATGGGATTTTGAAATTTGGGAATGGAATTTGTTTTCCGGACATACCGGATCTAAAAAAGGAATTTTTGGATGATTATTGTATATCTAATTTCTCTATGCACCCTGGTAGCACAAAGATGTATATATATTTGAGGGAACATTTTTAGTGGGACAACATAAAGATGGAGATTGCTGATTATGTGTCATGATGTATGGTTTTTCAACAAGTGAAAGCTGAAAGAAAACATTCTAGAGGAGTCATGCAACCTCTTCCCAAATTTTTGTGGAAATGGTATGTTATTATGATGGACTTTTTCATGGGGAAACCAAATACTCCTAGAAAAAATGATGCAATATGGGTCATTATTGATTGTCTTACCAAGTCAGCTAATCTTCTTTCTATAGGAAAATATTTACCACCTGAACATCTGTAAATACTATATATTAAGGAAGTTTGAAGAATTCATTGTGTACCCTTATCGATTGTTTCTGATTGTGATCCCCCTTTTACATCCAGATTCTGGAAAAGTCTTTAGAAGGCCTTGGATACTAAACTTTGTTTGAGCACTACCTACCACCCTCAAACTGATGGACAATCTAAACAGACTATTCAAACATTAGAAGACATGTTGAAATCTTGCTCACTTGACTTTCAAGGTATGTGGGATCAATATTTTACTCTGGTAAAATTTTCCTATAACAATGGTTTCTATTCAAGTATTCAGATGGAACTATATAAAGCATTATATGGAAATAGATTTTTCACACCAACTTGTTGGGATGGTGTTGTTGAAATAAAACCCATAGGCCCAAAACCTATTGAGGAAACAATGGAAAAGGTAAATGTTATCCAAACCCACATCAATGCATCTCAAAGTAGGCAAAAGAGCTATGCCGATAACCAAAGGAATGATTTGGAATTTAAAGTAGGCGATCATGTTTTCATGATGTTATCTCCATGGAAGGGTGTTATGATATTAGGTAAGAAAGGAAATTTATGTCCTAGGTACATCAGACCTTTCAAAATTCTAGAACGAATTGGAGTTGTAGCTTAACATTTTACAATGCCACTAAGTCTCTCCAAAGTTCATGATGTATTCCGCGTATCACTGTTGAGAAAATACATTTTTGACCTAATGCATGTACTCACCTATGAAGAAATATAATTGGAACCCAATATATCTTATTTATAATAGACTATTAGAATTATTGATACCATAGAGCAAGTCGTGAGAAACCGTACAACTCATTTGGTGAAATTTAATTGGGGAAATCTTAAGATGGAAGAGGTAGCATGGGAACCCAAGAAACAAATGATGAAGAACCACTAGAATATTTTTATGTAGTAGTATTCTAGAAATTTTTAGGATGAAATTATGTGGAGGTAATAATGTAACACCCCAAGCTTTCACGGTACCTTTCCCTTTGAATAATTCAATATCTTGGGTTGTACACAACATCGATATTCTAACACACCATGACCAATCAAACTAGCTATTTTGAATAGTAATACCCACTTTTTGATATTTTAAATTTTTTTAATTAGACTTTATTTTAGGATTCATAATATCACAATTAGTTTAGGGTGAATTTTTGGTACTCTTATGAAAACATCCAATTTTTGATGAATAGTTAAAAATACTAAATTTTAATTAAAAACATATTTCTAATAGAAATAATATATAGTGTCAAATTCTGCATTTGAATGTTTATTAAGTATATTTATATTTTATTTTTATCATTTAATATAATTTAGTTCATTTGAGATAATTTTACCATTAAAATGGACATAAATAAGTGTCAATCTTTTGATATTTATTATTTCTTAAAAACATGATTTTTGTTTTGACAAAGAGAATTAATTTTATATTAATTTCATACACTTATGTGGTTTCAACTTGTAAAAATGGATTCCATATTTGGAATCATGAGGTCCAAATTGTGTAGATAGGTAACTTTTATTTTTATATATTATGAATAATTACTTCGGTAAAGATTTTATTTATCATTGTTAAATGTGTAAATCTAGTAAATAGGGGTAAAAATTAATTTTATAATAATATTTAATTACCCTAACACTTCTCCTAACCCTATGTACTGATAAAAATTCTCCCACGGTAATCCTTGGGTCGATTTTGGGACCCCATGGAGTCACTTGAGAGTGATAATGAAACTTTATATTAATTAATTTAAAGTAAAGACAAAAAATGACATGAACATATATCTTTTAGTAAAAAATTCTTATGTGGTGTTATATAAGTTATATCTTCTGCTATAAATATTCATTTGAAATCTAAAATGATTTACTACATCATGGTATTTTTTTATAATATTTATACATCAAATAAATAAAATTATTTATGGCATAATAATGATGATGTGTTTACCTCATTAATAAATGATTTAAATAAATGAGATTACAAAAATTAAAAAATTTCCAAAACCTACCCATTTCTTATAGGAAGATTTATTTTCAAATAGTAGTCATATTATAATCACAATTTAGAATGTATTGCATGGAATATAATATTAAAAATTTAGAAAATTAATGTTTAATAAAAAATAATTTATTTTAAAAAATATATATTTTATTTTAATAAAAACATTATCATGTATTGTGTATTTTTAATTAAATTTATTACATTTAAAGAATGGTTTTAGTAAAATTTATTAATAAAATTAATGGAAGTCATATTTGATTAAATATATAACTTACATGATAGAATTATGGAATAATATTTTATATTCTCATAGTTAATTATGTTCATTTTATTATAACATATTGTGTTAAATATATATTAATATTTTTTTCAAAACAATATAAATTTCTCATATTTTGAGTTTGAAATTTAATGAAATGTATTTTTTAAAATAAAAAATATATATAATCTTCATTAATGAAATTATTAATAATTTTTATGAAATTAGAATAAATTAATTTAATGCTTAAAAAATAATTTCCTAAAACAATTATCATTTAGAATTACGCATTTTTATTTTAAAATTTATTTTCTTCACTTTTAGAAACTGAATTTGATAAAATTGGTTTCAAATTTGGAATCATAATGTAAGCATTATGTAATATCATCATCTCTCTCTCTATCTCCATGAGAACTGGTGCAGGATCGAGTCCCTCTAAACTCGGACATTGTGCATATTATGCACCTGGTGATTCGAAGTCATTTTCCTATATGGGAAACATGCAGTGCGCTCTGGGCCTGGTGGGGTCACCCAAGTGGAGGCATGCATTAATCATACACACATTTATTCATTACCAAATCTAGGATCAGAACTGCCTTCATATATATAATATCATCAATTTCACTTTCATTTAAAATAATAAGTAATCAAGGTAAAAAATGAGTTACTATAGTGATAGGTACAATCATTTAAATTAACTAAAAGAAGGTGTAAATTCATAAAATATACCTAAAATGTATCACTAAATTATCTATATAGAGTAATTATTAACCCACATCCATTATTGTTATCATTATAAAGAGTCTTTTGTTAAAAAATTATGTTTATTATATAATAAGTAATGGGTATTTTCAAATATGAAACTCAAAATTACTAATAAAGGGACCCATCTTCTACCAACTCAAAACCATGCCTCTCAATAAATCTACACTAAAATAAATTCTATATTTCCCTATTTAAAAAACCTCTCCATTGTTTTTAATTCCCTTACCTCAAAATTGTCCCCAAATCCTTCATAAATAAAGGAGGTTATGTTTATAAAATGTCTGTAACAACATTATGTTTTTATTTTTATTTTCTCATCCCTTTAGTCTATATAATTTTAAACACATATATCATGTAAATACTATCATTATCATTCTTTTACTATTGTATTGTAATGAAATAATTTCAGTCTCAATAATTAAATGACATCGTGTTGTTGGTTGGGATGTTTTAACCACCTATATAAATGAGGCTAAAATATTTTAAATTTATATTACTATAAAAACCGAAATTCTAGTATCATTATTTATTAATGATTAATTTTAATTTTTTTCTCATTATATAATGAAAAATTTAATCATTATGTTTATTAATATAACAAATTATTTTTATTGATTCCATATTTACAAAAAAACATATCTTTTTAACTAATCTTACAAGTTGATGTAATAATATACTTAAAATAATCATGGGACTCTAGAAATATGTAATATATATATAAATATAATCTCCATGAATATTATAAAATTGATTTAAAAACATCTAGCATATACTGATACCACAATACTTTTGAAATAATGGGACAAATGGAATAATAAACACTAGAGAAATAATTTAAACAATGAAAAATTAAAAATTTGCAATAAATAAAATTAGATAAATGGTATTATGTTAAAAAAATATAAATAAGGTTCTAAAATGGATTAACAATAAATATATTTATTATTATTTTTGGATTTATAACATGTTAAAACATGAAAAATTATATGGAAATGGTTTTTCTTCACAAAATTTCATTCCATTTAGTTGTACTCTCTATTTTTTGAATATTTTCTTCTAGTCGAATATATTCTACCCCTTTTCTATTTAATATTTTAAAATTTATTAATTTCTATATAAATTTCACATATTTCTAAAAAATCTATTTTTTATTGATTAATACTTTATAAAATAAATCATTGTAAAGAAAACCTCGACCCTTTTGTTTCGGTATTTTTCTTTTATATCAATTTTCTTTTTAACCCAAAATCATTATTTTTCTTATTTTGAAAGGGAAATTTGAAAAAAATATTCCTCTACTATATTTTTTATCACTATTAAAAAAATATATTCCATATACTGATTTGGTTTTTTCATTAACCATTAAAAAATGCTTATAAATAAGTTATTTCAACATCCATACCATTTTTTATCTTTCACCCCATGTTAATTATATATTAGATTTATTTCAGTTTAAGGATCCATTATTTTTGAGTTTTATTTTTTTAATTTAGTTTATAATATATAATTTAAATCAATTGAAAAATATTTTGGGAATGACATATATTATATTCCCTATGACAACGTTTCCAAAACATAAAGAAAACTCTTAAAAATTTCACTTCTATTACACTCTATCTCTAAAAGTATAATAATATAAAGAATTATGTTTAATGAATCATTTTATAAATTATATTATGTTATATTTCTTTTGGGTGACTAAATTTATAGTATCAAATTATCTAATTTTTTCTTGTGTCTTATGATATACATTTTGAAGATGTTTTGAAACCCATTTGGTTTCCCTAGTTTAATAAACATGTGATGTATGATTGATATCAAGTGGAACACAAATATATGGTTTATCATAATCTTATGGGTGGACTAAGGATTATTTATACCTTTAATTTATTTGGTAAATATTTATATCTAAATTGATTATTATGGTACTATTGTTGTTTTCCTAGTTTACATGGTTATATGGGTAACATTTACTAGTCATGTCTATAATATTATAATACATAGGTTGTTAGTATTTCACACTATGATAGATGTTTTACCATCACATATTTTATAGTTTTCTTTTCTTATATTGGAATCACATTTCAAAATTACATCACCATAATTTATGATTATTGATTATATATTCTTATTAAATGGTTTATGTTATTATTTCATGATAATTTCTTATGTTCATATATTCTTATGCCTTAATATATAACTATGGTATCATGTCCCATGAACACTTTTTATGATTCCATGATCTTAATCCATTAGTAATTCAGTTTATTCTAAATTTATATTTCTATCACATTTATTATTTAATGATAAGTTCTCTATGAATATTTGATATGTTTTTACCTTGTGGAGTGTCTGTGATCACTCATTTTTTATGTTTACCATTTCCCTATGTGATGGATAAAAATATTATGTATGATGAGTTTAAAATAGAATCGTGTATTAAGGAATATTATATAATAATTCATTATGGAGTAAAATATTTTGTTCTTGTAGTTAAACTATAAATACAGTAAATATATTGGTTATGATAGTGATTTTTATTTGTGATTTCTTATGTATAAACATTTAAAATATTTTATAATATATGTATGTTATATTAGGGTTGTCTCATAAATTTTAGGTTTTCTTCTAGTTTTTATCCATCTTTTTGGATATTTCATTGAATCTGTTTTGGATACATTGGTTTATAACCCACTTTAGATTCAGAACATCTGTATATGAGTCAAATGATATTAACTGAGGAAAACAAGATCTCATCCCTTAATATTATGTTTTATAATAGGATCCACTTTTAACTGAAGAAATTTTCTTGGTCATCAGTATCATTCAACATATTATCACAAATCCTTAAATGTATATAACTATAGTACAACCCTTATAAATTAACTGATTATTATAACATGAATATCATTGAAAAAATACTCATATCAAATTATTATTGAATCCAATCATAAGAAAATTATTTATGCCACTTTGTCTATGGTAATAAAACATGCTTTACCATGATCCCTTAGTTTATTTTGAGGTATATTCCCTTGACCCTTGGGGCATTAATTTTTGTTAGTTCCCCATCTCTATATTGTTTATTTTTTAAACACTGGAAATTTATAATGAAAAATTGATATTATGATCATGTTGTCCTTTGTTTCCACACCTGTATAAAATTATTTTTACCTTAATGTAAGTACCATGTTTTTTCTTTCTAAAATTATCACATGTGGGAAAACCCTCATTCCCCTTCTTCCCGTTATCCATTTTATTATTTTTCATCTTATTATTCTCTCGTATCTATTTGAGGCCATCATGTTTAAGGAATTAATTCTCTACCATGATAACACATGATATTATTCCCTCATATAATTTAATTTTATTGAGACTAGTTTCTTTTTGAATATTTTCTTCATTCCATACATGTAATGGACATTCTTACTCTTTTGATTATATGCATTGGTGTGCATCTAATTCCTTCCCCAGTATTCTATTTAAAAACAATATAATAAAATTTATTAGATAATAACAATATATATCATATTGTATAAAATAAAATATATTGAAACGCATAAAATAGATTGAAAAAAACATGGTTAATATCATAGTCATATATAGTGTTTCGTTGGTAAAGTCTCCAAAAAATTAAAATATTTTCAAATCGTTCATAATGGATTATAAAAAAATCTAAATTATCTTAAAAATATCCAATGTTTGTGTATGTAAAACTAGGTTCAAAGTAAGGCATGTTTTCTTATACCGAGTAATTATTGAGTCAAGACAAACAAGCCTTTTAGTTATTCTCTGAGGGTATATATATACCAGAACTCCATACACTTGTATTATCTAGATAGATATATATTTGTAGAAAGTTAAGTAAATTTTTTTCAGTAATTTACCCATAAGATAATCCTTAGTCAACCCATAAGATAATGATAAAAAAATGGGTGATCACAGACACTCCACAAGGTAAAAACATATCAATTATTCATAGAGAACTTATCATTAAATAATAAATTTGAAAGAAATATAAATATGGAATAAATTGAATTACTAATGGATTAAGATCATGGAAACATAAAAAGTGATCATGTGACATAATACCATAGTCATATATTAAGGCATAAGAATATATTATCATAAAATAATGATCATGAAATCATAACATACTCCATGGAATATGAATATGGAATCACTAATCATAAATTTTGGAGATGTAATTTTGAAATGTGAATCCAATATAAGAAAAGATAACTATAAAATATGTATAGGTAAAACACCTATCATACTAGACAATACTAAAAACCTATGTATTATTATATTATAGACATGACTTGTAAATATTTCTCATATAACCATGTAAACTAAGAAAACCACCATAGTACCATAATAGTCAATTTAGATATAAATATTTACCTAATAATTTAATGTTATAAATAATCTTTAGTCCACCCATAAGATAATGACAAACCGTATATTTGTGTTCCACTTGATATCAATCATACATGGTTATAAATAAATATGAATTATCCTAAACATATATGATGTGTGTGTGTAAAAATAGGTTTAAAGTAAGGCCCATTTTCTTATACTGAGTAATGATTGAGTAAATCCCAACAAGCCTTTTAGTTATTATCCGAGGTTATATATATACCAGAACTACATACAGTTTTATTATCAAGATATATATGTATATATAAGAAACCTAATATGATATATATCATACTAAAACATTATTATGTTCACCTATACTTTTACTCAATGTCTCTAATAGATTTATGTTATCAAATCTATATTATCCTAAATCTAGTTCCAAAGGTTTCTACTAAACTTACTTTGATACAAACTATAATAATCTAGAATTCAGAAACCCAGAGCAGGTGTATAATTTATTACGTTGGAACTAGATACAATTTATCACATCTAGAGGCACCAAATAGTTTAGTTGTCTTCGTAAACTAGTAACAAAATTGAATTTTATATTAAATATTAAAAAATTTAAAAAAGTGTTTTCTTTATGAATTCTATTATTCCCTTGATCATATCCCTGCATATAAATCAAAAAACAATTCTTAATATCATGTGGAAAATAATACACATGAATTGTTTTAGATTAGATACTCAATAAGGTTATGTGTACAATGGAAGATAACATAAATAAAAAATCATAATCAATATGGTAAGGTAAATTACTAAAACACATTTTATTTACTCAATAAACCCAGCATAATATGGAAAAAATAAATTGTTGAAAATAATTGAATATAAATAATCATATTATCTTGAAAATTATCTAGGATTTTCTAACTAATCAAAAAAACACATTGAAAAATTTATCTCATAATGAGATAATGCATAATTTCGGACATCTGGAACTATGAAGAACTTTTAAAATATAGTTTAAATATATGGATATAGACCTATTTAATTTATCCAACCGATTTATCTCATGAGACATGTCAATTAATCGAGGATATATCTATTACAAGGCCCCTACCTCTACTTACTTTTTCCAATTCATTCCTTATATGAAAGCGGTGAAACAAAATCAACATAAAAAATTTTGTTGAAAAAATAAAAAATTGAATGTTAGTAAATTCCGCAACAAAATAAATAAAATCATAAACCAACCATATTAATATGTTGAATGGTAAGAAAAGTTTATATCCTAAATAAAATTGATAATAAAACATCAAATTAAAAAATAATGATGATATCAATACAACATATCCCATGTGGATCATAAGTGGAACATGGGGCTGATGGCATTAATGAAGAGAAGTACCATCATTTTTTAAAAAAAATTACCTTTTCAAATTAAAAATATAAAAAAAATTCACAAAATATTTTTAAATAATCCTTTAAAATTTGTAAAATAATATTAAAAATATTGGGTTTGTCATGATGGGGTAAATTTTTATTCGTGTTATACATATTGAAACAAAGACTCCTTTCTCATTTTTGGTAAACCCAAAGCATGCCTTATTTTGAAAAAAAACATGAACATTCCTTAAAAAAAATAAAAAGTGCACATGGGTAAATTTTTCATTAACATATCATTTTTTAATTTTTACGAAAATTTTAAAACATTTTTAGAAAACATGTATTTTGATTAAAAATGATTTTCGACTAATGGGAGAAATAATGTTTATTTTTCATAAAAACATATTCTCAAATATTTTAAGTACCAAATAGTGTTAAAATTGTATTATTACTAGAAAAATATCATAAAAATACTAAGGATAAATGTTTTTATTGAGTTTAATATAAAAATACCAAAATTGTTTCTCCAAGGGTGACTTAAAAAGCAATCTTGAAAATGATGAGATTGTGAAATAAGCCCTTAACACATTGGTTGTTTCAAAATCAGAAGCCCCATGAAATAAATAATCCTCAAATTAATCTATAAACAAAATTTACATAAATATATTCAATGTATAAATTATAAAATGGGTATTACATACATTATGTAAAGGAATAAGTTGTGAATATGGCACATGTCTCATGAAAGTAAAACTGAGATGAGAAACCTTTACCTCAGGTCCAACATCCTTCATATGTATCTGAACATAATTTATAATTAACATATGATTAAAATAATTAAATTAAATAAACATATTCATATATCTCATAGCATATATGATATACTTATATTTTTTATCACCTATTTATTAACAAATCTTTCTTAAAATATATGTTATGGGTGATAATTTTTTTATTATTCATATATGTTTTTATTTGTAATTTCGGAATTTCTAATTTTAACATGGTTAAATAGTACACGTAATATTAAACATGATATAAATATAAAATATTTTCATTCAATATATATTTATACTAATATATTAATTTTATAGATATAAAATTCATTACACCATTCATTGATATGGTTAGTTGTACATATGCGTAAACCTTATTTCCATTTCTCTTGAATGATGTTAAGAAAGGAAAATAAATATTAATTAATATATATAGAATAAATATTATTTCATATATATCATTTTTATTAATCAAATATAGCCTTATTGTAATCCATGCAAAAATGAAAAATAGAAACATTCCATATCACTATGTAGAGGCTGTAGTCGGGACGTACGCATGAGAAATGTTATTGTTTTCCAACAGATTGGAAGGTAAGAAGTTATATGTGATAATATATTTAAAGAGGTATAATTATATAATTAATTTCAAATATACTATTTAACTCCAATATTATACCCATTCATCTCAATAGTAAGTGAAATAAAATCACACCGCTTCAGGAGGTGGTAGTCCACCGTACACAAGAGCGACTTTATCCAAACTCTCATGGAATGGAATGTAAGAAGGTATATGTGATATAATAATTATAGATTTTTAATTATTTCATAATTATAATATAAATATGTTAAATATTTATATTAATCCTTGTAATGTGGTTATGGAAGATAAATTGTACCAGTTCACGAGACGGTAGTCCGCCATACACACAATCGACGGTTTCACTTACCATTTGATGGAAGTGGAGATGGATATAAGTTATGAAATTGAAATAATAAAATTTAATTATATTGGAGATATTTCATTATTATATTATAAATAGTTATTATTTTTTTACAGAGGTTTAAAATGAAATAAAACAAATACACATGTTTAAAAAAATTACCTCATCTTCAGAGATCCTCTTTAGGTTTATACCTAAAGCCTTCATATGAGGAATTCCTAATCAAAATAATGAATTTAGGATATAGAGAGGTAATTAAGTAATATATTTGGGTAGGTATTGGATGATATAATTTTTTTTTTAATTTTGAAGAGAGGTGGAGAGGGGGTGACCATTTCTAAGTGCGGGAGAGGACACACTTGGAATGTTTTAAATAATAAAGTGATAACTATATTTTTTTGAAGAAAAAAGCCTCCAAAATTGGACATTCATGATCCTTAAAGATTATATTGTTGAAATATGTCTATAAAATTGGTTGTTAACAATTTTTATGTCATTTTTAAGCCATCTCTTCATAGTTTAACCCATGATAAACTCATTCTTACCATAAGCACAATTATTAATTTTTACTATTTTCACTTTTCTTTATGATCAAGAATTATGATGAAATTATTAAATAATATAAATTATTATGATTATAAATATGGAATCTATTTTCCAAATTGAGTTCACCAAATTGGAAGAATATAATTTAATGTTAAATCATGGACACGTCAATATAGTAGTTTTTAAAAAAGAAAATTATCATAGGTATAAAATATTATAATTTGAAAATTCAATACCAAATTGTTTCCAATGATAGAAATTAGTGAAATTTTAAAATAATTGAAATAATATTAGTTGAAAACAAATTTAAATTATAATTTAACTTTAAAATAACTTTAACAAAAAAATATGTCTTCAATAAAAATCAGTATTTTTAACTATTCATTAAAAACATTATATTTTCAAAACAATACCAAAACCCCACAGAAAGATAATTTGAAAATATATCTTTAAAATGTTCATTTTAAATTTTGAAATAAATTTTATAAAATTTGTAAAAATTATTTTTAATTTATTTTTTTAGTGTGCGGATAATCTACCTTTTAGATAAATATAGTTTTTCAAAAAAACATTTCTTTCTCTTTAAAATCATTCTTAATTTATTAATAATTTATATATAACAATTAAATTTATTTTATACATGTGTAAGGAATAATTTTTTTAATTTAGTTATTAATATTTATGCCCTCTATAGTAATGGGTAGGTTATAGTGGTCAGTTTTAAATAATAGTATTTCAATAGTGTATCGGAATATTTTCAAACCCAGTGTTGCGTGAATTGAATTATTTAAAAAATATTGAATTTATTTAATAACAAATATATTACAAATTATAGGGGTGGTACATTTTTTATAATATTTGTTTTTATATAATATACACTATCAAATATTATGTTCCTCTTTTAAAATCTCACGGAGTTACAATCCACGCATTCATTAGCATGTTTATGTGGGATTCATCAATTTTTTTTTAGGATAATAAAGAGATGGGTGGAAACCAAAATGATTTCATATAGATAAGTAATTAAATTTTTCAGATCCAATAATCAAAATTTAATACACTTTTTTTTCAAAAATGAAATTTTTACTCTTATTCTGGATGAGTGTTTGGCCCATAATTCATGTGTGCCTAAGGAACACCTAGATTCCCTCAACATCCATCTACT
The DNA here is from genome assembly GCA_963277665.1 of Viscum album. Lineage (NCBI taxonomy): Eukaryota > Viridiplantae > Streptophyta > Magnoliopsida > Santalales > Viscaceae > Viscum > Viscum album. The sequence goes on from OY728119.1 coordinate 638,059,393, forward strand.
ATTTTTTGGGAAAATATGTAAAGAATATAAAATTTTTGATATCTTTTCCAAGAAAAATATAGTATAGGAAATCATTTAAACTTTCCTATAAAAATACTTACTCATTTTTATAAATATATGGATAATAAATAAATTTATTCCCCAAGAGTAAAAAAATACCTTTTCCCCTAATATTACTTAAAAGTATAAAACTTTTTTATTTTTTTGAAGGTTACGGAATACTAATTCCTCTTAGACATCTAGTTTATTTTTATTGGGAAACACATATTGTTATGAAGGTCATATGTTAGTTGTTTCTAAGGACCTATTAAATATAAGGGAAGGTGTTTGTGTTATTATTGGTTTTACAGTATTTACCACCACTTCTGATATCCTAGACATTTTTACATATAACATATGTGTTTAATGATATTTTCGAATAGAAATTATTGTGAAATTATATTGATGTCGTTTCATTTTAAAAACTCAAAAAAATTCCAATATGTTTTTAGGGAATATCATAGAGGCAAAATTATTTTAATGGATTTAGATATATATTTAAATTAATTTGTCTTGCAATAGTAGAATATATATAGTGTATTTTAATCCCTTCTCTTAGGAGATGATTTATTTCATTTGATCAGTACCTATCAATTTATAGTTAAAAAGAACCTTAATTCTCATATTTCTTACTATAAAACTAAATATGTGGAGGAATGTTTTATGGATATCATTTCAATTAGTAATGGATCTATTCACTATTTTATTATTCTAGATAAAAGTTGTTTCATCCATAATTAAAATGAAATTTATAATTCTAGATCCTTATTTTTACACAGAGTTCCCAAGTAATTGGTAACATAATGATGAAAATGTATGAGGTTTTCATTTAGGTCATTCATTCCATAAATGATTAAAAACATAGTTTTTTAATGTTTATTAGAATTTGTGTCATTCCCACCCAATAAAATAATGTTATTTTATCGAGTTTCACTAATTCATTATAGGTTTTTTGATATTTTAATAAAATGGTGATGATGTTAGTTATTTATACATTGAAAATACCTTTTTTTTTGTAACAACCTTGGTGAATCCTCTAGGCTAGATAATGGGTTTAATTCACAAAGTTCAATTTATAAATATTTACATGGGAGATAGATTGGTGAATGGTATGAATTTATCTAAAACCTATTGATTATATCATATTGTCTATTGTTGGACAATTAGTTTCTTATTTTTGAGGTTAATCATCCAATAAAGGAATGGCCTCATATTAAACATCATTATGAATATGTTTACTTTGTAAAACTATGTATTTATATTCTAGAGGTTTTCAACTTATTTTCTTATTTAGGAATTTTATTAATTGATAAAGAACAATTAATTAGTTTTATGAAGATTATAGATAAAGGATATGGAAATTCCCTTTCCCCTATTAATGTTATACCAAGTAGATAGAAATATTATGTCATGTGTAAATCTTAATTCTTGATCTCATCATTAACCTCGAGTTTTTAAACCATCATCATGTATCTCAGGCTAGGGATCATTTTCCCGTGATGTGATGTTCCCTATGAATGATTGTACCACTATATGGGGGTGAATCAATGGTTATATATCTAATAAAATTTATATAAATTAAAATTAACCTCTACTAGTGGTTAATATATGATATTATCAACTTTTTTTCATTCCCTTACCCTAAAAAATGAAATATAATCTATGACAAGGAAAATTAATTCTGACAAGCTTCTCCCCCGTAGTGAGTGACTACATTTTATTGATAATAGAATTATATTGATCCATGGGTTTTTAATTATAATATTTTGATGAAATAAAACAGTGTGGTCCAAGGTTCATCCTATATTCCATTTATTCTTAGCATATAAAAGAAACTTAATAATAATATTGTATCTCTAAAGTTGTAGATAGGTTAATTTTTTTGAAAAATGTCAAAATTTGGATTTTTATTATTTTAACAATTGTTGATAAGTATATTCCTATTAAATTCATCAAGAATATATAATTATAATAGTTTCTCCTCTTTTAGAAAATTCAGGTAATATCTGTTGATAACAAGAATATATTTTCAGTTCTTTTTCTTGTCATGAACAGTTTGTTTTGTTATATAAATTATCTTCCCAAAATCATTGAATCCATGGGATCATGCGTGTTTTCTAACTATCTCTTGAACTATAGATTCAGAGTCTATTTTCTTTTTTCCCTTCTAAATTTTAATAATAATTGATACATTGATTCTTGAACTATAATATTTTTTTATTATTTCCAATGATATGAATCAATTGTTTCATGTTGTTTCCAAATAAATTCCTAAAAATGATTTTTTTGACCTCCATGGTCACGTAAAATCATAAACAAAATTGACATGGAATGCTCATACAGATCATAGAAAAAAATTTATAATAATCTAAAATTTTAACACACCACATCTTTAACCACATTATGTTAAAATTCAATGAGAAAATGCCTAAAAAATGGTTGGATCCATGTCCAACCACATGTTTCATATTTAGCCTCAATTAAACCAATACACAACATTATTGGGACAATGATGTTGGGTTCTTCAATATCTCCCTTCAATTCTCTCAAGTAGTGCAATAGAGCCGCCAAAACACCCATATTATGATTTTTTATTTTCTATATGAAATTCGAAAATGCAATACCATATCCACCGTAGCATATTCTCTTACAGCTACCAGTTGTGACTAACCTTCTCAAAAAACCTCAAACATGAAATCCTATCATGATGAATAACATGCCTAATTTTAGATTCTATTTGTTTATAGAAAAACACATAATGTGAAAACCAAATATCTATAGTGTTGTATAAATCTTTAGGAAATTTTGAAACAACACTCATGGTTTCACTGTTCCTCAGTGTGTCTAATTACATATTCTAAACACATTCCTTATAATATACATTGAATAGATTCATGTTTCACTTGAGTCTCATATTTGTCTTTAAATCATATGGTTTATTCTTTATCAAACTCAAATATACATGTTAGAGCATTAAAATCCAATGGTACCACCCCATTAAATGTCCAATATTCCTCTATCATAACAATACCTCAATGTTAGATCTCTTTTATATCATTCTTATGTTGATCTTATTTGGATATCTTCTCCTCTTCCACCACCCAGGTGGGTTGTGGTTGATCCTATCAACTACCTTAGGGAAGAAGATATTAACACCTATGAGTATCTTTGGTGGAATTTGTTTTTTATTTTCATTCACATCATCAATCCTCTATTTTATAGGTGATACCAAATCCATTACAAATACTTTTCAGAAATCATAAAATTAATTATTCAAATTTTAAATAATTAATGAAGTGTTTTATCATTTTAAAAATTTGTTTCTAAATACTTCTTCAAACTATGAATACACTACAAAAGTTATCCACTTGTTATTTAAAACCAAGATTATTTTATCTCATTGTGACATCCACATGTTGTAAATATCCCAATTTTAAGCTTCAAAAAACAATCTAGTCATTTCCTTGTTCTTATGAAAAACTCATTGATGGTCTGATAACTTTAAGAATTTCTTGCAATTAATGAACCAAGACATTAGCAACATTTTTATTGTTTTATATGACTTAAACTCACATTAATTCGACTCAGAAAAATTATCTCAACAATTTTCAATGCTTATTTAAAAAATTTACAACAAAAACAATTTCCATCAATAATCTTCAACAATTATAATGGGTTCTCCATACTCTCCCATTGTATTTTATTGAAAATGTATTCCACTTTGTCAGCTTAACCGAATTATAGCCTATCTAAAATGAGAACATTATTGAAACCGTAGTACCGAACTATGTGATATTTTTAAGATAATTCAATCTACCAGTGACAAAAAAATTATATCCCAATGACTCAAATAATTTTCTCATCGATGATCATTCCAAATAAGACTCAAATGTTGAACCACATTTTTGAAATATCTATAGAATCATTTTAAAATATATATATTTACCTTTAATTGTTTACTATGTGTAACCCATGAACATACTTTGAAATAATAAAAGCACAAATATATATCTCCATGTGAAATAAATATCAAAATCCTAGTGGGGGTGACTTCTATATTTCAACAAGTGACATGGGAAGGTTGAATGTTTCTTTTTAGACTAAATTCTGAAATCTTATCTTTGTACATGACATTTGTAAAAATATTTTCAATTTAATCTTTTCTACAAATGTATTGAAGTTATATATTAACATTATATACTTATTCCTTGATGAAATGCTATATGGTGTCAATATTATTTGATATAGACTATTGAACTAATGTTTTTTATATATCCATGTAACATTGGATTTTGCAAGAAATTTTTTATAATCTAACAATAGCTACATTCGGATCTAAAAACTATATTTACATCAGTATCATATATGTATGGGAATATGTTCCAATAATATACTCTCCTTATTTTCGTTTATCAATGCTATTTTTTATCTTTAAAACATACCATAACACAAAACTCTCATCAAGGAATAATGCTCTGCCATATGTGGAAATTCTCTTTGAATAATATCTTACACGATCTGAATATTTAAATCCCTATGATTTTATATTTATTAATATTCTATACAACTTGGAAAAAAAATTTGTACCTTAGATGTATTTCCATATATTTTTTGGGAATCTTGAATATGAGACTCTGTTGGATTATTCTAAAATATTTCACAAAGATTTACTATTTATAATACATCTCTCCATGAAGCTATGAGATACAAAATATTCCCAATGTTTTTTTGAAGTCTTCCACAATGATTTTTAGTCCTATAAAAATCCAAACTCATTCTCTATATGTGGTAGAAGATATGTTTCTTCTTTTTTTAGTTGTATGATTTGAAAAGGGTAATAGGGGGTTGATCGTAGGGGGCTTTATCAGCTCAGACAATAATAATCTTATTGGCCAAGAAAGATGGATTAAATGAAACCTTCCATACAAATGGTTCAATATTAATATTGATGGGTCTTCTGTATAAGTTGTGATACACATAGGTAGTGTGGTCTGTGACGTAAGGGGCTTAGTGCTTCTTGGGTTTTGTTCTTATTATGCGGATGGAAATTATATTGGGTAAGAAACAAGAGCTCACCATAGTTTCCCATCCCTGTGAATATTGGTCAAAATATTCATTGCTGTAGTGGAGTTAGGTTCAAAAATTCTTGTGGACTCCATCAGGAACATGAGAAAATCTCTGTGGTATCTCAATTATCTCATCGATAAATATATGATCCAAACTGTATGTGGTACATAAGTTTGACACACATGGAGGTATGGTAATATGGAGGTAGACATCTTGGATAGAAAAGGATACATCAATGATTCTATCATCATTTTTAATAGTATTGATCCCCTTTTTTATGATTTTTATCTCTTTGTAAAAGGATATGTATTAGGACTCCACTATTTTAGACCCCCATGAGTGGTTTTCTCTATAATAAAAAACATATTATTATTGAAACTATCTTGGGATCAAAATATAATTCCATATGTTTATGTATTGAGTATGGACAAACAATAGTTCATATCTCCCAATATAGATATCTATAAATTAATTTTCATATTCCTAGTAAATTTTCATAAGGATACTCTTTTCACTGTAAAATATAATTCCATATACATATATAATTATTATTAGAGTGTATGTGTATCTTTACTTCACATATAGGATGCTAGAAAACATTCCCTTTGAATGTTTCGTTTGTCTTAGGTAGCCATCTAGCATTGAGTACAAAGCACTAGGATCTGGTTTCAAGCCACAAAAAGTCATTTTATTTTTGAGACCCATTTCACCATATTTTTATAGAACTTATCCATTCTATTGATCAATTAAATACAATTACTCTAGATATCTATTATATAAAATTGACTTCACATCAATCGGATAAATTTTTTAATTTCTATTAGAATCCACTGTAAGAAATATTCTGATGGTTGTAGCCCAACCACAGGTAAAATTTTCACTTCAAATTCGAAGACATTCATCTGTGTGTATCCTTTTAAAAACAACCTAGCATTATTTCTTTTAAAAACACCTTTTAAATGTTTTTATTTTTGAAAATAGACTAACTTCCAATCAAATTTTATTTTTAGGTGTTGTTACATGTTTCCATGTTAAAATATTCTCAAGATAACAATATTCTTAATCCATTTATTTATTCCATTATTCACTTTGGGCTTCTTAGACTACTAGTTATAGATTTTCCTATTAAATGAGAGTTTTCTGGTTTTCAAGCATTAATATTTTCACATTTTAATATGAGGATCTTGATTTTCAATGATACTTTCCTAATAAAATTCTTTCTTGGGATTTGATATATCATGTTTTCTAGCCTATATATATTATATACATCCTCATCAATATTATTATTTCCCTTCAAGAAAAACTTGATTCAAAGAAGGTGAAAACCTGGGCCTAGGGGGCGGAAATAATGGTGGCCAAGATCATTTCCTAGAATTAAGTCCACAACCTGAGGTTAAAATTGAGAATCATGAGAGATACAAGAAACTAAATCTCCACGGATCTCTATAGAGGCGATAAAATAAGCCAACTTTTTTCCTTATCATCATTTATGGGTGACACTAGTGTTTCTATCTAAGGGGATTTGCATCTCTTAATGATGTATTATATTGACCAAGGTATGTTACCTTTACCATGCATGGCATCATGAATAATCATGGTGTCAGTCTACACTTGGGAGAAGTTAAAAACGTTTTACCTATAGATGGTGATACCTGTGAGAACCACCCTAGCCTCTAACATCAAAGAATTTATACTTCTATAAAGAGTCATGAAGTCCAAATCCATGATGCCCTTTGAATCTTGAACTACACCTCATCCACACATTTCACCTATCATACAAGAACCATCTGTATTAATTTTAAGGATGACTCTAGTAGGAATCCAATGAACACATTTCCCATGTTTTTGGGTACCTTACTACTGGGTCATGACTTTAGGCACTTACAACTTATAGATATAAATGGAATGCTTTCAGTTTCCATCAAGTACAAATATATCAACCAAGATGCACCTTGCTCTGGCGATGATGGATCTCCCTATAGATGCACTCCCCTCAAACTTAGCCTAGTTTCTTGCTTGCCATAAGCACTAGAAACCCAAATTGAAAATTTTAGATCTTACATCTTTATCCCTATCTGATCCATACATCCCATAGAACCATATCTCTATGAATATGTCGATACATTTCACACTAGAGGGGTACTCGAGAAACTCCTCGATGAAGTTCCACACCTAGCGCGCCCACTCCTCTTCCAAGAAAATATCGAACATACTATATTCACTTCTATTCTCATAATAAGGACATCATGAGGCCATGATTTTTAAGAGTCTTTTAATATTTTCATCAGTAGGCAGTGCATAGTTTTGGAGCATCCATGTGAGGAAATTGAATTTAGTAGGTATCCTCTTACACCAGTCCAGAACATACCAACCTCCATACTAATCCTTGGGAGTGATATTCCTACATAAATCCTTTGTGATGAACATAAATGAGGTGTAAGTGGTGAAGAAATACCGGTCTAGATAAAAGATCATGAAAACAGAGTCGAACAAGGACTTTTCACTAGCATCTAAAATTAATCTAAACAAATATGGTTGTTGGGTCACCTCCATGAAGTTGACCATAGGGGATGGGCACCTGGGTAATCATGTATCCTACCAGATCAACTGTGGGAAAAGAATGGGATGTTCCCCCCCCCCAAATTAACTATAAGTGCTGGATGATGCTTGATATAACGGTTTTAATTGAGGCCCACATTGGAGACCCTCTCTCTAGTGAAGATATAGTATTGATCTGGTACCTATAGAACATCAGCTTCCCCAAAAAATTTAATTCCCTAATGGCCTCCCATGCCACCTTCACGTGCATGTATTGGGTAGTGTTCTCCAGACTTTTGACATTGATACATCCCTACAGAATGGGTCGATCCATATTCCCCCAAGTCACCCATTGCCTATTCCCCTCTGATAAAGAATCCCTTATAAAACAAGATAATAGTCTGCCAATGGAACTGATAACACCGTTCGACACATTGGTATGTGCATGAGTGTGCACCAAGATGGAAGCAAGGATGCTATTCACAAGAGTAACACTACTTCCAAAGGAAAAAATATGGTTTTTCCAATTGAGAATTTGACCTAATATTTTGCTCACCACATGAACAATATCACTAATAGACATTCTTCCATGAGATACAAAGGGTACAGAGATATTCCATAGGAAATGATAGGAATCTCATACCCAAACTATAATGGATATGTTCCAACCTGGTGGCATTGCATGCATGGGACACACAGAAACCACTCTTCTCCATGTTTATTAGTTGTTCACTCCAATGGAAGTATGTCTCGAAGATCATGATAATCACCTGCAAAGACCACCTTCCCACATTGATGAAGATAATCATATCATCTGAAAACATCGATTGTGATATGGGTGGGAGACTCAACCTCCTCCTATAAGGAAGAACAACCCGACTGGATATCCCTTTGTTAAAGATCCTACTTAAATAATCCTGCGTAAGAATGAAAATGATTGAGGATAATGGATCTCCTTGTCAATGTCCTCAAACCAACTTGAAGAAACTGTGAGTTCCCCCCATAAAAGAAATAGACATCCATGATAAACTAAAACACCTAAAAATAATATCACTGGCCCAACTAGAGAAATCCATCTTATTCATTACCCTATTAATAAATCCCAACTCAATCATGTCATATGCATTATTTATACCGAGTTTTATGGCCATATTTTATCCATAAACCTTTGTAATAAAGTCTCTCATCATCTCCTACCCCAACACTATATCTCCTTGGATCGAGAGAACTTTCACGAAACAATATTGTTCTATAGAGATCCACCGAAGAAGATACCCATCCAACCTCCAGTTTATGATGCTTACAAGTATTTTATCTGGAAAATTACACATAATCACATGCTAGTAATGAAATATGTAATATGGTTATTTGATCATTGATAAAATGACAAGAATAATGTAGGACGCTATCCATAGGAGGTTTCCTCCCTAAAGCAATCCTATATGGAATTGATGATACCCCCTTAACAACCTCCTAGGAACTCATATAGAAAAAACCCGGGAAGCCATCGGGTCCTGTAGCACTCTCATGATTGAGGTTCTCCATAGCCTGGTGGATATCCTCCTCCTGGGGAATACCTTCCATAATCCCATTTTATTGATAGGAAATGTGGTTTGGAATCCCCTCCCAGAACTTATCATCCTTCTAAGGATAACCTAGTAACATGTTTGGTTTTGGTCCATCAAGAATATCTTTGAAATATGAACATGCCAAACCCCCAACCACTTCCACATCATCATTGAAGGAGACATATTCTAAATCCAGGATTGTTTTAACAACATGTTTTCTCTCTCTAATGCGTGCATAGAAAAAAGTTTTATTTTTATCTCCCTCCTTAAGACATTTTATTCTATAGTATTTTCTCGCCCTAATTTCCTACTAGAGGACCTAAACCATAAGGGAGTTCTTTTTCTCATCTTTCTCACCAAAGACCCCATCTCCTCATCGAACCTCAATACAAACCTCAAGTTGTTAAATGTCCTAATTTAGTTCATCAATCTCATAGTCTAATGAAGAAAAGTTTTTATCCCATAATAGGAGGGATTTCTTGAGGAGACTCAATTTTGAATACATTGATACCCATGAGTGACCCTATATCGGCTCCTCCCAACTCCTCACTTATTAGTGATAACACAAAAAACTCAACCACTGGCTCATGAACGTGATGTCTGTTTGTGAGGCCTCCCTCCTACTCTGTGTTAGTAGGATTAGTGAGTGATCAGATATTCTATGGGTTATATGATAAACCTTCGCAATTAGAAACATAGACACTAATTTGGAATTTTTTATGCAATGATCGAGTCTACCCCCACCCCTCATTCCTTCCCTCTGGTTGTTACACCACATGTATGGGTCACGAAAATATCCCAAATCCATCATCCCTTTGCCATCCATAAACTATGTGAAGGACCTATTTTCCGCCCTTGGTAATTATCCTCTTCCCATATTATCCTCAAGATCTGTAATGATATTAAAATCTCCACCAACTACCTAGGGCTAATCCCATAGATCAAACACATTCATCTCACTCCATACCACCTCCCTTCTCTATGCATCATAGTTTTCATATACAAAGGAATCGAAGACGGTGTCCTTTACACATGACACTCTCATCATGATGTGACAGTTCCCTTATTGGATCAACCCCACTTAAACATCCCTATTCCTGAAGATCCAGATGTACATGTGGATTAGATCTTCATGGATGGATGCATACAAATTTACCTTATGGGTAAACTCATTGATTTTTGCAGAGTTCAGCTTGTGATTAAGGATCTCAACAACCTTTTTCTTGTGCTTCTTTGCTTATAAGGTAATGAAGTCATCTTGCACTCTCTCCCTGACTCCTTGGGGGTTTCAGATGCAAATGGGAGTCATAGAAACAAAATATGCCATATTTTGCCACATGAATCATGGTATGTTTCATTTGGGAACTAGAGAACTCAATATTATGTAACTTCTTCAAATATAATCTCGTGAACATACCTGATCCAACACCAATAGAGCCTGAGGGTGAAGAAGTGATCCTTGAAGATCACTTTAAGGATTTTCTACTCGCCACTGAAAGATGTGACCATGCCATAGAGGTTGTCTTTGAGGGACTCTGAGCATTCCATGGGTGTGTTACAATATTAGGGCCACTACTGACTGGAATACCATAATTTGAGAGAGTTCAATCACCATGAGATTCTACTTCGACATGAAACTCGCTCCAGACCAGCCACATGGTTGTATCAAGGATGTCCCCTCTTGGAAGACTGGACTCCTTACCAGCCACCTCCTTGGGAATGTTCTCTTCAAAAGAGGATGAAGTAGATGGAACTAGGGGAGACCCAGAGAATTGAAGACTAGTAAATTCTTTAGAGATTTCAAAAAAAGATTCCAATAACTCGCCTTTCAAAAGCAATGGGAAGAAGAGTTAGACCATGCCAGGGAAACTAGGGGATTCAGTCTACTCACATGCAGCATGTAGGGGACCAGAGACAAACATTGATAAGCCTCCATACATGTTGTTCAAGGGATGAGATCCTTGCAAAGAGGGAGAATAGGTGGTGTGTTAAAGGAACCAATGGATATATAAGTATATTGGGACACTAGTGGAACTAGGTCCCAGTTAGACTCCACACCAACATGTATATATGAGCCTCTTAGCTTCGGACCTCTGACCCCATGAGGGGGATATACAAGATGCAATTTCCTTCATTTCCCCACTAACTGACCCTAGAGTAGAAAGGATGAGAAATACCTGGGAAACACTAGATAAACTATTTCCTAGATCCAGACAAAAGAGTTTTGCACCTTCAGCGATAGTTTCTCCAGAATTAATAGTGAAAGGTCTAGATCGATGAAAATATAAGAGGCCATCATCTCCTCACCACAGCAAGTGCATGATTCCATGCAAATAAAATTCCCCGAGATTCATTGAGGTCCCTAAGAAAGGTATTATCCTCAAACAAAAAGGTCGGGAAGACATACCGAAACTACTGCTCGAGGGCTTTCCTTCCCCTTGTGAACTTTTATCGCCCATCAAGAGAGATTGAAAGGCCAGTGACCCATGACCTGGGAAGAATTTCACCAAGTATTAATGAAATATTTCTTTGAATCTAGAACTTTATAGAACAAGGACCTATACTGCACAAATATGCAGGTCACCCCTGTAACCCACAGGAATCCAGAAAGCATTTCAAAACAGGTATGGAAGGTTTCTCTGATCCAAAACGTGCCACCACCATCCATTTGAGGACCATTATCACTTCGCTAATCAACAAGGAAGGGGAAACATTGATACATTTGAACTATCCCTCAGTACCAAGTGAGAAAATGGATTGATATTTAGGATGAAAGGATCCATAACCCTCAAACATATACCACACAACACTTCTTTAAAAGAAACCACTAGGTGCCTCAACCAGTAAGAAGGGACTGGAGACCCCCAGAGAGGGGGTGGTGCACCTTCCAGAGGCTTGGAACTTGGATCGATCATCACCGGAGAGGGAGGATCCACCAGAGAGCTTGATTCTGAGGTAGTAATGGTTAGAATATTTTGAATATCCCAAGGTGTGGAAGGATCGTTCTCATAAGAAATAGTTTTCCACCCCAAACAAAATTAGTAGCTATTTATTATCTTCATCCATGGATAGTTCTATATTAACATTGACCCAATTATAATTATTTACATCTTCTCCATTGCTCAATTTTATTTAAATCTTCATGTTGTTTTCTTCATAACATTCTGGAACTACATTATATAACAAACTATATTTTCACTAATTCTAAAAAACATTAACAATAAAATATTTAAAAAAATTATGAAATATTTTATTATAGTATTTATAACCTTAATATTTTTATAGGTTTCCCATTAAAACTACAACATCAACATTCCCTTTAATTTTCCATGTCTTATCATCTTGATCGTCATATAACAAGGACATCCAAAAACATTAAATTGTTTCATTATTGTCATTTTTCTGAAACCAAATCTCAAAAGGTCTAAAGTGTGTATTACGTAACACCCCAATATTTTATGTTATGTCTATTTTTAAATTTAATCTCTTCAATATCTTACGTTGCGCACAACACCATGTTTAAACAAACAATGACATATAATTAAATGACATTATTTTAACACAACAGTTATAAAATTGCCATTACATTAGTGAGAATGAATCTTATTACCCAAATTATGAAAAAAAACTTCTATTTAATAAAATAGTTTTATATTAAACCAAATAATATTATAGGCATAAGATTAGAAAAATTTAAATTTTATGCATTAAAAGGCTATATTTTTTACAGGGAAATTTTACCACCATTTGATGGAACGCTGGTTTTAAATTTAGATTTTGATACTTTTATAATTTTTATTTGAAAAAATAAATATATTACTTGAAGGAAGAATACAAAAATTTATTATAGTTGAATTTTTGGTTTTTTTAATTTTCATTTTTAGGTGAATAGATAAAATACAACATTATTTTTAAAAATTTCCTTTTTGTTTACATAATTAAAATTCTTAAATTATATTTTCAAATGGTTTTTGAAGTGACAATAGATCAAGTATACATATATTATTCCATTTTAGTTAATTGGAGTCTTTTTAATATTTTTAATTTAATCCATTTTCTCACCACATCTGCAGGATTAGCATTAAACTAAATTTTTTCACTTCTGTGAATTGAATTTCAAAAAACGGATATAAAATATTGTAAAAAATTTTATATTGAAATTATAATATGGTCAACCTAATTTTTTTTATTATAAAAAGTACCTTTAGTAATTTTTTTACCACAGTTAAAGGTAAATCAAGTTATTAAATGTACAAATAATATTATAAATATTATAAAATTATATTAACAATTGTACTGATTTCATTGTATGAGTGGGTTTAAACCAAAATCATATTTGGGAAGATTTATAACCATTTCATGCCACTTGGGTGACAGTATGAAAATTATTGTATTTTATTTAAAATTAGTTAAAAATATCATACTCATATTTTTAATAACTATTCTATTTTTTATATAGGGTTGTGAAAAATATAAATTGGACTGTCAATAGCCATTTGAATGATAAAATTTCAATCTACATCATTATAATTTATTTATAATTCTTAATGATAAAATAATTAACATAAATGGTGATGCAATGATGATGTGATAATTATTTAAATAAAGGAAGAATCAAATAAATGAAATTAAAAAAACTAAAATAAATATAATTTGAAAGAATTAATTTCTTCAAAAAATTATTGATGGTTTTTACATTTTAGTAATGTTTTAGAACTCTGGGTTCAAATTGTTCTTGTTTTTAAATTTTTTGTATATGTTAAATTAATGAATAGTATCGAAGTTGGCATTATTTATATTTTAAATACAATAAAATTTTATTAAATGATATAAAATATATATAAAAAATAAATTCAGGAAAATAAATTGGATATGTCTCAAATTTTCATAAATAAATCATTTAGTGGTAGTTTTTTTAATTTAACTATAATTATATTTACCCTTAATATATAAATTACATGATATCACAATAAGAGTTAAAAGGGTTAAATAAGAGTTAAAACAAAAAGATAAAGATTACAAAAATAGTAAAAACTTATACAAAACGTATTGGTTGAATATAGTTCAACCATTATCACTATAAGATTGAATTTGGACTATTTAATGGACACTTTTCATTGAAAATTACTTATATACAATTTAAATCAACGATAGTAAAAAAATGTCACTATCTTTGAATTTAGTATTATTTATGTGTCCACATGTGTATAAAATAAATATTTTAAAGAAAAAAATACAAATTTTTTATCTTAGTGAAATTATATTCTTGATATAAATTTACTTTTAATTTTTATAAATTATATAATTACCTTAAAATCATTTTCAATGTGAAAACGTTATTTATTTAATTTATAGGAAAATAAAACAATTTATTTTAATAATATTTATTTTTATATATTTTTGTTTAATTAAATAGTATAATGAATTTTATAGATCTATATGATATATTTGATAATTTTTAAAGAAATATATTTGAATTCAAATTTTTTCTTGATGATTTGAATTTAAATTAAATGAATAGTATCAAATTGAACAATAATTGTATTTTATTACATTAATATATTATTAAATTATTTAAAAATCCCATAAATGTAACGTAATATTAAAGGGGGTAATATGTGGTGTAAAATTTCTTCTTCCATTTAATTATATCTACTTTTAAGGATTTATAGCTATTTCTTCATTATAATATTTTAATATTTTGAGGGTTTTTAAAAGTGCCCCACAGATTAATTATAAAAGGGTACATCCTCTCTCAATTTATCACTCCAATATTTTCCTTCTAACTCAACCAAAACTGACCCATTTTTCCTCTATGAATCCTGATCTAGGTCTTGGAGTTATTGGGGTTTAAAAAAGTCTAACTCTAATTCACTAAAAAGAAATATAAAGGGACTTTGATGAAGAAGATTTAATCATTTTACCAACTCATTAAAGTACATTTCTTCTTCTACTTCTTCATGAGTTTTCTCCATGATAATGTAATAAATCTAGTATCATATATATGATGGGATGTTATTCTTAATATGGAACAACCATATTCCAACTTTTATCCATCCTATGAAAAATGAAATCACCACACGTTTGTACATACTACTTAATGTCTCCACATCATGCTATAGTATTTCTCACCACCACTATATTTGGATGGGTATAATGATGGATATAATTGATATAGATAATAAATATGAAATTAAATTGGTTATTTATATTAAACATACCATACAACTTTTTACTCTTTTATTATTAATGGAATGATATCATTACTCGTGCGTATGTATGACATAACATCTCCATGATGTGATGTGATTCATTTCCTTGTTAACAATTGAAAAATGATTTTAAAAATTTGTATGAAGATATAATATAGTATATATGAACAAAATATAATTCTATAAATGAACCAAATATGTCCTATACATAAGAAATAATACTTACATGACAAAACATTCATAAGAAAATGAGGTAGTTAACACCCGAAACAAGAGAAATAACAAAATATTATAAAAAAATTGTGATAAAATAATATACTAAGATCATAAATGATATAAAAAAATAAATAATATTCCGATATGGGTTATTAAAATTCTTAAAAAATATTATACTAGTGTTTAATGCACATTAGACTAATGAAAGCCTAAGGTAACGTGTTTCTCATCTCACTTCTACATCTAAGAGATATATGTATTCTTTACTAATTTTTTGTGTGTTGTATATAATGCTCCTTTGACATGTAATATCAATAATATCCTTTTTCTCATGATATAATAAGTTTTATTAATGTTAGGGATTATTGTTCAAATTTTTCAATGTGGTATGGGACACTTTGGAATATTTAAATATTATTTTCATCAAGAATATTTCAAGGAAAACATTTAAAATATTATCATCAATGTCCATGTTTCTTTAAAAATTCCATAATATTATTTATATTATCCTAAAAAAATTAAAATTATTTTTCCCATTATTGTAATATTATGAAATAGTTTTAAATTAATCTTTTATTCCTTTTCCAAATGAGGTAATTTATGACTTTTTTGACCAAAATACAGAAGGAATGTTTTTTTATCATATACTACATGAGTGGATTTTATAGATATCATGATGCCTTAATTTTTTGAATCTTCATTTCAAAGTTTACAAATATATTTTAAAATAATGTTTTTTATTTTATAAAGGGATAGAATTTAAATAAAATTTTTCAATGTCCAAATTTTGTTTTTCATAAAAACATTCTAATACTTTTATTACATTATTTTCATCATTGTCAACATACATATTGAATACTATTCTAATTTAAGGTTTATATATTAGGATATCATTTTCAATTTTATGTTGAATGGTTTATGATTCAATTTGTCTATAGATTTTCTATTTTTTACCATTCATTGATTATGGTTAATGTATTCACGTTTTGTATGTTAGGATTTCAATACAAATGTTTTTGTCCTGTTTGTTTCACCTCATTCATTTGAGGAATTTATTGGGCTTAGTAAATGACGAGTGGGCCTCGCAATGGCCTCTTGATTCCTCAGTAGGTCTTTTGGAAAAAACTAGATATGGAATTGGCTAAGTATTTTCCCATTTATTTTCAAATATGGATTTGGCCAAGCCCATATCGATTTATTTTTATATGTCTTGTATGAGGGTTTGATAATATGTTCTAGATGTCCATCTTTATGCATTACATCGTTATGATATTAGTTATTACTATTCTATATGATTATTTTACTAGTATAGAACATGTGATTATTTAAATGGAATATATTTTAATAATTTACCTTTCTATATTATTTGTTTCATATTTAGTCATAGATTATGTTGTATAATTTCTCTTACTAAGCATTTGAGATCACCTCTTTCTTATGTTTTATTTTCCTCATGCTTCCAAGAAGTTTATTATAACGTATTGTCATGATTAAGCTAAGAGAATAATGGTGGTGTAAAAGGAAATACTTTTTGTATTTTTGTTTAAAATGTAATGTGAATTTTCAAATATGTGTCTACTTTACCAACACTATTAAACTATTTGGTCATTCGAGATGTGATTCCTTGAAATCATTCTAATTTAATAAAATAATTCACTGAATCTTGGCTATTGAGATCTGGGAAATATAGTTGGTATCAAAGTAAATATTTTGAAAATCATGGGAAATATATTTAAGAAACAATATATTATAAAATAAATCCGTGTGACTGACATTTAAAATAAGTCTAATTATTATATATTGTCCTATAGATTTGGTAATACCATGGATAACCAAGGTTAAACATATGGACTCATAGAATTGACAAATATATGTCATTATTTTAATATATTGTAAATAATTATTCAATACTATATCATTATTATTTGTTTTTCTCACATTGTGTATTGAGTTTTGATTAATGGTAGAATCAGTAAGGTTATACAAGTAATTTTTATACTACTGATGATAATGAGACTATAAAATACAACCTTTATGGAGGAATTATTTACGAAACAAAATTATACAGCATTACTAGTGGTTTGAGAATGATGTAGATTGACTAAATTTCATGGGTATTTGGATTTAAGAATTATTACATCAATGGTTCTCTGGTTATATGAATCATGATATATAAGGACTATACTACAATACTTCTTCTTTCTATATTTGGAATCATGAACATTTTCTTTATGGTTTTGGATGTAATAAAATATTTTTTATGTAACAATAAGAGCTACATTACATTTTTGGGGAATCTGATGTTATGATTTATTTTTGGAAAGTTCGATACCTTTTTGGACTGTTCATTTGGACATAGGTATTTTGGATGAGTCTTAATGATGGAATGAATTATGTTGAACATGGGATATTATTGTTTATGATTAAATTATGATTTACTGGAAACTATGTGTTAATTTTTTTGGTTTCAAAAAACATTTATGAGTCATGGAAATTACTTGCAGTCATTATGATTTGGTAAAATTGATTCAGGTATAAAAATTCTTGTTTAATATCCTTTTCCTAGAATAGGATATGAAGTGGAAATATATCGAAGCACAACAAATGGATATGATTATGCTTACGATATGAAATGAAATCAAGTATGTTTGTCTTCTGAAGTGATATCTGAATAGTAAAACAACCCATCACCTTTAGGAAAATTATTTTTGAATAAAAATATTATCAATATAATTATATTTCTGATAAATTAATTTTCAGTTAACCCATTATAGATTTACGGTTTTGTTATGGTATAATTTCCAATGATCGTGTTCTCTATCTCTCTCCATCATAACTTGATTGTTAGATATATCCCCCATGTCCACGTTTTCAATTCTCACTAATATTATCTTATTAAAAAGTCTACATTTGTGATTACCTTCTCATTTCCTTTTCCCTATTATTAAGAGGATGTTTTATTAATCCTCTTTCTGATGTGGGTTTCCCACATAATAATTTTCAAGTATCAAGATTTTATTTTTTATGTGTAATTTCGAATTATGTGGATATGATTTATTAAAGGATGGGGTATATAACAGCTCTATATTTTATGGTATGTTTCTTTGAAATTTAATCTATTTGATAGATTATGTTTTATATAATAAAGAAGTTTAAATAAGAAATGATATTCAATTAAACATCATTATTTTAACATGACTATTATATCCTAACTATTACATTGGAAAAAATGAATAGTTTTAACAAAATTATGAATTTTATTAAATTTATACTTAATTTATTTTTTTACATTAATACAAATTATTTTATAGGCATAAGATATGAAAAAAAATCCAATTTTACACATTAAAATCTATTTTTTCTAAATGTGGTTTTACCACCTTTTGATAGAACACTTATTTTAAATTTATATTTTAACCATTTTATAAGTTTTAATTGAAAAAATAACCATTTTATTTGAAATAGGATTATCAATATGTACATTAGTTAAATTTTTGATAAATTTTAGAGAAGTTTCATTTTTAGAAGAATAGGGAAATACTGCATTGTAGTTAAAAAAATATCTTTTCATTTAAATAATTATTATTGTTAAATAAAATTTTATATTGGGATCTAAATTAAAAAAAAGATAAATATACATTTATAATATAAATTATTCTATTGGAATATTTTTTATATTTAAATTAGATATTAAAACCTTTTAATCTTTTAAACATTTTTACCTTAACCTGTTTTCTCACCACGAATGTGGGATTTAAGCTAAATATAATTTTACAGCTTCTGTGGATTGAATTTTAAAAAAATGGGTAAAAAAAAGTTCCAATATGAATGATATTTATAGTCAAATAGGATCAATTTAATTTTTGGATATTATTAAAAGTAACTTTAGTAATTTTTTATTAACACTGGTTAAGGGTAAATCAAGTAATTTATAGTAAAAATATTTTTATAAATATTATAAAATTAACCTAAAACTTGTCCTAATTTAATTAAATGAGTTTATTTTGACAAAAATCATCCTTCTGATAAAATTATTATCTTTTTCTTCCACTTGGGTGAGAGTATAACATTTATTATATTTTATTAAATGATAATTTAAAAAATGTCATACTCATGTTTTTAATTACTATACCATTTTTAATAATGGGTTACATGGTAGATAAATTAAACTATAAATATTAATTTGAAATATAAAATTATTTTCTAAATAATGATAATTTATTTATATTATTTATGATAAAGTAATCATTATAAATGGTGACACAATGATGATGTAGTAATTATTTAAATAACAGAACAATCAAATAAATGATATTTTAAATATTAAAATAATTTTTTTTAATCTTAATGGAATAAACAAATATTATTGATGAAATTGAAATTTTAGTAATGTTTAAGAATTCGTTTTTCTAATTTATCATTCAGTTTTGATTTTTGTATAAGTAAAAATAATGAATAGTGCCAAAATTGTCATTATTGATATTTAAAAATAAATTATATTTTATTAAATTATATAAAATATTAAAAAATATAATATTCAGATTAATAATTTGGTTAAGTTGAAAAATGTTATAAACTACACATTTAGGGGTCATTTTGTATTTTACAGTAATTATAATAACCCATAATGCATAAATTGCATTATATCACATCTAGAGATAATGGGGTTAAATATGAGTTAAAACAAAAAGATAAGGATTAAAAAATAATAAAAACATGTCAAAAAATTATTGGATGAATCTAATTTTATACTTATCACTGTTTTATCTAATTTGAATAGTTTAACTGACAATTGTCCATGAAAATAACTTATATATTATTTAAATAAAATATAGTTCATAAATATAACTATCTTTGAATTCAATATCATTTATGTGTCCACATAAGGATAAGATAAATATATGAATGAACATAAATAATTATTTTAATATAAATTAAATTATATTAATGATAGAATTTTTTAACTTTTTTCAAATTATATAATAACCTAAAAATCTTTTCCAATATTAATAAAATATTTATTAAATTAATAAAAATATAGAATAATTGATTTTAATAATATTAATTTTGATATATTTTGGATGAATTAAAATTTTTAGATAGTTCTATATATATATATATAAGATATAATATAGATGTTTCAAATCATTATTTTCGAATTCCTGCGTTTTCTTGATGTATTTAAAGTCATATTATTTGAATAGTATCAAATTTGACAATATTGATATTTTATTGAATTAATATATTATTAATTTATTTATAAAACTAAAAAATATAAAATAATAACAAATGGGATAATATATGGTCGAATATGTCTCCCCTGATCATTTATATCCCATTTATAAGTCTTTGGATCTATATTATCCTTAATATATTTTAATATTTTTAATAATTTCAAAAGTTCTACACACCTCAATTATTAGAAGGAACCTCTTCCCTCACATCCTCACTCCACATTGAGTATTATATGTTTAAAACCCAATTATACATTTTCTTACCAACATCTTTATCCATGTATTGGAGTTTTTTCTCCTATAAAAATACCAACTCTATATCCCTAAGAAAAGATCTAAATAGAGTCTGATGAAGAAGAGGTAACCTTTTTTACCAACTCATTCATGTTCATTTCTTATTCTACTTATTTTTCATGATTTATATCCATGATAATGTAATAAATTTAGTATAAAAAATAGTCTGATATGTTATTATGATTATGGAACAACCATATTCTACCATTTATCCATTCTAGGAAAAATGAAATCACTACAAGTGCGTGCATACGACTTATCGTCTCGATACCATACTGTAATTTTTTTTCACCAACACTATAATTTTATGGGTATAATGATGGATATAATGGATATAAATAATAAATATGATATGATATTTATTATTTAAAATTAATATACCATACCCTTCATTACCCTTTTACTATTAAGGGAATGATATCGTCACTCATGCGTACGTAAGGAATACCGTCTCCACGACGCGATGTCATTCATTTTCCATGTTAACCATTCAATAATGATTATAAAACATTATAGTATGAGTAAATATAATATATATGAAGTTAGTATAATAATATTGATAAACTAAAAATATCCTACAAATAATAAATAATACTTACATGACAAACATGAATAGAAGAATGATGCGGTTAACACCGAGAACAAGGGTAATAATGAAATATTATCAATGAATGGGTGATAAAATGGTTTAAAAAGATCATAATGATATCATAAATATTAATAAAGTTTTTATATAATTTTATAACATTATTAAAAACATTATACATGAGGTTAAATCACATTCAACTAAAGGAAGTATAAGATAAGGGGTTTCTCGACTCACTTTTACTTCTATAAAGTATATACCATATTCACAAATTTTTTTTGTGGTGTATATAAATATCCTTAGAAATTTAAGATCATGAATATCCTTATTCTCATGATATTATAAGTTACATTAATATTAAGTATTATAGTTCAAATGTTTCAATGTTGTATGTGACACTTTGAAATGTTTAAATATTATATTCCTCAAGAATATTTAAAAGGAATCATTTAAATTATTAACATCCATGTCCATGGTTCTTTAAAAAAATTATGAAAATATTTTTACTATTATCCTAAAAAAATTAATTATTTAAACCCATGTTTGATTTTTATAAAATGGTTTTAATGGAATATTTTTTCGTTTTAAAAATGAGGTACTTTATAACTTTTTCAACAAAAATAAGAAAGGAATGTTTTTAAAATATATGGAATGAATGGATTTTACATCCATCAAGATGCCATAATGTTTTAACTCTTCCTTTCATATTTTAAAAACATATTTTCTAATAAAATTGTTTGTTTTATAATTGTATGTTTTCCTAATAAATTATTTAATAGTAAAAAATGGTATTTTTCTCAAGAAGTTTCTAATTATTTTATTGAAGTGTTTTCATCTATGTCAACATCCTTGTTGAATATTATGATTATTTTTTGTTGGAGTCTTATGCTATAATTTACCATATTTCATTGAAATATTTATGATATATTTTGGATGTGGATGTGCAATTTTGATACTATTCATGGATTATGGATAAATTATTCACATTTTATATGATATTTTTATAATATTAATGTTTATATGGGTTATGACTAACCCCATTCATATAAAAAATGCATTGGACGAAGTAAGTGATGTTGGGGCTTGATATAGAACCCTGATACATCGGTAGGTCTCGTGATACAAACAATATATGGACTTTGGGGAGGCCTTTCTATTTTTAGATATCGATTTGGTCAATGAATTAACTATATATTTTTAAGTGACTTGGATGAGGACTCAACGGTATATTTTAGATGTCCACTATTATTCATTCCATCATTATGAGATTAGGTGTTGATATTCCAAGTGATTATTCGATTAGTACAATATCAGTGGTTATGAATCTTATCTCATATGATTGTTTGAATGGAATGTGTTTTATTTATTTATATTTTTATATTTTTATGTCATATTTACTAATAGATACCATAATATGTTTACCCTTACAATGAATTTGAACTCACCCCTTTCATGTGTATTATTTTCCCAAGATTACCAAGAAGTTTATTATGATTTATTTATAGGATTGGGCTATGAGAATAATGGTTTTATAAAAGGAAATACTTTTTTATTTTATGTTTAAAATGAAATTAGAATTTTTAAAAATGTATCTAGTTTACCAAGACTAATAAAATATTTTCTACTTTTAGATGTGATTCCTCGTAATCATTCCAATGTAATAATTTAATTAACTTGCTCCAGGCTACTAGGTTTGGGGTGTTACATATTATTTCTCATAAGGAACCTTTATTATATATAAACAGTAGTACAAATATATTCCCTCAAAATTAATTTAGGGATGTTATTCTCAGACAACATTGGTATACTCATCTATACCTGACTTTTCCTATTCCTCTATTCAATAACTTTATATTGGAGAGTGTAGGGTGAACTATGCTAATTATTTAATCATTATATTCCAATATAATTATCAAACTAATTTTAATTATACACTCTAACATTTTATGGTCTCATATTTTTAATGTAAACAACCTAGTCACTTTCAACATGTTTGATATAGATTTTAAAAATATTAGTTTCCTCTAATTTGTTATTAATAAGAAAAATATTATTTAATAGGGTAATGATATAAAATAATGTAGTGAAATAAAAATCCAAAAAAGTATAATTTTGTCCCATAGGCCTAAAGAAGTCAGTATACATTAACTCAAGTGTACATGATGACTAAATATATATACTTTTATAAGTATCTTGGACCATCTACCCCATTTGAAAAAGTGTCACACGAATCTTATTTTTCAATCTTTAATTAATGTAGGACTATCTCCACCTTATTGTTGATATGTTAATTAGGTTCCTTTTGAATATATAGACAGATCTCATATTTTAAAAATTATTTCCATCTTTGGCAATAAAATAGAATGTATTGGTTGTATCTCTAATGTAGAATAGATTGACACTGGTTTTTTTACCTTTAGGGATGAACCTTTCATCTTTATAATTCATAATGATGCATGAATACTTCTTTAAAAAATATTTATTCTCATTATCAGATACTACCTTTCACTCATAATATTATGTTTCTACCCTTCAATATATATAACATATATACATTTGAGCATATTTTATTCAATCTTAGTAGAAAAAATACAATTTGTTCTCAGTTAACTTTAATTGAAAAAAATTAGTTCCCCTTAATCTTATTATTCTAAATTATTAAATATTCATACATCACCTAGAATTGTGGAAGAATGCCCACTGTAAATAATCCATGGATTTCATCTCATAACTAAAATTAAATAAACATTTTTAACAAGATAATTTTCTTGCTTCTCCACATAATGAATTTTATTTCTTTTATCATTTTAAAGAATATTTCCTAGAATATTTTCTAGTAATCTCTTGGCACAATGACCCAATAGGTCAAACCTACCACATAATTTATTTAAACATTCATAAGTATTATATGTTGACAAAATTTATGTAGTTTAAAAATACACGTTTTCATTGATAAATTCCACTTTATTTCTCAATTTTACTCCCCCAAAAATTATTCCTTTTCCATGGTAGGGATATATTATATAATAATGAATAAGTATTAACAACATAAATTCCATAGCTCTATTAACACTCTTTGAATATTTCACTTTCATCCTGATAAAAAAAATTATCATAATGTTACTAGCATTGATCATCCATGTTTTATGATTTATTTACTATATTATAAAATTATGTTTTATTAATACTATTATATCCTTTTCATGTGGTTGAGGTTTTCTCGCAACCTTTATTTTCCAAAGTAATACAAAATATAGATTTTCAACAAGCACTATTAGTAACAATATGTCTATTTATATATTCAATATGAGAAAATTTGAACATCTACATTTATCTAAAATGTTTGATTCCATTTGATGATTCATATTTGATTTCAATAATCATACTAAATTCCACATTCATACTTTTCAAATAATTATCATTTTTATGTTATTTTTACTGCTTCTTACAAATATACTCTTATTTAACTGTGATATTTTCTTCAATATCTCCAATTATATTCTCATATTCATCTTCTGTAATTTTGATTTATTTATTTTTATAGAAAGTTTTATTTTCATTTTTTTTCAAAATACCTTTTTCCTTCAATTTTTATTCCATATATTTTCATAAAAAACTAATTTCCTTCTTGATATTAGTATTATACATAAGGAATACTTATAATTCAACCTTAATAATATGATTTATACATGTTTATTCACCTACTTTTTTCATTCTTATTGAGGATTATTCATGCTTCTCTATATGGGTCTGAAGATTATAATATTTATGGATGCTTCATCCCCAAGTTGGCCGACATATAAATAATATTTTTTACCCTCATTACTCATAGTACTCTTATGTTTTCTTTGTAAAGACTTAGTTTTACCTTCACCATATTTTTTCAAAACTTTTGAATTTTTACTAAAATATTGGATTTAAGGTTAATCACTTTATTTATCTAAGTAATATTTACTACTCATTACCCTTGTACTATTTAGAAAAACGTTTCCAATGCAACCACGTTAAATTATTTTAGTTTCATTATTCTGTTTTTATTTACCATTTATTTTCTGAAATTCCAGAATATAAAAGACGTCAGTCTATTATAATCATCATCCTTATCATCTTCTCTAACAGATTAATTAGATTAATCAACGTATTATTCTTTAATTTTCATCTTCCTCATGGAATCGAAATACATTTATTCATTTTATTTCATCTTTATAGTTAGAGAATTTATTATTTTATATGAAATTATAATATTATGTATCCCATAAATGATAATATCCTATATATTTTCAAGATCGGTGATCTTGGGATCAATCCTATCTAGAAACTTTCTCATTGACTTCATCACAATTTTTTAATCCTCAATATTTTCACTATAGCCTCTATTTTGTTTACTATTTCAATTTCTCTATTAAAATATTTATCAATAGATTAATATTACCATTTTGTAATATCTTAAAATATGCTTCTTCATACATGAAACTTTTCATATTTAACTTATACATTCCCTTCGTAGTTGTTTCCAAATTGTTTCAGATTTCTTTTTTATTTTTAAGTTTTATCACCATAGTATAGACCTTCTCTAATAATTATATAAGAAATATATTTCAATATTTACCATAAATTTCATGATTCTTCTTATCCTCAAATTACATTTTAGAACATCTTTCATTTGGTGGAAATCCTATAGTTACATCATCAATAACCTATAGGCCAAGATATAAAAGATAGAGAATCATATTATTATTATAAAAATGGTAATTCATTCTATTTAAGGTGGGAACACTGCTAATATTAATAAAATATTTTATTATTCATCTTTATAATATGTATATATGACATAGGGAACCCAGATTCTCTAATAATAATTACATTTTCTTAGGAATAGGTTCACCACCTAAAAGGGGGGAGAAATCAGTTGTTATAAATATGTTATAATTTCATATGCAAGAAAATAATTTCCTCAATATTGAATAGCATGATCTTATAAATTTTTTAACTCAACCATAACGAAATAAAATTAAATTGAATGAAAGATAAAGAATAGTAATTTTTACAATGTTTTCCCTAAAAGATGGGTAATTACATCCTTGGTGTGATTGGTATCATCTGAGTCATAAATTTTTAATTATATTATATCGATCTAATATAGTAGAGTAAGTCGGTTATCATCTCATAACCTTGTGAAACCATGAAAATATTGGATCCCATTTGATAATACCATCTCATGATAATTGATGATATATTCAAATAGATTTGATAAATATCAACAGATGAATCTGTTCATCTTCAACAACTATCGATGAAGATCTTAATCTTTAAGAGTTAAAGGTGATTTGATCATAATATGATCACCTCTTTAGTAACTGTGACATTAGTTACTACCAGTTGATGAAAGATGATGCATTATATTCATATGTTCTTCATGATGAATCAGTTTAATGATATGGTCCAACCTCTCAAAATCACTAAATTCATAGGATTGTGTATGTTTTATTGCTATATATTCTATGTCAACATAATGATCTATTTTCCTCACTTATTTCATAGTTTTATTAATAATAATTACATATATTTTTTACCTGAATATCTGTCATTAATTCCAAAAAATATACATTAATTAGTTCATTCTAATTTCAAAATTACATCCATAAAAAACCACCTCGTATTTGTACTCCAAATTCATATGAAAATAATGAAAAAAATCTGAAGAGGAATATTTAGACATGAATTTTAATCTCTTTCCCATAATCTAAAACACTAATCCACCATAGACTTAGCCACTATGCAATCCAATTCTATACAAAATACCCTTTTAAATAGCCAAATACACATTCTCTTACATGTTTTCATTATTTCCTTTTAAAAATCGATACAATAAATTCCTTGGATTACTAAGTAGGGTTCTCTTGAATACCTCTTCAATTTTATAATGTTAGTCCAACAAGGAAGCTAAAATACCTATAGCGAGATCCCTTGTTTACAATAGGTTCCTTAAAATCTCACTATACCATAAACTACACAACAGTCCCTTCCAGCCGCTCATTATAACTAACATTCTCAAACATATTTCCATGAGATTACCTACCGTGGTAAATAACATTCCTAAGTTATACATCCCTATATTTAATAGGTAAACTCTTAATAAAAATAAAAATATTTAAGACATAGCATAAAACCTCATACCTATTTTTAACTACCACACACACGGTTTCCCTTCTTCATAATGTATTTAACTTCAACTACGATAATTATATTAATCTCATTTACATTAAACAGTTCCATTAATTTATTTAATCCCATGTAAAACTTCAAGTTGGATGTTCATTTCTATATAATACTCTACACATAAAGGTAGAGTGTTAAACACCCATGATACATACCTTTGACGTAGGTACTGGCCACTGCTGCTTGTGTCTCCCCATGTTATCTCTTTGTTCACTAATTCCAATGATCACCCATGTTGGATCTCTTCTCCTCTTCAATTAATCAAGATGGAAAAAATTGATATTTTTTACTGCCTCATAGCATAGTATCCTACCTACTACAACTAGATTAAATAAAAAATAATAATTTCATTTCATTTCATTAATATCTTCTTTTTACACCTACTTACAAACTTATTTAAAATAATTCTTTTGAATCATAAAAATCCATTTTTATGTTTTAATCATTCATCCATGTCATTAGAATCAACTAAATTTTTTCAGTAACGCTTATTTATACCATAGATACACCATGACATTTTGTCCTCTATACATTTAAAATAGATATTCTTTTATTTCATGATGTCATCCTAAATGGCATGGATCTCCTTGTTTTTTTATTTTTAATAACTTTAAATCCATTTCATATATCCTGGAAACAAATCCTTATGTATTTTAGGACATCACAAAATGACCATTGTTGACAAACCATGGTGTAGCCTTTACTGTTCTAGTTTCCTAGAATTTCAACTCACTTAAATTCAACTCAAAAAAAAATCCCAACAATTTTCAATTCTTCATTAACTATTTTGACATCAAAGAAAACCTCTTTTAAACTTCTTGAACAATTCAAAGGGTTCTTCATGATGGTACAACCTTTTCAATTTCATTGTTACTCTCATGATATGAGGTAAAAATATTCATAGTTTTGATTATTTTAACTAATGTAATCCTTGGTGAGACCAATTTATCATTAATTAATTTGAAAAAGATTTCTCATTTGATTTATAATAACTATTAGAGTCATCATTTGGCCCTAAATATATATTAAACCTCTCATATGGGATAATGTATTTTCTTCCCATATGGTGCATTTATTTATTTTTTTTAAATGTGAATACCATGATAAGCCTATAAATTCTTCATAAAAATTTATTTCAAAATTATTTTATAGCTTTACTACATAAATTTATCTAAAATATTGGTTGGATAACTAGAATCCTATCAAAATACCCCAATATAGAGAACATTGGTTACCTTATAAGTTATGTTATAATAATTGGGGATCCTTTTTCATGTTTTCATCCATATAATTTAGTAGTTTTGATAAAATAAATCTATATCCTTGGGTATTGGGGTTTTACCTAGGATGATACTATAGTAACCATTCATGTTTCTCAGTAATGGATCCAAATGATCAACTTAATTGGTATGTCTCCCATTGGTGATTCATCCTGGATAATAAGTATTGTCAAAGGTAAAACATTTTGACGTTTATTCTTAGACTAATTGGTTTTTACTATTTTATTGTTTTTGTAATACATACTACTTGAAAAACCTCAGGTAGGAGTCTAGATATTAATTTCTATCAATAGGAACATATTTTTTAAGCTTGGGAAATGGGTTGGTTCTTCTAAGAAAGCTACCCAGCATTATCACCCTATGTTATTTATGTAAAAATAGTTAAGGGTACTGATGTATTTTTTTATTACTTCCCTAAATAGGGAGAAATATTTAAATTCCCATATATTTTATAGTGATGAACAAGAAGATAAAAGTACAATACAACATACCACACATATCCCCATTTGTATACCTAGGTAAATTATTCAATAATGTTTTAACAATTCACATTAAGGACATACATGAAAACATGTTTTTTGTGTTCTTGTTTCCTATTATAACGAGGTTTCAAAATTACGATAAGGGTAATGTGGTCAACCTATTGATATTTATCCTTAATATCAATAATTATTTTACAATTCCTGGTATAAAAAATCACTACTAATAAGGGTATTTAAATATTTTTCAAAATATTTTTCAAAGAAAGAATATGCACCCATAATTAATAAAATCATGAAAAAATGGTTTATGGAAGATATAATTACTTTGATTTTTCCATGTTTTACATTACGGTGTTTTATGGATTATTTTTTGATCTAGGTGTTGAGATGGTGTGATATTTTGAGGATCGATGTGCTTCAAATTAATTTTTGAAATATTATAAATATATTAATATCAAACAAATATGGTTTTCCAAATAAAGGTTAATAACTCTCGAAATAGAGCTCGAGTCTAAAATCTTAGGGAACCATTGAGTTCAGAACATGGTTTTTACGATAGATGAAACATAACCTTTATCGATGTTGGTCATTTGTGAATGATTTTTTGAAGATTTAGAATTAATAAAATAAACTAATTTGCTAATTTATTTTATTTTATTTTTTGATGGAGTGGCCTTATTCCAATATTTAAACAATGTTATAACTAAACCATAAGTTTTTCTTCATAACCTAGTGATTGATAGGTACTATTGGACAGTATCCATTGTAGGATCACTAGTAATTGATGTCAGATGAAATCAGATTGAGGACCATGTGCAAACAGATGATTTGGATCCTGATAGCGATGAAAACACATGACCTTTCTACATCATCGATCAATAGAAACTCTAGGTAATAAATTTTATTTATTATTTCCATCCAATATTTT
This sequence comes from Viscum album, assembly GCA_963277665.1. Classification (NCBI taxonomy): domain Eukaryota; kingdom Viridiplantae; phylum Streptophyta; class Magnoliopsida; order Santalales; family Viscaceae; genus Viscum; species Viscum album. Next base: position 638,090,056 of record OY728119.1, read on the forward strand.
ATCCCATGTTGAACATGTATCAATTCCACTAATAAGAATTTATTTTCTCATCGACAGTTGATTTGTTTAGGGTGGATATTTTTCTTCCTTGTTTAAATCCCTATTCATTTTTCAAAATCATTGAAAATGGATTGTTTACAAATGATGAGTAGTCAAGGCCCATTCCTCACATTTTATGATTTCAAAAATTATGCCATGTTTCTTCGTATGTTCATTATGGGAATTTTTATTTTCCCATGGTTCGATGAATAATTGATATTTCATCATTGTTTTTCCATTCATTAGTGAAAAAGATCATTCATATAGGTGCATATTGTGATTGATGCTTCAATTTTATAATATATTATTATGGTATATAATTTTAGGAGGCATGGCACTAGATCGGTCTGAGGGTTCCCTTCATGTGATGGATACACGACGACTTGATGGGGAAATGGATTTGGCTTGACATGTTGTTTTCCATGTAGATAAAAGGATAGAATCTTGAGAGAGGGTAACAGATAATCTGAGAGACCTAAAATCCACGAATACCTATGATTATTGTGGTGTTGAAAACGTGTTTATAGTAGAGAAATAAATTCAGCGTTATGGAAATATTTGTTTTATATAGTGTGTAATCTGAGACCACATGCCATATGTGACCCCATGAATGTAGTTTTTGAGTTTCCTCCATAGATAAATATAACACACTATATGAACCTATCATAAACCATGAGACTCAATCTAGTAGGATCAATATGTTACTCAAAGGTTGCATGGGTACATGAAAGATGATGTACACAAACATAGCTAAAGTATATGGACACGTCTTGATGTACATGGGCATGACCAAGAAAAATGGTATGAGTGTTAAATAATCTTGACACACCATGTACTATTCCTAAATTCCATGTATAGGTAGATTTACTTTATATTTGAGGTATAACCACATTGGAATACCTAGGATTGGTTGTACATGTGATGTTCTCCTAGTACACACCATTCACCCCCATAGAGCATGTTAAGAGCCTGTTTATTTCTTTAATTTAGACTAGTATCAGTTGATTGTATTCCCTTGATTTGTTACCTCAATGGTACAATGTCACATTATGTCCACATCATTGGATTGTGATCCCCTCTAGAGGATGGCTCTTATATAGAGTTTATGGTGTCCCTTTGTGAGACTAGTGTGAAACCTCTCCAAATATTCCTCCATAATAAAATTTCCCTACTCCAGATGTAGAAACATTTGGATGGGAACTGATAATAATGATTCCTAATAAAACTTTTAGTATGGCCTAATACATGATATTAGTTATTTAATTATATATCTTTATATTCACACTTATGGCGGAGTGCTTCAGTGGGCCTTAATTTTAGAGAGCTTCCAAGAAGAGCAGGCACCGACAGTGGGTGTGAGATCCTAGAAGTTGATACCTCAGTTGTGGTAGATGATGACAGTTATAGAAATCCTATCAAGCTAGAAAAATCTGTATATGATTCCAAGAAAGAGGATCAATATTGGAGGGCTCTCGGGATATCTCAAGTCAGTAGAGGGGTGGGTGGTATTTCTCCTACGATAGTTGGGGGCATCTTGAATGAAAATCTCTTATATGTTATATATCTAATTAGAAGATGTTCAGAGGACCTTTGACATATTGATATAGTTAGGATAAGGGTGGTCCATAGGCTACAATATGTGGTAGAGGCTTCGATAGAGAATTATGAGGTGTTCTGATGTTTGACATAATACCACCACCACCACCAGGTGGTCCACACCATGATCAAGGAGCTGGTTGTCAAGGACAAGAAAAGTCGTAGTCTATAGAGTCCTATAACCTTGATGATCAATAGATTATATGAGCAATGATATTTTTATTTTCTATCTTATCTACATTATTTAAAAACACATATGTGACTCATTACTTTCTTCCCACTTCTTTGGTTCGAGACTTAGAGATTCTAGTTGAGCCTTTGTATCAGCTCATGCACATAGAGACTACAACATGAGGTGACATAGTGATTGTACACTCAATATATCATTATGAAGAATTACTTTTACACGATTGATTTTTTTGGTATCTCCTTTTAGTATCAATGAGTCATTGTGAAGACATCTTAGGAATAAACTCATTATCTAAATTTTTTGCACATATTGAATTTTTTGTGTGGGAGATACGGAGTGTATATAGTGATGGGATGAGGTTTTCCTTTGTTGGTGAAAAGAAACCTTGGAGTATAAGGACATGATCAATCATAGTAGAGTGTATCTTATTACTCACTAGTTCGATAGAATGATTGTTGGAGTAGTGGAAGCTATGGGATACCAGTTCCCTATAGTGGTGGAGGGGTATGAGGACAAGTTTCTTGATAACGTGTCAGACTTACCTCCCAATTGATATCTAGACTTATGAATTTAATTATAACTTAGTATTTTGTTGATATATGTAATTTAATATCATATGGCTCCCAAATATCTTCATGATATGAGGGTGAAGTTAGAGGACTTGTAGGATAAGGGCTTTGTGAGACCCAATTTTCCCCATGGGTAGCCGTAGTGTTGTTCTCCATGAAGGTGGACAGAATCCTAAGGCTATGTGTGGATTATTGATTCTTGAACCTAGTGACTATAAATATTAATAATCCACTATCGAGGATCGAGGACATGTTATATTAGTTGATATTGGAATGATTGTTCCAAAATATTTACCTCATATCAAGTTATCACCATCTATGAGTATAGGATGAGGATATATTGAATATGGCATTCAGATGTCGATTTAGTCACTATGAGTACTTTTTGATTCTCTCCAACATTATGAATAGCCCAAATGTTTTCATGGTTTTCATGAATCAGATATTTTAGCCTTTCATAGACTAGTTTTTTATTATCTTCATCAATGATATCCTAGTGCACTTGGTGTCTAAGGAGGAGCACAAGAGACACTTAATGATGGTCTTGGACACACACCAAAATCCATTAAATTATCAGAATCTCTAAAATTGTAGTTTTTGAATTCCAAAAGTCTAATTCTCAGGAAAAATCATCTTAGATGCCTGAGTTTATTTGGAACCTACAACGGTTGAGGTAGTACTAGCTTTGGGGGACACCTAAGATTGTTACTAAGGTGTGGAATTTTCTTTAATTGGAAGGGTACTATCAATGGTTTATACCTGGTTTCCAAAGTGTTTCGTCATCATTTATAGCTCGGACCCTAAAAGTTTATCCTTCATTGTGGATTTAAAGGTTCTAATAGGGTTATCTAGAGTTGAGTCATATGTTGAAAAGAACCATCATCTTGAGATTGGCGAATGAGGGAGTCTAGTATGTAGTGTATTTGGATGCTTTAGGGACAGTAATTGGTTTTTTTATAATGTAGAGGCATGAAATAATTCCTTATGGGTCCAAAAAATTTTGATCTCATAAGAATAACAATACAATCCATGATCTTGTTCAAGATATAGTAGTATTTTCCATGAATATGTGGTGAAACAACCTTATGGGTGAGTGGTTTATAATATAATCTAACGACAACAGTGTCTGGTATATCTACTCTTTGAATTATACTGACTTGATAAATAGGTGATGGATAAATTTATTCAAGAACTATGATTTCAAGATTGTCTATACTCTTGGGAAAGAGAAATATCGAAAAATATGCTCCAAATAGGATATCTTGTTCTCAAGTATTGACTATGGAATCTGAGCGATTATTCTCATTGATGATTCCCTTTGTGGACGAGTGAAATATTGAGATGAAATGATGAGGGAGTTTCATACATCTCCTTTAGCGATACATAATAGTTTTTCAAATATGTAACCGGTCCTCAAATTTTTGTTTTAGTTGTTATGCTTGAAGAGTGGTGTTTTAAATTTTGTCTCTCGATTTCTCACTTGTTAGAAAGTGAAGGTTGAGAACCAGGTTCCAACAGGTTTAGATCAACCCCTTGAGGATCCATAGTGGAAGTGGGATGGGATATCCATGTAATTTATAATGGTTTTAACACATACATCCAAGGGACACAATTCCAACTGGTTGATCAAAGAATAAATCACAAAGTAGGTACACTTCCTATTTTTTCAATAGTATAGGTATGTTGAGATCGTACGATGCCAGTACATGAAGGAGATATTTTTAATTTGTGCATTTCACTGAATTATTGTTTAAGACTATGATTCTCTCTTTACATAACGATTATGGAGAGAATTGAAGGATCCATTTTAGACTCAATGGCATTTGAGCATGGAATTTCACCTCAGGACAGATGACCAAATTGAGCAGACCATTCAGGTCTATAAATAGATGTTATGATCTTGCATTTTGAGTTTTTTCTATAGTTGGTTGGATCACCTAACCGTGGTAGAGTTTTCATAAAATAATTGTTACCATTCCACCATTAATATAGAACCATTCGAGGCCTTGTACGATGACCCTGTAGGTCACTAAATTATTGGAATGGTCTAGAAGAGTTGTCAAACATGGGCCCAGAGATGGTGTGATCTATGACTAAAAAGGTTCAAATCATATATGAGAAAATGATGAATTCACATATCCATCAGAAGTTTTATGTCGACCAACTATGGATACCTCTATGGTTTCAGGAGGGAGACCTTATATTCCTCAGAGTATCACCTCAATAAGAATTATATGGATTTGGACAGGGTGGAAAGATATCTCTGAGAATCATTTTCTCATTCCAAATATTTCATTATCTTGGTGAGTTGTCATGCTCTTAACTATACCACCATAGTTTTACTACGTAAAAGACATCTTCCACGTGTTGTAGTTGTGGAGGTATGTGCATGAACCATCACATGTTATTGATTGAAGAAATATAAATATAAAAAATGATGATACCTTTACAGAATACCTACTAGAGATCGAATATTTTCATGAGATGATCCTTCAGGTGAAATATATTCCCTTAGTTCATGTCTGGTGGCAGCAAAGAAAACATTGGGAAAGCACCTAGTAGTGGTGGACACAGATTTCACCCTAGAACTCGCACCCTTTTAGTTGGATTTTCTGCTTTTGGTAAGAAAATCACTAAGGTGGGGAGAATTTTATTAATCATAATTTTGTATATATTTCATTATAATATTATATGGATTATATTCAGATCAAGGTGCAAATACATCATGTGATTCAAATTCATAGTGTCCACATATTTATGTTTGGAAATATATTAAATATATTAAAATCATGCACATTCGATTTTTCTCAATAAATTTTATAACATATGAATGGGTGTATGAATCATAAATTAGATGGCACCATTGAGTTCATAACATGGTTTTCACCCTAGGCATGATATAAAATTTATCATCACTTGATGTTTGTGAAAAAACTTTTGCAGGTGAGGAATTAATAAAATAAATTAATTACTCGATTTATTTTATTCTTCATTGACCTATAGACTTACTTATTTTATTAAAACATGGTTATGCCTCAACCCCAGGGTTAACTATAAAACCTAGGGATTGAGAGGAATTATTGGATATGATCCACTGGAGGATAATTGGTAGCTAATATCATTTCAGATTGTATCATGTATCATGCACCAATGGATTTTATGGATTTCAACAAAAATATAAATGAGAACCATTCTTCATTAGCGATTGATCTAAACACCAGGTAAAATGTTTGATTAGTCATATCCATCCCATTAGATTTCATTACCTCTGTTGAGGGTGTTTAGATCCCTTTATTTCTTCATTTTGGACCAGTATCAGTTAAGTGTATTCCCATAGTCAATCCCCTTGAGGGAACAACACAATATTACATCCACATATATGGAATTTTATCCCCTCTGGAGGATGATTCTCGAATATAGTTCGTAGAATCCCTTTTTGAGACCGGAGAATGATCTTTTATCACTTTATACTCTATATGGTGTTTGGGGAATTGGAATTACATCCTTGAGTAGGGAGTTGATCATCTATATTTTTTTTTTCAGAAGTGTTTTTGGTATCATTTCAGTATTATCCCCTACATAGCAGTCTGATCATGATTGGGTTTGTGGTGTCCCCCCATAGTCATGGGTGTGATCCCCTATTTTAGTACTGGGGCCTTTATAGATTGTTGATATTTATTCAGTGGGGACCAATAATCATGACCACTTGGATGATATTCTATAGTGATATAATGGATACCATAGTGGGTTCTATTAGAATTATTATTTCATTGATCAGAATCATATGGATTGTAGTTCAGTTTTGACTTCATAGAGGTGTATTTTCCTTCCTGAGTATATATTGGTTTTTTTTTCATTTATTTTTATATATTTTTTGTGAGATAAATATTTGTAATTATGTGTGATCAATGTTTTAATGGTGTCTTAATGGGTATTGTTATACTCAACCATGCTTGGACTCTTCATGCACGTGTGATTTATTATGTTGAAAATATCCATTTTGAAGGTGTACTAGGAGGATAGGGTGTTGGTGGATCATAGATTGAGCTAGAAAGATTTATTTTTTTCAGGGTGGTTTCATTTAAAAGTATTCCTTAACCTTAGATAATGTTTAACTCTCTGTAGTTTTGGTCAGGCTTGTATTTTCCTCTTTATCGCTTTTAGTACTTTACTTTCATACTCTGATTATGGTATCATAGATATATGCATGCATTGGTTTAATTTTTTTATATTTTATAATTGAATGGTATTAGACTTCTATTCATGTTTCATAGATATATTCATGCATTGGTTGTATTTGTTTTATATTTTATAATTCTATGGTGTTGGATTTGTGTGTTTGTTTACAGGTACATTAGGATAATACCACCCATTTTTTGATATTCCAATTCATTACTGGTCCCCATCCCCTACCATATAGGATTAAGGATTGGGGTAGTCATGATTCAGGACACATTGGTCTTGTTTACTAAAAAATTGGGCTACTACATTACATTAATTTTATATTGGGTAGTGCCCCCTGCATGTCATTTATTTTTCTTTCCATTATGTAAAATACTTCTCTATATGTTTCCAATATATTTCACTTTCGATCCACATTTTTATAATGTATTTAATCAACTTAATTATTATTAAGACCATAAAATATTAAATAATGAGAACTATGGCAGTGGTGATGACCAGTGATATAATGTTTCCATTAATTAAGAAATACTATTATGGGTTAATGGTCTGTAATATGATAAGGAAATTTCATGTTTCATAAGTACCAATCAATAATTTAGTTTCCACTCAAAAGCATTGGTATATAAAGATTATAAAATATATTCTTGGGATTGGTTTAGTTTAGTTGACCTTTATGGGTTTTCTTTAGAGAAACGAGTTCTTAGAAACAACAACTCAAAGTCTAGTGCCATGATATGTAGAAATATGGAGTAGATGAATTCAACATTTTCTCCACATAAATGAATTTTTATGAAATTATTTGAGGATAATAATAATATATTCCACAAACATGATTAATAGTATGAGTGGAAATTGTTTTTCATAGATAGATGGAACCGGGTATATGGAAGATTTCACATGGTTCTTATTCTTTTAGGATTTTAGTGAAACCAAATAATCAAGATTTAGGAATCCCATATTGTTCCCCTACTAATATATCAATGTCTTTTATAAAATTTTTAATCCATCATGGGGAGGAACTTCATAGCGATTGGCAACATTACCATGGGGAGGACCTCTTCTATGTTACTTCCTTAGATAGGGAGTATTTAGTTCTGGGGTCACCAAATCATTCCCATTAAGCTTTTTGGGGCCCCCATCCCAACGGGACCTTTATGTCATCTCAAGATACCATTGAAACAAGGTGTCCAGTCATAGGGATCTCATAAATAGTAAGTGTACATTCTTCCCTATTAATAAAAGGGGTCGATTTCACTCAGTTTGATATTCTTCTGAGTGATTATGCTTATATTACCTATAATTCAGGATTCTACGTGATACGATAATGGAAATGTATATATAGAAAAGAAAATGAACCAGATTTAAAGGATCCCTCCATGAAAACTCATTAATTTTCTCTTAGAGATAAAAAACATCCTCTTTATCATATAGAAAATAAAGGAATGCAATATAAAATGTGGGTGAGAGACTCACAATGGGGTTTGATTTCATGATATTTTTCACCTTCCCCATTTTTATCCTTTAATATAAAATTTACCTTTATAGTTTTATTTCTTCTAGTTTATAAATATCAATTGTTAATGTTAATATTTCTACTCCTGGTCATATTATTATATTAAAATTTTCACCATCTATCTCTCCTGTTTCTGTGTAAGAGAGAGTGGGTATTGGTTCCCAATAGATTCGATGGCCCTAATGGTAGTGATGTATATATATAGGATATCAAAATGGTAGTTACAAAGTTTTATTACACTAGATTCTATCATGCTAACCCAACAGAAATTTGGGGTCACTATTCTGGATTATTGATCAGTGGTAGTGAAAATTTGGATTATTTAATCATCATAAATAAGAAAACTATTAATATAATAAAATAAAAAACTGTCAATGATTATTCACTCTCCATTCAAAGATAATATAATTAAATTAATATTCACTATTTTTTCCATTATTTTTATGCACATCCTTTGTTCTATCATTGTATGGGAAAATATATAACATTTTGATATATTTATCGATATCAAATGGATAGGATATCTAATAATCTCTTTAGTATCATTTTTTCAATTTTAGTAATTCCCTATATATATAATATAAATTAGTATAATATTTATAATATCCCTCTTAGAGGATATTGGTTAATTATGTCATTTACCAACATAGTGTGGTGAATAAATGTGTTTAATAGACTAATTGAGATTCATGAATTTTATATGATATGAAAGTAAATTCATAGAAATTTTAAGAGAAAAGGTGTCTTATATTCATATCATAAGTAATATGATAGAATAACTTATAATTAAATGATATATATGAAGTAAACTTTGATTTTAAATCCATATAATAAGGTGATTATAACAACCATTCTCTTTATTACACACATAAACCTGATTTATTACATAAACATGCACTTAATACAACTCTGAGGATCGAGAGGTCTAGTGTCTTCGGAAAATTAGGAACATTAAAATAATCAAAGAATATAAAACACAACATCATTATTGAAAACATCTTTTACATGACCACAATATTCCTTCTTACTTATCATTGCATGGGATAACCTGTGGACATGCATAAGAAAAGGGTGAGCTACAAAGCCCGTTAAGGAAGTAAACAAGGCATAACATGAAGAATATAGTACATTTTAAGAAATTGTATTATCAAGTGAGAACAAGAGAACCATGAACATTATTTCATGATATAGTATGATTATCATAACAAAGATTTTTGGTAATAACATTTTACATGATATTAGCATGATCCAAGGATCATTGCACCTGGAGAATGAGTAAACCCTCATTGAACATGAATTATATTGAGTAAAACCTCATTGAACTTGAAATATCTAGATTAAACTCTAATATCACTTGACGTATCATGATACTAATATTTACTGAATGCATTGGTGTGTTATCAAGGCCCACCCTTTATAAACGTTTTATTTCATTCTTAAGTGTGCCACATGGATCATACAACATGGATTCATTAAACATCATAAATTATTCCATGAATACGAGATGTTGAATACATAAATGTATATACTCAATCAAAAATTACAAGTGAATAAAGGTGAATACCCTTGATAGATAAATTTTTATGGTATTCACTTACTCGATGATTTTGGCATGGGAAGTTTTTGTGTAAATTCTGTATCATAATGATGTCAAATAGAAATAATAAAATGGGTTGATGACAAAGAAAAGGGTATCTCATCCATTATATATAAAATGTACATTAAGGTGGTCATGGAACATAATATCCCAACATATGTAATGGAATTTAGATGCATAATTTAAAATAATTTCTGGAATATAAATGAGAAGAGAGAAATTCCTTACAAAATATCGGCAGGGTAACAGGTGTACATGGGAGAAATTAATGAGAGAGATATAGGTATATCAACATTGAAAAATAAGTAGGAACGTATGGGGGAGGTTTTAATTCATACCCCAACATTTTTAATTTAAAATAAAATGGTATAACAACACAAAATAATTGATCAAAAAAGGGAAAAGAAAAATACCCTAACATGGAATTGTAATCCCAAAGGCTAGGGAGTGTCTTGAGATAGGATTATATGGAGCTTTGGGAACCTTTTGAGGATTCTAGAGAAATTAGGGAAGAGTTTGGTCGAGATTAAAATGTTTTTAGTTAAGAGTAATGGGATATATAGTGGTTTTATAGAGGAAAGGAGAGGGAATTATTTATTATTTAGGTTTTGGACACTACAAACTATACTAATCAAAACCACAAACTACCACAAGGTTTGAGCCCACAGTTTTTTCCAAAGTAAAGTGGAAAAAATTATTTTATATGACCAATGTACGAAATTATTAAAATATTAGGATTTCTTATGTGGAGGTGAGTCACACTCTTAAGGAAACCATTTTAAAACGTTTAACTTTTTTATAAGTCTTGGAGGGTCCACTAAGGCACCATAAAATTAGTAAAAAAATATAAAATCACATTATTTTAAAGTTAAAACATACATTATCCAAAAATAATTTTATATTTTTTATTATATCACTTTTAGGTCATTATAATGTAAAAAACACATTATATATTTAAATGGTATTTAATTTTTACCCAAAAAATCAAATGGCTTAGAAATTTATGAAAAAGTCACTATCAAATAATTTCAAAATCTTGAATCAAAAAATGATATTATTTTTATATAAATAATTATCAAAATGTTTGAATTTTAATTTTTAAAATAAAAACTGAAATTTATTGAAAATTCCATGATTTTTACAAAAACAGTTTTAAAAACCTAATAAGAATTTCAATTGTATTCATAAAAATTATATAATACATAATATTTAATATAATGTAATTTATTAATAATATTTTATTAAAATGTTATTTAATAAAAAAATCCATTACTTCATCAAAATATATTTCATAATTGAATCTTAACTAAAAAACAATTTATGATTTAAAAATCATTTACAAATTAACAATAATAAAATGAATGTATATTATTTATTCTATACAAGAATAATACACATAATAATAGTGATAGGGTCTTGTTATATAACCCCTTATAACACTCATATAAAACCTAAAGGTAAGGTGTGTAATGGTGATAGACTTTTCGGCTAGCTCAGATCACATCGCTTGGGTGGTAATCTCTATTTACGTCCACTTTTCCCGAAGGCAGTTTTGTTCAAACATGACGTGTTGAAGCTTGTCTTGGGATTGGTCAGGAGTAAAGCTCAGTGACTCTACCTGCTTTTTGATCTTTGAAAAATGGGAATTTTATAGAACAATTCTACTGTATGAGTCCATCACTTCCTTTGTCTGATTAAATTGGATTTGTTAAAGCCCTATATTTTTAATAATCATGTGATAACTGTTCAAAAACAATACTAGAAATTGTAACCATTCTTAATGGTATATTAAAATTAAAAAAAACATATATCCATGGAAGTTCATATGTATAGTATAACCATTTTACATAATAATACATTTGATGTGATCAAGCATAATTTTCATTGATAAATGTTTGGGTCATTATAATCTTCCCCCTCTTATGAAATTTTTCCCTTCAAATTTACTTTTCCCACACTAAAAAAGATGAGGGTAACACTACTTCATCACTTCCTCTGATTCCAATGTTTCTTCTTCAAAACGTTTGGTTTCTCTATAGCACCTTGATGAGGGTCATTGTCTTATTTTTTAGAATTGTTTCCCTATAATCTATGATTTTCATCAGTTTCTCTTTATAAGAGAGGTAATTATCCATTGGTACCACCTCTATATTGAGTATATGCGATGGTTCAAGTATGTAATTCCTCAAGAGTGATACATGGAATATATCATGTACTTGAGATAGGTTTGGTGGGAGTACTAGTCTATAGGCCACTACTCCAATGTGATCAAGGATCTCAAAAGGTCTGATGTACCTTGGACTAAGGATTCCCTTATTCCCAATTCTCATAACTCTCTTCCATAGTGATATTCATAGGAATATGATGTCATTGACATCAAATTCAAGGTCTCGTCGATGATTATCTTCATAGCTCTTTTGTCTACTCTGTGCTGCTTTAATGTGTCGCTGTATTGTTATAACCTTATCAACCATTTCATCCACCATTTCATCCACCATTTCTAGACCTAGGTTTTTTCTCTCCCTAACATCATCCCATCATGTTGGTGTTCCTCAACACTTCCCACAAAGGGCTTCATAAGGATTCTTTTGGATTCTTGAGTGGAAACTATTATTGTAAGAGAACTCAACCAGAGGTAGATATTCATCACATCCTCGTTTGAAGCCTATTGAGAATTCCCTCAACATGTCTTCAAGTGTTTGGAATGTTCACTTAGATTATCCATCAGTTTGAGGATGATAATCCATACTGAACATCAACTCAATAATCATAGAATGTTGGAGACTCTTCCAAAACATATAGGTGAATAATTTATCTCTATCAGATACAATAGATAGTGTAACACCATACAGCCTTACCACTTCTCTTTTGTATATCTGTACCAGTTGATCCAATGAGAAATCCTCCCAAATTGTAATGAATTGTGCAGTCTTTATAAGATGATCTATAACATCCCAGATATAATTGTTTCCTTTGGATGTTTTCAAAAGTCTGATGACATATTCCATGATGATGTTCTCCCATTTTCATATTGGTATGGGAAATGTTTGTATCATTCCCTTAGACTTCTACCTCTCATCGTTCACTTGCTGACACACCAGACACATTGATTTATACTCAGCGATCTCCTTATTCATGTTATCCCACCAATAATTCTCTCAGATATCTCTATATGTCTTTATTCTTCCTAGTTAATGAAGAAATTTGAACTATATGCATCATCCAAAATTTCATTCATTAACTATAGATTTTACCGAAAACACAATCTTGACCCAAATCTCACAATTCATTCTTCATTAACATTAATCTATGGGGATTTCCTTTTTCTGATAGTTTCCACTTTCCTCTGAATTCCCACATCATCCTTTTGAGAATACTTTACCATTTTTAAAAGAGAAGGATGAAAAATAATTTGTGAAAGGATTTATGATGCTCCCTTCTTTATGATTCACATGTCAATATTAATCAAATATATGAAAATTGGATCCTTTTCAATTGTCATCAATAAGAAGATTCATTGGGTCCTTTCTACTTAGAGAATCTGCTACCTAGTTCTCTTTCCCAGGGTGGTAATGGATTGAGCAGTCACAGTATTTTTTCGTCTATAATCATCTTCCTTGGATCATGGTCAACTCTTTCTGTGTGAATACATAATTGAGGCTTTTGTGATTTGTATATATCTCAAACTTATCACTAAGAAGGTAACACTGCCAAATTTCTAAAGAGTAGATTACTGCATCTAACTCCAAATCATGTGCTGGATTGTTTTTCTAATGAACATTCAATTTCCTTGAAGCATAGGAAATTACATTGTCATTTTTCATCAACACACAGCCCATTCCCTTCTTCGAACTATCACTGAATACCATAAAATGTTCTCCACTTCTGAGTAGTGTGATCACAAGTTTATTGATAAGCCTCCTTTTAAACTCCTTGAAGATATCTTTTAATTCACCACTCTAAAAAAAACATTACTCACGTCTGAGTTAGCTTGGTAAAAGGGTTTGACAATCATGATAAATTTCTCAAAAATTAGCAATAATATCCAGCTAACCCATTGAAGCTACAGATATCTATCACAGATATTGGCCTCATCCAACCCTCACTTGCATTTTTCATGGAGGGACCCATAGATATCCCGTTTCTTGTGAGGATATTACCCAAGAATGAGAGTTCCTTCAACCATAACTCACACTTACGGTACCTTTTCATAGATAATCTCCTTTTTCAAGGTCTCTAGTACAGTGCTTAGATTCTCCTCATGATCCTCATTGATTTTGGAGTATATTAGAATATTTTCTATTAAGAATATAAAATATTTGTTGATGTGATCTCTAAAGACTCCATTCATTAATTTCATAAATATTGATGGAGCATTATTGAGTCCAAATGTCATTATTATGAAATCATAGTGCATGTTCCTTGTACAAAAAGTAGTCTTGAGGATATCCTCCTTCTTCAACCTTGGTGATATCCCAACTGCATATCCAAAATAGAGATGTATTGTGCTCCACATATCTAGTCAATCAAATAACTAATTTGGGGAATAGGATAATTTTTCATTATCGTGATTTTTTTGAGCTCACGATATTAATGTGAAGGTGCAATGACCCATCTTTCTTCTTAATGAAGAGGGATGTTGAACACCATAGTGAAGCACTTGGTTGTATAAACCCTTTATCCATGTTCTATTATTGTTTTTTTAGCTCCTCAACCTCCATAATAGCCATTCTATACAGAGTCTTGGATATTGGAAAATCCCCAAGAATAAGATCAATTAAGAATTCAACATCTCTTCTAGGAGGAATTCCAGAAAATTCCTCAAGAAAAAATTTTCAAAATTCCCTCAAAATAGGGATGTCATCGAGGATGGTTACTTCCTTTTAGTCAATCGTCATAGAAAGATACACATTCTAATAGGGATGTAATATCAATGCTTGAGATGATGGTGTTATAGATGATCCATCCTCCTCATTGCATTTGTACAGAACTAGGGGTTGACAAGCCATATGGAGAGTGATTCCCCTCTCACAGAAATTTATGTTGGATCTATATAGGGATAGTCAATATATGCCATCAATTTAATCATATTCCACCAAAGGGAGTATAAAGAGGCTCACTGGGAATTTAAACCAAACAATTTTGATATGGGCGGAGTTATATTCATGGGATTTAATGATTTCCCCACTTTTCGTTCTCACATACTTCGTAACTTCCATTATTTGTGGTGGTGTTGAGATTATTCTACTAAACATTCAGGAAATAGGATAATTAATAAAACCATAATCAATAAGTAAATTCACTATTCTTGAATGAATATCTAGTGTATCTATCACCACATCCTTATCGGGGTTCGCTTTGGCAGTAGTGATGGAAAAACCTTGCCATTTCTTCCTTGGAGGTTGTTGGTTTCATCAAAAATCCCTTTTCTAAGGAAACTAGTTTGTAAAGTGCCATAGTTATTTAAATTTGAAGCAATTAAAAATGCATAGAAGGTCGAATGGAGTGTTCTTCTCCTTTTTCACAACATCGGGTTTTTTTAGTAGCAATTAATGGTCAAGTGCCCTTCTATTCCACACCTAATGATTTTCCTCACCCCTTCAAGCAATCTCTGGGGTGATTATTTTCACACCTTTGGGATGTGGGGTGTAATAATTTCTGAGCATCGTTGGATTTATCTAACAAACCACCAGAATTAAAGTCCACTTTCTGCTTCTTATCCCCTGATACCCCTGAAATTCTCTGATCCCCATTTCAACTTTGAGGGAACATTAGAAATTTTACTCATAGCTATCAAAGTCATGGATATTCAGGGCTTTCCATAATCTAGGTTTTATCCAACCAATGAATCTGTCAACCTTTAATTCAGGGGTAACGACAAAGATGGAGACGTATTGTGAAATCCTTGTGAAGTTTTCCTCGTATACTTTGATGAACTCTTCATCTTTTTGTTTGAGGTCAAGAAAGTCCATTTCCATTTTAAGATAGAGGGATCGTAGAAATAATTTATCAAAACACATTTTCTAGTAATCCTTCCATTCCAACACCTCGATCTCTTCCTCATGATCCTTATTTTTTATCAATGTCCATCATTGATCTACTTTACCCTCCATACGATAAGCATCAAGAAGAACCTTCTCTTTTTCAAAAAATTGAAGTATGGAGAAGAAATTTTCAATGGAGTTGACCCATTTTTTTGTGATTGAGGGATCAGATGATCCACTAAAAGAATGAGGTCTTTGCCTCTGGAAGATCTTGATTGCTGCTTGTTATTTATTGTGGGGGTTAATCCTTTCTCTTAACCCGTGTTTCTATTCAAAACATGTGTTAAATGAGAGTGTATCATGACAAGGTTTGTGATTCCTGCTCTTATCATATTGGAAATCTCATTAGAACTATCATCACATTGAACTTCACATCAGTTGTTAGCCTGAGTCCTCCTATTACTGGACATTGCCTAGAATTAATGGAAAGTTAGGGGTAACACATAAAATGGAATCTAATGACAAAAGGGATAACTTATACATTAAATTTTTTTCTTTATCTTTTTAATTTATAGGCTTTAATATTTGATATCAATGATCTACTTCCCAACATATATTCTTAGGGGCATTGTTTCCCTTGATAATGGTTCATGATAAGCTTATGAATTTAACCAATCGTATCTACTGGGAGTGTCGTAACCAAGAGTGCAGCAAGGCTCATTCTCATGAACCAGTTCTCATTCGAGTCTATATCATACCGTTGTTTTCGATTTATACCCCTAGATACGTATGTGCCAGATCCACCTCTACTTTTCTGTAACCAGACAGGGATGTAATTTCTTGATAAACCATTTATTCGATACTCACAAAAATTTAGGGATGTTGTTATTATACTTAGTATTATCACTAAGGCATTAACCAGGTTTTTTTAATAATCTTCCCAATAATAACTAAACCTATCATTTGATACCAAATATTCCAACCCTACTCTTTATTACACATGTAAACATGATTTATTAAATAAACTTTCACTATGATAACTCTGACGATTGATAGTTCTAGTGCCTTCGGAAATTCAAAAACATTACACAATAGTGTAGAACATAAAACACAACATATTTATTGAAAAGTTCTTTTACATGACTACAATATTTATTTGTACTTAGCATTGCATGGGATAACCTGAGGACATGCATAATAAAAGGTTTAGCTATAAAGCCTAAAAAGGGAGTAAACAAGGTATAATTGGCAGAATATATTACATTGTAGGAAATTGGAATATCAATGGATCAAAATAGAAACATGAACATAAAGGCATGATATAGCCTGATTATCATAACATAGAAATATATCAACATAATTTAACACGATATTAGGATAAGCCAAGTGTCATTGCACATGGATCATGAGTAAACCCTCACTATACATGAATTATAATGAATAAATCATCATTTCACTTGAATTTAAATCGTTAAACCATCATTTTGCTTGAAGTATCATTATGCTAATCTTTACCCAATGCCTTGGAGCGCTATTGGGGTGCACTATTTATAAACATTTCATTTCATGAACAAGTATGACACATGGATCATACAACATGGATTCATTAAACATAAAAATTTATTCCACAAATAAGATATGTGTAATACAAAAATGTAAGTCCTAAATCAAAAAGTACATGTTCATAAAGGTGAATACCCTTGATAGAGAAATATGTATGGAATTCACTTATACAATGATTTTGTCATGGAAAATGTTAGTGTAACTTCCGCAGCATAACGACGTTAAATAGAAATCATAAAATGGGTTGATGAGAGAAAATGGGGTCTCTCATAATTTATAAATGTAATGGATAGTAATGTGGTCATGGATAATAATATCCCAAAATATTTAATGGAATTTAGATTCCTAATATTAAATAATATTTTTAATGTAAATGAGAAGAATGAAATTTCTTACAGAATTTCAGCAAAGTAACGGGTGTACGTGGGAGTAATTAATGAGATGGAAATAAGTCTATAATAATTTCATCATAAGGAGGTAATTATTTGGGAGGTGAAAATTCATACATTAACATCTTTAATTAAAAATAAAATGGTATAACAACATAAAAAATTTTGGGAAAAA
This sequence comes from Viscum album, assembly GCA_963277665.1. Taxonomy (NCBI): domain Eukaryota; kingdom Viridiplantae; phylum Streptophyta; class Magnoliopsida; order Santalales; family Viscaceae; genus Viscum; species Viscum album. The sequence goes on from OY728119.1 coordinate 638,107,856, forward strand.
ATGAGAAAGGAAGAAATCTCTTACTTGGAAGCGTGATTCCAAAGGATTGGGAGATGAATGAGAGAAGATTATAAGGATATTGAGGAACCTTGGGAAAATTATAAAGAGACTAGGAAATATTTTAGTCGAGCTCCAAATGTTTTGAGTGAAGAGGAATGGGATATTGTGTGGGATTATATAGGAAATGAGATAAATTTATTTACTATTTAGGTTTTGGACACAACATATTAAACTAATCATAACCACAAACCACCCCATGATTTTTACCCATGTTATTTTACAAATTGGATTGGAAAACAGTATTTTATAAGACTAATGACCGAAATTATTGAAATATTAGGCCTACTTATGTGGAGGTGAGTCAGAATCTTAGGGAAATCATTTTAAAAAGATAAAATATTTTATAAGTCTTAGAGGGTCTACAAAGGCACCATAAAATTAATCAAAAAAATCTAAAATCACATTATATTAAAGATAAAACAAATATTGTCTAAACAACTATTTATTGTATTTATTACATCCCTATTAGGTCATTATGATATCATTAAACACATTATATATTTTAACGGTATTTAATTTTTAACCAAGAAATCGATAGTTTCAGAAAGTTGTGAGTAATTCACCATTAGAAAATTTAAAAATCCTGGATTCAAAAATGATATCCATTTTATTTAAATAATTTTCAAATATGTGAATATTAAATTTTAAAATAAAAACCGACATTTACTAAAAATTTATGGGTTTTTATAAAACCTGTTTTCAAACCATAATAAAAATAACAATTGTATTCATAAAAAATTATACGATCATTTATATTTAATAAAAAATAATTTAGTAATAATATTTTATTAAAAAATTATTTAATTTAAAAAGAAATTAATTCATCAAAATATATTTCTTAACTGAATCTTGACTTAAAATACTATTTTTTTCTTTAAAACCCATTTAAAATGTAAAAATAATTAAATAAATGTATATTATTTATTATATTTAAAAATAAAGCACATAATCATAGTGTTAGGGTCTTGTTACATAACCCTTTATAACACCCACATGATAGCTAAGGGTTAGATGTGTGATGGTGATAGACTCTTGGGGTGGCTCGGATTACATCACACGGATATTAATCTATATTAACATACACTTCTCATGTAGGTGGGTTTGTTGACGATTAAAATTTTGATTCTTGGCTTGGGGTTGGTCATGAGAGAATCCCAGTAATGCTACTTCCTTTCAGAGCTCTGAAAAATGGGATTTATATAGAGAATTTCTTCTGGATGAGGCCATTGTTTCCTTTGTCAAAGTAAATTTGATTTTTAAAGCCCAATATTTATACTAATCATGAAATCACTATTCAATTGTTATATTAGCAATGATAACAATTCATAACCGTATTTTAAAATCCAAAACATAAAACCAAGGAAGTGCATATGTCTTATATAACCATTTTACAAAATAAGATGTTTAAATGGATCAAGTGGAATTTTAATTAATATAAGTTTGGGTCATTACAGTTATAGGTTAATGTTGGGATTTTATAGAAGTTCATCAAATTTAATGTATTGTTTACACCATAGTTAAAGGATTAATAGGAATGAATAAAAGTATTTTTCATAGATTAAATCCAAAAAAGATTGTATGATAGTTTATTTTGTAGTATAAATTCATTTTTTATGGAATTATGGTTTAACCTATGGTTTAAATTCATATAGAAAGGTGTAAATTTTCTTTAATTGTTTAAAATATTACATAAGGTAAAAATGTTAAACTCCGGTTTAATTATATTTTAGAGGGTTACTATAGTACCTTATGGGGTGTACCACATGATTTGTGAGTGTATGATCATCAGGAAAATAGATCCTGATCCACTAGCTCATCACCCATAATCATTTTCATTTGATCATTAATTTCATATGTGTGTGAACTCTTACTATAGAAAGTTATAAGTATACTAGCTCATCATAGTAATAATGAAACATTGTCTCATCATTAATAGATGTTTTTATAATCAACTAGAAAAATGATAATGGTTCATTTATGTTTCACCTGTAGACTCATGTACTGGATTATCACTAAAGGAGATGTTTAAGGTATAAGTAGTTTCATTCAGATAACACGAGAAAATAAAAACTTTGAAAGATTTATTGTCATCTATGTCACACCCCAACCATTAAATGCCTTACTATGTTCTTTAATTATTTTTAATTATTTTTTATAAGATTTTTAGGTCAGTTTATTTGAAACTTTTAGAAATAAATCTTATAATTTATCTTGTCAAAAAATTTGTGCATAGTTAGGAGAAACTTTGAAATAACCATAAATGTGGGTCTTTAGTTTTAACAGATTTCCTCACATTGTTGGAACATGATTTTCAAAACCATGCATCCAAAACATGCATTGTGCCCATGTTAATACAATGTGGCTTATGCGGTTGGCATGCAACTTGGTAAACCATATCACTAAACCATGTGTTCAAACCATATAATATTTCAAATTCATTAAAAATTATAGTTTACCTTTTTACTCCTCTAAAAATTATCCTCTACTCACCTCCTATCCTCCCACATTTGACTCCCTATACCCATACACCACTCAACAATGTTTCCCCTCTCCACCATTATGATTCCTTAAAATTTATTCAGGGTTTAAGACAAATTTTTTTAGATAATTTATTCTTATAAACTCTATATCCTTATTTCCTTCATTTTTATTTCTTCTTATCCATAAAGAGTTTAAAGGGACTAATGGTTTCTTTAACATCAATTTTAAATTGGTTATTTTTTATCTTTTTTTTTCTTATGGATACTTTAGGACTTCTTAAAGCATATTAAAGTTGATTAGTGTTTTCATTTGTAAAGGAGTTGTAAAAAAGGTTATTTTCATCATTGTTGCAACTTTAAATTTAAAATAATGATTAATTGTGTTTTTTTAATGTGTTTTTTTTGTTATTTTAAAAATGATACTATTTATATCTATTTATTATTATCAGAAAATTATATTCTTATTTAAATATAAATTAAAATATAAAATATTAATCTTTATTAGTATAGTGTTAATCTTTTTGGAGACACAATACACATAAGTGTCTGAAAATTTCTTGTTTGGATATTGTAAATAATTTTCCTCATTTAAGAAAAAATTTCCTATATCAGAAATAATTTTATATTCCATTTTTTCAATTTAAATTGTTTGATATTCCTTTAAAATAACACCGAGTGATTTTGAGATCTTTATATTTCATAGTATTTATATGGTTTGGTTACCAAATGAGTTTAATGTATCATAATTTATTAAAGAATTTATAAGGCTTGTTTAAAACATTAAAATTATTTTTACACAAAATTTTGACACTTAAAAATACCCCTAGTTTTTTAATTAAGTTAATAATATATTGATATTGTGATAGATTCCCTATTGGGTGGAAGTCCATCTTAGTTTTCTTATACATAAAGAAGGGTTTTTTTCTGAATGGTGTTTAGAGTTGAGGCTAAGTTTATTTTATTACTATTATGTGATATTGATATGATCCCGTTCTTTTTTATATCATGAAAAACATGGGTAGTTGGGTAGGAAATATATTTACTCTTACTCTACTAGTTAATTATTGTGATATAACTAGTGGCCCAAAGTTTATATTTTTCTCTACTTGTGGTATTTTCCCCTCAGTTGGGATATGAAGTGAAATACTTTCTATTATGGTTGGTTTTTTTATATAAAATCAATGTATCCTTTTTACCATTATATTAATCATGTTATGGATGTTCCCATGGACCCTAGATACCAATTGAAATGTTTGATATTTCATTATAGATTTAAAATTTCATCTCAATGAGATTGTATATTGTTCATTATTTTATGATGACGTACTTTTGTTTCTTCAAAATTTAGTTTTTTACAAAAATTCATTCATCATTAAATGTTATATCTAAAACTTTATAACTAATGGTTTTTCATATAGGGAACCAATTTAATATTTTTAAAAATTGTATTCAAAGGAAATAAATTTATTAATTATTTTAAATTGAAATATAAAAATCTATTTTCTATGTATACTTCAAACTAGTATGAAATTAATTTTATTTTTAATGGTGGTTTTTAGGGTGTGGGTAGGATACCTATTGGGTATTTTTTCTCATGCCTCTCAGAATAAAATTCCATTTGATTCTACATGGACATGATAGATGTTATAGGATTCATGGTTTAGGTTGAAGAAGATGGAAATTCGAGATGCTTGAATTGAGATTGGAGATGGGTACATATGAATTTTTCTATTTTAACTATTTTTGGTGTAGTTTTTGTAACAACCACTTCAATATTCCTATATCTTAATCAAATATTATCTATATTTTTTGTGCATGTAATCTATTTCTGTTTATTAATTTTTGATATGGTCATATTTCATATGACTTCTATAGTGTACATTATAATTAATAATATCATACTTCTATAATGTGAAATAGAGATTTATATAATGGTTATACCATATTAATAAAGGGGAATCATTTTCCTGATATTGATTCAATGGGAAAAGTTATTCCCAATTGTTGTCTTATAATTCCAGAAAACTTGCCTCTAGCCTATGGGGACTTTGAATCCCCCCTCAGGACATGTCACAAGACGGCTCATGTGCCATGATTAAGGGTGTTCTAGGTTGGTTCATTACTAAATGGTTTTAGATCTTATGTAATTAAGATGACCATGGTTCCCTAGTCATCCATGTTATATGTGGTGTTCAGTAGACAAGATATAGGGTCATCGAATCTCAAGAGGTAGATCATATAATGGTTCTTGATCACCACCTCTTCTTGATGAAACTTAAGTTACAAGTCTTTGGGTTGTCTTTCTTTTGAATTTATGCCTGGTTTCTGATTGATTTAAAGGTTCTTAGTTTCATCTTAGTTTTTATGTCTTATATTAATTATTGTTTATTTTTTTGAGAGTTCTGGGTATTGAAAATGGAATTTGGAAAAGAAATTTGGGTCAAAAATTTATTATACATCATATTGAAAAGTGTGTATATCCATGAATCCCAATCAAGGTAACCTTCTAGTGATATTTACATGGTCGTAGTATGGTTTTGTGGACTGTTACACCAAACCATAAATAGTTTTTTATTTCTATAAATTTATTATAATCATGTTCAAATTTTTTTTGATTCATACTATTTATTTTTTATAATATGTGGTATTTACTATATATAATTTATGTTATTTTGGTTTATTTGATATAGAATTTTATAATAAAAACATTGGTTCCATCCTAATAGATTTATGGAATTTATGAAAATATAAAATTTTGTTTAATTTTTTGAAATTGAAGAGGGGAATTATTTTATAAATATTATTATTTAATAAAAGGGGGGTGCAAATTTTTTTAATAGTATTTATATGATGTTTTATAATAGAATATTTTTGATTATTTGGAGATAAAATTAATTATAAATTTTCTTTATATTTGATCATATAGTGATTTATGATAATTTGAGCAGTGTTGAGGGTATTTATTGTGCAAAATTTCCAAATTATATTTAATGGGATTTTATATGAAGAATGGAAAATTTTCATGTTCTTAGTAAAGACTAGATTGTTTTTTATGTTAACATATTTAATTATTATTTTTCTTTGGTTTTGAAGAATTTTAAATCTTGATGTTTTTTAAAATTTTTGTTTACTTCACATTAATTTTTAATATTCCCACACTATTGAAACTCCTTCAAAAAGATTAAAAGTTTACAAAGGAACTATTAGAAAATACTCACAAACTCTATGCAAATATATTAAGACATCTAGAAGCTACATGATGGAGCTTTTCCAGCTATATATGTGGCCCAGCTTCACGAGCGAGCTACGTGGCCGTGCTTTGCTAGCACGCTACGCTGCCGACCTTCACAAACCATCTACGCGTCCAAGCTACGGACGAAAAGATTTGAGATGCCTCTCCATGGAGCACCTGCGCGATGGGGCTACGCGGATGATCTACGAGGACCAAAATTTCTTCAGCCAGGCCCATCCATGGCTATAAATATGACCCTTGGGCTCCCCATTTGAGGACTGAAATTTTTTTAAAGACCCTCTAAAGTCCCACTGCGTAGCTCTTTCACCTAGATCTCTAAAATTTTCCCAGGTAGTTTTCTAAACATCGAGAGAAGAGATAATAAAAGGTAATAGGAATGGTTTTAAGTTCTTCACATTCGTCAGTCACAATTCATACCTACGCGTTGTGCCTGTGCAGTACACATACGTTGTACATTTGTACTCCAGACCTCCACGATTGAGCAGTGCGGCGTACCTATGTGGCATACTTGCGCGAGTTAACTATGCGAGGAGCTCAAGTATCCTTCTATAAAGCCATTACTGGTAGGATATTTCCTTTCTTGGTTTCCTTATCTAAAAAGGTCAATGTTGAAACCTCCACCAAAACATCCTGTTTTTTCCAACCTTTGGGTAAGGCACATCTGCGTGTCTCCTATTTGGATTTGTATTTCCACAGTTAGAGGTTTTCAACATTTGTTCCACAATATGGTTAGAATTCATGGGATGTTTATGGATTTATATATCAATAGTCACATGGGAATTTCCCCCAAGAACAGTGTTGGAAAGTTCTTGGTTTGGATGGGAGTTTTGGGTCATGGCCTCTTCCTTTGTGAATAGATTACCAGGAACCATAGGTCTCTGGTAGAGAAGGTACACTTCCCACTTACAATTCCGTGCAAGCATATGAGAAGTCTCCCTTTCCTACCAAAATCATTTTCAGGGAAACCATCATGGTATAATCCCCTCACTTTCACCCCTTCTTCCTTACATTAGACCCTTGTCAAATGTAAATAGAACATAGGGAAGGCTCATCGCCCCACCCTCTTTCACGGATGATGTGCCCCATCTCAGGAACAAGGAGGAAAAATTTGGAAGTGTGAATGTCATTATTGAATCCTTCATATCCTCTTTTTTCTCACACTGAGCACGACTCATGTGGGCTTAGAGATATGTGATGGTTGCAACATGTGCACAAACACTCACATTAAAGAACTACGACAACTCTGATTCCTAATCAAAATAAGATATGTAGGAAGCCCTTTCAGGGACCAATCTCATTGAATATCCTCCTCAGGAATCCTAACCTAATTCCCCCAATTTGGGCATCCACCTTATGAAAAAAGTCCCAAATTCAATCCTCAAATCATCAAGGCATCCTTTTTTAGGAAGTAAGCCCAAACTCATCTCTCTCAGAGGACTATACTCTCCTATTAGATTCATCAAACTATGTGGGATTTGATTCCCATCTATATGGGATATGTAAGAAGCCTCCATGAGGTTCAAACCAAACACTTCATATCAACCCTCTTCTCTTTGGGTCATATTCCCAATAGGGATTGATCCTATTTGAAACCCCATATCTTTTAAAAGTTCCTTGGACTACTTCAGCATAATTCCAGTACTAAGTTTCAACTAAGCACCTTCTGCTTAGATGACCTTATAGAATTACCTTAAAATGTATGATGTGTCCCATTAAGAGGCACTGAACGATGAGGGTTCTGATTCCTTTCACAAGGGTACGTAGGTAGCTCATTTTATCTGTAAAATCCGAAGATCAAAACCAACCTTCATCTCCCTGGATGACAATAAACTCTAGAGTGCCCCACTGAGTTGCTTAAAAAACTAGTGTCATCATAAATGATGATTAAAATAATCTATAATCAGTATATTAGAGGATACCATTAATGGAATGTTGCAAATAGATACTGATAATTCAAAAAAATTACACATGTTAAGTAAGTGATTTTAAATTCCAAGGGATACTTATGATATACATGGTGAATTAATAAGGATTCATGAAAATATTTTAATTTCAAAGAGAATCCCAGAGTAGAAAATAATTCCCCCCAAATGTGTGTGATGAGTCTGACCTCCCATCCTCTCAACCAATTCATGTTTTTAAGTATCGTAAAGTGAAAAACATAATGACCACCTACCTTTGGAAAGCATGTCCTCTTTAGATAAAGAACTGTTGGAAGTTTCCGGTTCCATGAATAAATCCAATGGCTACCTCCTGGAAACAAGGATTCTTAAATCTATAATATCATGTTTTAAGGACCTACGAAACAAAAATGGTGAACCCGACGTGAATCCTTAACCAAGTTAATTATGTTACCTACACGTTAGGCCCCTATAAATTGAAAAAGGAATTCTAGACAAAGTTATTAATCACACATGTATCCATATGACAAGAGGTAACTTTAATATAACCTGTTGTTTTCCCATTTTCCACAGAATTCCATACAATCCAAAAAATGGATTTGTCAAAGACAACATCTGTGAACTTCCCAACTGCTGCTCAAGTTGGATCTACATCCATGGGAAAGATGTTATCACCAACCCAGCATCTTCAAAGTTGGGTCTCCATTGTGATGATAAAGTAATATCACCAGCATGATACAATTCCGACTTAGGAGTCTGGTCGATAGGCCCTCCAGGTCAACAATAATCCTCGATCATCTGGGAAACAATAACCAATGATCAAGAATAAAATGGTTCCAACCATCGTTTCAAACCGTTTTAGGTCATTGTCCCTAGAATAAAACAATAAATATCTCTCATACTATAGGTTGGTAGATTATGAGGCCACTTAAGGCCTCACTTCAAGAATAGGGGAGTCCTTCCTGAGGATTCCCATGAGAAATCTCCACCAGAATCATGAGGTAGTATATCCCCAACATGATGGGGATGTGGCCTATGGATGTTTGGCCTAGGGCTCTATGAATTGAGCACGCAAGAAAAACTTCCAGGTACAACGTCTAGTTAATAGGAAGTAGGTTCTCACCTCAACCTCCCCAAGAGAAGTCCATCGATCAAACTTGATGGAAAACAAGGAGTCACATACACCCATATGTCATATTTTTTTTGTCAACGGTCTCATCTAATAGAATCCCACCAATCCCACCAGATAAACCCATTGGACTGTCGTGAAAAGGCACATACACCTGTTTACAAGTTATTATCCAGACAACAGGCTCATCTGACATCATTTAAAGAGACCCACTAATCTAATATGGTGGAAACCTGTAAACAAGAACATACACCTATTTACAATCACTAATTTTGTCAGCAATATCATCTGCTAGTATTGAAGGAAACTCATCAACCATACATGATGGATAATATCCAGCAGTCACATACACCTTCCAATGTTCATCAAGCCTTCCAACAGTCTTGTTTCGTAGCACCCAGAGAAGTCAGTCAAAAATCTCCAACGACATATTTGGAGCAGACTCAACTCTCTAACCCTATGCATAAGTACTATCAATATCTGTTGACATTAAAAGGAGTATAAGTGCAGGCACATACACCTAATCCAAATACATAATGGATGTATATTCCTGTTCTAGCTACTAAAGTCAGCAAACACATCTTATCAATGGTGAATGGGCATGCGTACATCCCTGCCAATATTCTAGAAGCATGTCAGAATATTTTAACAACTATTTCAGTAATATCATGGGAATGGAGATATAAATCTGTCCCCAAATAAGGGATAACACATCAATATTCCACCCTAGAGCAGATACACACCTCTATTCCAGTCCAGGAGGGTCATGGGGCATACTCCCCCATATCATATGGACAACAAGATCGGGAACATACACCCCTTCCAATTAGAGGTAACCGATTTGGTCTGGTAACTAATCCAAGATAAGAACATATACATGCACATGATGAAAACTTTTCCTAGTATGTGGCACCAACTATGTATAAGAGAACATCCAAGAAGAAATCTCACCTAATGCTGTTGTAAAATAAAAATTCAAGTTGTAATTTAGCTCCTCTTAATGCTGGAGTTCTTGAAGCCCTCTAACATTTATCTGTTTCTTTTCAATATCCTACCTTCTCATTACCAAATTTTGGGAGTGGAAATTGTAATTTTGAAGATTTTCATCGGATACTTCATCATGATGTCTTGCTTCATGAAAATTCGGTCAATCTAGATTATCTATCTTTGGATGAGAGCCATGGAAACCCTCTGTGTGGCCAGATGACCAAGGAGAATGATGATTTATCCCTTGCTGTAATCCACTATGGCGATACTCCCCTTTATGGCTTTCGCTGTGAAAATCTTCTCTGCAATATTATTTCGCATTTTCAAAATAATTCTATAATTGAAAATGTAGTAACAATAAATCCCTCTTATCTTGAGGCACTTGAAAAAACAAGGACATTCATGTATGATACCTTGTTATTTACGAGTGAAACACTTTCTTAGTTATAAGACATCTTAAGGGAATGGTCATTCTTCGAACCACCCTTGGGTCATTTATCCTCAATTGCAGAGCATCCACTTTTGTCAAAACAAGTGGAGAAACCTTTAGTAGAAGATGATGAAGATATGTTGAAAATGAGGAAACAATTAGCTAAAGGAGAAATGCCAGTCATGTTCTATCCTTTAGAAAATACTTAGTTTGATATTACAGAATTGATGATAGAATATTGCATTCATGATAATTATCTCAAATTATGGAAAACTCTTCGTCATTTGAATACTAAAGTATTACCACATGATGAATATCAAAATCATATAAAGGTAACAGAAGGGTTGTAGTGCCACATTGACATGACATCTCTTTCAGCTTTCTAACATCCAAGGGGTCAAAAAAAAAACAGAGAATTCTTCAGGATGGATGTATAAATGATCTAAAGAGGATAAGCCAATTAATTTTTGATTCCCCATCTAATCTTCACGTCAGATGATGGGGTTCATATGGAGTATTTCATTTCACTACACTCCAAAATCACCAATGTCCGCAAAAAGTGGTTTCATTCAATGTTATTTCCCACAACCAGCCCCAATCAATATGTTTTGTATGTAATCTAATGAATTCTTGAGAACAAGCCTCAACCAGTTCTCATCAGAATCATGCTCAAAGAAAAGAAGTTATTGATCTACATTTACATCAAGCCTATGATAATCTTGAGTGGGTATCTCTTTTAGAGGATGTCAGGTGTGAGAGGATACAAATGTCTGAAATAACACAACAATCTTCTAAAATAGGTGGTGTAAATGATGGTCGGATAATGCACCCATCTAATCTCTAAACCATAATTTGCAAAATAAAAAGAGCATGTGAATAGATTTCAGCAATAACAGTTCAAGAATCACCCCAGCATGTGAGGCTGGGGGCTCATCCAAATCAATCTTTGAATTCATTAAACAAAGTTCAATGATTTTAAGAAGAAGAACTAGAACAACCCCATCCTACAAGGCTGGGGGCTTTTTCACATTTTCAATCTTCTCCTAAATGGAAGTCATTTTTCTCTCGATTAGGGAAGAAGCCACAAGGAAAGCGTATAACTGAATTATCCAATGATTCCCTTTAGATTAGTATCCTCCAAATAGTTCTAGGGAATTATTTATATAAGAGGATGGAGTCTCATAGAAGACACAAAGGGTGATAATATAGCAGAAGAAATGATAGAATTCCATCAATACATTATGAATCAGCAAATGTTATCAATACCATTTTAGAAGATCCTCTTGAAAATAAGTCCAGTTCAAGGGAATCGGAAGATGATGTTTTTTTCCACAATGTGGTACACACTGAGGAAAATTAAGATGGTGTTCATACCTGAAATCAAAGGATAGTCCAAAATCTAGGTATGCCTTCAATGCCAAGGAAATGAGTAAAAGTCAAGTTACATCCTACCCTACCTCTGGGGAAGGTCAATAAGTCTAATTAGAGTAATGGTTCGCACAGCAAGAAGAAGAAATCATTGAATTAAGGAGGTTAAATGCAGGACAGATTCAAGGTAGTCTTCCTCCTAAGCATGTTCGAGTTAATCAATCAAGGGAATTTGTTGCTGCTACTGGAATGGATCATGAAAATCCCCCATTACAAGTACAACCTTACAAGTCTAATCTTATGGGTCAGACGTAACAACAACCAGAAATACTACTATCAGTGGTAGTACAGGTTGCCACACCCATCCATACTCCAGTTATTGCACCTACTCAGGTCCAAGCTCAACCAGATGTTTCTCAAATATTAATGACTACCATTCAGTCCTTAAGATCTCTTTTGGAATCTATGGAAGGTCGACGTGCATAGGTTCAACCGGAAAAGAGATCTTACCCTAAATGGGTGGATGCAATTCCTCCCCCATCAAATTTTGTGAATACCACATTCCCAATTTTTAATGGATTGGGAGATCTAGAAAAAAACTTAACACATCTTGTTTCTCTTTCTGATCCTATGATGGGAACTCCTCAACAACAAGAAGCAGTTAAGCTTAGGTGCTTTGTGCATTCATTACAAGGACCTACTTTTGTCTGGTATACAGGTTTTCAATCTCGGTCAATTACTAGGTGGGAATATCTCTGTCAAAAATTTCTTCTTCAATTTAGCTCAACATTAAAAAAGTTGACAGTTTTTTATCTTACCAATTGGAAGAAAATGTAAAATTAATGAGTTTCATATTTCATTGCTCTATAGAAAGGATTAACATATTCCTTAAGTTTAGCACTCCCTCAAGAAGAGTTTATGCCAATATGTGGGGAAAATATGCGTGATGAATTACGCACACCATTGATCCCTGTGAAATACACAGGAGGGTTTTGAGACCTTACTTAAATCTCTCAGTAGATAGAATACTCTCTTATAATGACTAAGGCTAAAACTCATGTAATTCCATCAGTTCTAGGAAGGATAATAGGGAAAGATGGGACTGCTATAGTTACACTCAAACAAGCACATTTACCTACTTTCACTTCAAAAATATCATCATATCGAAGGTCTCCACCTCTTGAGCATCAACAATAATAGCTGCCTTGTCAATATGATCAAAAGGATCAAAGGCGGAAATATTTTGGGGATTTAAAAAACAATTTTTATTCTTTCCAGAATAAAAACGTTTCTGGTTACATCATCTCGGACCTGAAAAAAAATCTGGTTCAGTTTCCAATGCCCAAAAGGCCAAACAATGAAGGAGATGAAGACCTACCCAACTATTTCCCATTTCATTAGATGTTGGGAAATCCCATTTATGAGTGTTTTGTCTTTAATGACCCCTTGGAAAAGATGGTGGACTATGGACAAGTAAAACTAAATGGTTCATCAGCCCAGGTAGCATGTGTTACTCCTACTGATCCAGAGGAAGATGGAGAGTGACATGAATTCAAAAGTAAAAATGCACAGAAATATGATGATTGGATGGTCAGGAAAATGATCAACTAAACTCATTCCATTTTACAAACACAATTGAATCATCCAATTGTGTGTTATTCTACTTCTGTCACAGCCAAACCCCATTCATCAGATGTAAAATACTCAAAGAAGAAGTGTAATTTGAAGAAATAATAGCAGTCAGAATAAGAGGAGATCATGTAAAAGCTTAAGTTGTCTTTGACTCTCACAGATTTTATGTCATCTGCTTCAGAAGAATGGGAACCACCCCGCCAAATGGATCAGCTTGAACTGGTTCATCAGGTAGAATCTTCATCACATGAAAAATTGATCTTTGGTTTTGTTAACATGATTCATTTACTAGATCCCTATGACATTGATAGTTTTAATTATGATGAGCCTATGTTCCATGTATCTAATAGAGGAATTAGAGGAAGAGATAGAGTTCTAGGATACAAAGGAAGATGTGGATCTTCAGAAGCCACTATTTCAATCCTACCCCCGATAGAACTGTATATGCGGAAGAAACTCGTGGCAAAGCCCTTCAGCAGGCTCAAAAGAAATAAGAATGTTCTTCCAAACATGTAAGATTCAGTTCTGACACAGTTATTTTGGAGGACCGGTTAAAGGTTACACCTTCTTCCTCCCAGAAAATACATAGACCAAGTCGGTATAATCTACTGAAGCCAAGAGTGCTTTCAATTCCTACCCCGATACGGGATGCATCCACTGCCAAAGAATCAACATCCAAGGCACCTGCAAAACCACATTTTCATGATGGAAAACACAAGCCTTTGGACCAAAAGTATGATGTCTTGAAAAATTTGGCCCAAGTACTGGCCATGTTATCAATTATAGATTCCTTGAATCTATCAAAAGATATTATGGGAGGTGCTTATTGAGGCTTTGTCAAGTCCTCAATAATTCAAAACTGAAATAGCTACAGCTGAGGTCTATCATATAGAGAATGATCATGAATAATTCCTTGCAGTGATATCTTTTATAGATAAAGATGAAGATGATGTTGTACATGGACATATTAGACCTTTTTATCTACCTAGAAAATTCAATGATATAGTCATCTGACGAGATCTCATTTATAATGGCTCAGGAGTCAATCTCATTCCTATTCATACACTTTGTCGATTGGGTCTCACTAAATCTGATTTATCTATTTATACATGAATGTTGCAAGGATATGATAAGAATGAAAAATAACATTTGGGTGAAATGAACCTCATAATTTAGTTTGGATACCCTATGTCTAATTCATATTTCATGGTTGTTCTTTGGGACACAAACTTCAACATTTTTCTTGGAAGACCTTAGATACATCAACATATAGTCGTACCTTCTTCATACCATCAATTTCTCAAATTTTATTTCAATGGTCAAATTGGGACATTGTATAGTGACAAAGCCCCATTCAAAATGTGTGAATCTCAATACATAGAGGAATAATTTTATCACATGGGGGGAAATAAAAAATCCACGGCAAAGAAGGTCACAAAAATTAATGCTCCAAATGGTTTGGGAAATATTCCAGTAAACCCATTCATACATGTGACAACAGATTATGTGTTTCCTATCAGTCAAATTGACAAGGTACACCTAAATACAAACACTCTTATGGAAACATCCATAATTTCAATTATGGCTACCAAGCCAGACAGCATGGGAGAAATTGTTGTTTCACCAAGCAGTGATGAAAGCTTAAATGGAGATTTCTTCAATTCATCCATTGAAATCTAGCAATTCTATACTTCATCAACCAGGCCAACACATGATATATCTATACCAGAGGAAAGCAGTGATGTCAATTATAAATCAATCATCTCATCTCTATCACCCCAGGAAGACCCTTCATTATCAATAGGGTCTGAAATGGATGCCTCTTCTTCAAGATATTCAAATTTTAACTTCTATCCTAACCATATAAATTCTACTACATCATCTACTATGCATGTAGAAATAGAAGAAGTAACACATATTGAAGAAGAAGAGCATGATCTCAGTGATGCTCCTCCCGCATTTGAAAAGGGTATCTCTACCACTGTGGATATACTCAGAGAAATAAATCTGGGTAAAAAAGAAGATCCACACCCCACTTTAATTAGTGCAGCCAAAAATCTGGAAGAGAAAGAAATTTAAAGTTCATTTCTAAAGCAAAATCGAGATGTATTTGTTGGAATTATACAGAAATTCTAGGTCATGATCCAGATGTTGCTACTCATCATTTGGGTTTTCCCAATGAACATCAAGGAATCAAGCAAGTAACAAGAAGAACACACCCAAGTTATGCCTCCAAAATTGAAGCTAAAGTTGATAAGCTTATCAAGGATAACATCACCAAATAAGTTTAATATCTCAAATGGATAGCTAATCTTGACCCTGTGAAAAAAAATAATGGACAAATTAGAGTTTTCATTCACTTCAATGATCTTAATCGGTATTGTCCTAAGGATGATTTCCCATTTCCAATCATAGTACTCTTAATTGATGCAACAGCTGTCTACGAAGCACATTCCTTCATGGATGGTTACTCTGGGTACAATAAAATACAAATGGACCTAGAAGTTGAGGAGTCTATTGCCTTCAGATCTCCTCAAGTTGTGTTTTTCTATTGAGTAATTCCCTTTGGCCTTAAGAATGCAAGTGCAACGTATCAGCGTTCCATGCCCCATATATTCAAACCCTTTTTTGGGGAATTTGCTGAATGTTATGTGGATGATTTGGTGGATAAATAAAGACAAAATTATGGTCAATTTACCAATCTAGAAATCATATTCAACAAACTACGACAACACAATTTGAAGAAGAATCCCTTGAAATGTTCTTTCACGGTAACCTCAGGAAATTTTCTATGCATTGTTGTACGCCATCGTGGTATCGAAGTTGATCCTGAGAACAAAAAATAAATCCTTGATATGTTACCTCCTATGTATTTGAAAGAGTTAAGAGTACTTCAAGGAAACCTGGCCTATATTCGGCGTTTCATTTCCAATTTGGTCGGCAAGTGTTTTCCCTTCACAAGATTAATGAAGAAGGGAGTTACCTACTAGTTGAATGAAGAATGTCAAGTGGAATTCGATATCCTTAAGAAATATCTCTTTATTACACCAGTATTAATGCCACCTATTGAAGGAAACCCATCAATTCTCTATGTGACAACATTAGAGTGGTCGTTGGGTGCCTTACTTGCCCAAAAGAATGATGCTTGGAGCAAAAACAACCTTTACAATCTCAGTAGGACAATTCGAGAGGCAAGAACTCATTATTCAAGTGTTGAAAAGTGCTTCCAAGCATTAATATTTGTAGTTTAGAAATTGAGACACTACCTGCAACATCATGAGTTCAAATTGGTATCTCATAATAACCCGGTCAAATTTATCCTTAGTCGTCTAATTCTTACAGGATGTCTGGAAAGGTGGTCAGTTATTTTTCAATAGTTTGATATCCAGTATATATCTAAAAAGGCAATAAAGGTCCGAGCTTTGGCCGACTTCCTTGATGAACACAAATCTATAGAAGATACATATTTAAATATTGAACATCCTGATGAGGAAGTTTTCTCTATTCAAGATAATCCTAAAACATGGGAAATTTACTTTGATGGTGCCTCCAAAATTCGAATAGGGAATAAAATGGAAGATCCTAAATTCAAAAAAGTAGTGTTAGGAATTTTTCTTATTTCCCCGGAAAAGGCAGTGCTACCCTATTCCTTCGTATTGTTGGAAGGTGGTACAAAAAATGAAGCAGAATATCAAGCTCTCATCACGGACATGGAATTGGAACCTCAGGCACAGGTGAATCACTTGAAGGTAAAAGGTGATTCAGATTTGGTAATCAAACAAATCAATGGGGATTATTCCGTCCGAAAGGAATTGTTAATCCCTTGGTATGATTAGGACAGAGAGTTAGTAGCTGAATTTCCATCAGAACCGACATTTTCCGATGTCATGTGATCACAAAATGTCCATGATGATGCACTGGGTAATGTAGCCACAGCCCTGGAAGATCCAAATCGGGATGAAACAGTCCTCATTATTGCCCACGGTCATGTAGTTTCACCTTTTGATCAAATCAAAACATATGAAATCAATGAAATCAGTCCCATTTCTGAACCATATGGGCATACTACAGGATGGATGACACCTATCAGGGAATACCATCAAAATGGAACACTCCCACCTAATAGAGCTGTGAAAGAACAAGTCTGGTAATGTGTGGTCAATTTTACTCTTTATGATAGCCAAGATCACCAAAAAATTCTCGAAAAGCGTGGTTTTGATGGAATTCTCTTCAGACGTATTGATGGTGAAGAGACAATGATTTTCAGGAATGATGTACATCTAGTAGTTTATGGTTCGCACCAGTCTGGACATAGATTTTTGGTAAAATTTGAAGGCTTGGATACTTCTGGCCTTTAATGATACAAGATTGTGTTTATTTTACTAAGAAGTGTCATTCTTGCCAGGTATGTGTCAACTTCATTCATCAACCCCCAGAGATACTTCATATGGCTAAATACTCCTGGTCGTTTTCTACATGGGGAATGGATGTAGTATGACCTTATCCCCTAGATATAGCTAAGAAATTTAAGTATATTCTTACCGCTACTAAATTCATTTCCAAATTGGAAGAGGAAATACCTCTCAAATAAGTCAGGGCTAAAATAATTGTTATCTTTGTTAAGTCTAACATCATTACCAGATTTTGACTTCCTCATGCCATATTGAAGGATAATGGAACCAACTTTTTCTCATCTGAAGTAAGAAAATTGTAACAATAATATAATATCAGATCCAACCATTCATCTTGCTATCATGCAGTGGCCATTGGTTAAGTAGGGTCTTTCAATAGGTCTCTTTCAAACATACTTCAAAAGATGGTGGATAAAGATAATAATCCATGTCCTGATAAACTTTTTCATGCCCTATGGGCTTATCGGACTACCACCCGCACTACTGCACGATCATCTCCATATTCATTAGTATATGGAAAGAAAGTAGTCATGCCTATTGAATTCCAATTACCTTCACATAGAGTCACCATTTTTGATCAGTTGTTTATAGATGAACAATATCAAAAGCGATTGGATGAATTGGAACGACTAGATGAAAAAATATTGTGCACACTACACCAGCTTATTCTTTAATCTCAATAGATGTAGAACTCATTACAACTCTTACCAATGCAATATTTTTTAATAAGTATTTTTTGTAACACAAAAGTTCCCATTGTCCTTGTTGCAATACATTAAACAGCATAGCCCCCTATATTGTCCAACATGACGTTAAACTGTGTCCCCTCTATCATCCTACATGATGTTAAACAGTTCATCATCCAAGCTGTAGGATGTTAAACTGCAAAGCACCCCATGTCTATGACACATGACTTTAAACTGGTATCACTGCATGTGCAATTGTATTTTAAACTCTGTTTCCATGCATGCGCCATGAAGCTAACCCTGCATAAGCCCCACATCATCCATTGTGTTCGCATCTTTCATGACACGGTCGTCAGGTATGTTGTGGCCTCTTATTTCTCACATCGAACATGACTCACATATGCTCAGATAAAGCTTCGACCATGACATATTCTCTGGGACGTTAACCATGCTTAAGTCCCAACATCATCTTTGTGTAGTTTTCTTCAATTACACCACAATCACCGAATCCCATTCAATTTAACTAAGAGGACTATGATCCTTGCCTCCTAGGCTGGGTATTTAGGCAACCTCCTATGGTTCAAGCCCGAAAACAATTTTCTTCACATCGATTCACCTCTATTTCATATAGAGTTGATCCGTGAAGCCCCCGTCAACCATATTATTCATATCGGTCAATCTCATCCTACATGACGTTGAACTGTGTATTTCCCATCATCCTAGAAATATGACGTTAAACTATGCAGTTCCCCATTGTCCTTGATGCAAGACATTAAACTGCATAGCACTGGTCCATGCACATGACTTTAAACTATTTGTACTTATGTCATGTAGGACAATAAACTACAAAAATCCATGATACCCTCACTCGAGAGGAAACATCATTGACATGGTCTCCATCCATGTCATGTTTCAAGATCTACATGTGGCTTGATTATCATTCTTATGAGATACGTAGTGACACCCAAGTCTTTAATCTTGGGTCCAGCCATAATTGCAATAAATTTCTCTTTACCCCTCATATGTATGAACCAAATCTGTAAAAAAGGGTATTTCAAGAACTACGTATGGCTTGATTCTCATCCTTATGAGATATGTAGGAATGCTCGAGCATTCCTCGAGTCCAGCACCAAGCCTTTAGGCCTAACCCCAAACTCCACTTTCATTACCTTGGCTGAAAAGTCCCACTGGGAGCACATGGTGTGATGTGAAACACCCTGGTCTTTATTCGCATCAGATTTTTAACAAATGAAAAATGTGTCTCCATCACTATGGTCCGAGCTCTATGCCCCTAAACTAAGATCTTCCATGCTCTCGTCCTACATGAAGTTAAACTGTATTTCAAGAAGTCTGTGTGGCTTGATCCTCATCCTAATGAGATACGTAGTGACATCCAAAATCTCAATTCAGGACCCAGTCATAACATTATAAAAATAATATTCATGATCTCCATAATACTTTTCTTAACTTCTGGGCGCAAAATGTCTGATACCTGAGAGTTATTTTTCCGGACTATGTAGCATGTTCCCTTAGGTGGTCTTGATTAAGTTGTCTACATAATGGACCTATCATCCCAAAAGATTCTACTATTAGACTATGCAGCTTATGCCACAATTTTCCCTACATAATTCAACCTCTATAACGGGTTTTTCAAGTATTGGAAACTACATTCATAGGAGAAGCCTCTTTTATCCCTATTAGTCTTAATAGCGATATGTAGGGATCTGCAAAAAGAACTGTCATTATTAACATATTTGTTCCATACTCTTTTCCATGATCTAAAAATATTAGGTTGTATAATATTTCTATCTCTGGTCTTAATAATATGATTTAAACCATAGATACATTTTTTCCTATGTTTCGGTCAGACCTTTGTAGAAGTCACAATCCTCCAATTAGTTGACAATTATCATTGGAAATATCCTCTCCATGTTCAAGTACCTTTCTTCATAAAGAAAACTCTGTGCTTTGTAAAATATGAATCCCAATAAAACATTCTTAGGCTATTAGCAATAGAAAGTCAAATTTATGAGAGTTCTATTGCCCGACTATGCAGCATGTTCCCTTAGGTGGCCTTGCATAAGTTTTCTATATAACGGACCTGTCGGCCAAAAGAAGCTACTATTTGACTATGTAGCTTATGCCCTAGTTGGCCATGCATAATTCATCCCCCATAATGGGTTAATAAAGTAGTGGTAACTTCATTCTTAGAAAATAATTCCTCTAATTCCTTTTAGCTCTTTTCCGATGTAATTCCTCATATTCAAATTTTCTCAAGTCACAGTTTACAATTTCCTCCTCCAAACATGAATGTGGTCATATGTTTCCAAACAAATTATCATGAATTGAGTCAATATCATCCATTTGGATAAATATATTTGACATTAAATATTAGCCGTTTTATAGTCCAACATGCATGAATTTAAACTGTCAATAACAAAATACATGATAACTCATCATATTAAGAACCTGAAAAGGGCGCTCTGAACAAAAAGTCGAGTCCCAACTTTCTAAATACACATTTTTTGTATGATTTTGGTAATATTGAGAACTGAACTGTCAAAATATAAAAAAAATTTAGGGTTATCCATGTAAACCTAGAAATAATCATATTATTCTCCTTAAATCCCTCGGCTTAATAAGAAAATTTTAAGCACCTCATTCTTGTTATTATTGTCCTTATCATCATTTACATTTCGTATTTTAATAATGAAATAAAAATAATAATGAAGGCATGTATATGATTGGAAACAAAATTTCTTTCATTCATGTGAAAATGGAGGGTCATCCACAAATTGGAGCCTCTCTATCATGTTTTAAAATAATCTTTCAACATGATTTTTTATTTGTTGAACCGCTTCATAAGCATTATCAGCTGCCTGTTGAAGTTGAGATAACTGAGAAACTCCAGCCTCCTCTACCTGACGAAGTGCTTACTTAGCCATTGATATGGAATTTATCCCCTCTATTTGGGTTTCTAATAATGCCTCATTCAGTTTCTCATGATTTTTATAAAAAGCAACCAGTGGATGTTGAAGATATAATAACTCCTTTGTGGATTCTTTGATTTTTTGGCTAATCTCGAGTGCTTTATTGTTATGATTTGCCTCCGCCTCAACCATTGTATCTTGAAATACCTTATTATTGATGAGTCGTTTAGCCTCTTAAAAATCTTATCACAGCTAATGCTCCTGCTCTTGTCGGTGGATAGTCTCTTTCATGACATCGTAGACAGGATGAGAATTAAACCCACCAAATCCTAATACACAGAATAATGCTGGGAGATTTGGAAAATGGGACGATAATTAATCTAAAGTCTTTTCAGCAATTATGTTCTAGATCTTCCGCCATGTCTTCTTATGTGCCATGACAAGAGCATATTGCATCTCTAAATCTGAATCTGGGTCACTACCATGAGGTAAAATATACTCTGGAAACAGGTTGCTTAAAGAATTGTTTTGTTATGCTTCTCTTGGGATGGTAGAACCTTCACCCTTTGATCTAGGATTTGATAACCCTAAATAATAAATCAAGGTCATTATTAGTTTCAAATGGAGGAAAAAAATATGTCTCATATGGATGACTATATTTACCCAACAATAAGTCAGCTACTTGATTGGATTCATCACCTATATTCTCATCTCTGGTGTTTTAAGCAGGCGTTTCTTGAGGGGGGGGGATTCCCTTGAATTTGTTCAGATATGACATTTGAAGGCTCTGAAATGTCTCCTGATGAAGGATCCTCTGTAATTGTTTCTTCATCCACAACAAAAGGATAAAGTGGAACACCTTGTTCCTGAAGATATCTTGAGACATTTTCTGCAGATAAAGCTGCATAAGGTGAATATTGATTTAAAAAATAAAGTTAAAGAAAAAAATTAGGTTTGGAAAATGCAGTAATAGGAACTTACTTCTTTGAAATTCCTCATGTAATTTTCCAAACTCCTGGATGGAACCTGAAATATCAATATTCGGATTAAGGGCGTCCATCATTTCAGTGAATACGGCCTGAGATGTTATAGAATCTTCACCATTTAAGGTATCCAAAAAATGTTGGTTGATTCCAAAATTGGCTCCACTGACATTTTGTTCTGCTGAATCTTCAATTGGTATTCTAGCATCAGATCTTTCCAGATTTTGGTTAATTTTAGCATCGGTTTTAGATTTCCCTGGATCTTCAGTCCTTTCTTCTAAAGAAATATGAATATCAGTATTGATTATATTTAAGATCCTTTGACAAAAATAACTAGGGAATTTATTTTATCATACCACGACCTTACTCTCCCTCAAAAGAGCCATGATCATGTATAGCTGAATCTTTTTACAGTATAGATACATCAGCATGAACTTGGGTTTCACCTGGGAATTCTATTTCTAGTTTTGAAGCATCATCTCTTAATCCCTTGAGAGAGGAAGGAGACATAGATCCTATAAGAGGAGGAAACATGGTTACCAGAACATCTTGAGCAAATTGTATTCCCTGAATATTGTATAAATACTTAATCCCTTGGAAAACGCTTCAAAGAAATCTCATTGCCCTTTTGAATTTATGTTCAAAAGATTGAGGAGATATTGAAAAACTTTTCTTAGAAGGGGAAACTTGAGGTAATGGTTGAGGATTATCTTTCATCATTACCCCAGTATTGATCCTTTCTCCAAGAGAATGTACTGGCGACTTTGGAGGATTATTCATTGTGCCAATGGGAGAACCTATAGGACTATACTGTGGCAATTCAGGAATCGGTCCAGATATTCCATCTCAACATTCAAGCTATAGAAATAAATTTTCATCAATATTAATGATTTAAAATGATAAAGCAGAGTTGAGATGAAAAAAAGCGGAAATAAATTCTTAGTATTAACATAAATATCCCATTATTCCTCAGAGTTGATAATTACCACTTTGCGGACTCCTAAATCAAGCATATGAGATAATAGTGTAGAGGTTGGGATTTGTTCATCAGTTGCATATATAAAAGTCTATAATTCTGTGATATACTTCTGTACATCAGCCAAGTTATAATCCATATTTCTATTAGATGGTGCCTTGATATCACCAACATCTAGCATTCAAATTCCCTATTGAAGAAATTTCCAGGCATCCCTGAGATCACGGGTTATACTCTCCCAATAATGAATGGCCAAAGGTTGCACATAATTTGATCTTTTCCTAGTTGATTGTGGAAAAGGTTCGAAAACTTCTGATTTAAGAGCTTCGTAAGACCATTCTTCCTGAAAAAAATTAAACAGGTGGAATAGGAATCTTTGTTTGATTGCAGCGACTAGATTGATTTGGCCTTGGAGGTATTTCTTGTTTTTCATTAGTATTCATGGTGTACTTCCTATGAAGAGGTCTGGAGGGATCTGAAACCTCTAAAATTTATTGTATCATCTTTGGCCTTGGAATTCATGTCCTGGTTTCCACATGCAACATTCGTTGTATCAACCACTCGATGGACTACTTTTGGTAGATCCCCTTGAAGATATGAAAAAACCCAAGCTTTGGAATATCCATATTCCGATATGATTGATTCATCTAATAGAGGTAATATAATTGAAAATTTGGATACCTATAAAGCTCTGATAACCATTAATTTTTTCACTACTAATGGGTGCTTCTCATGTATGACATATGTGGGTGGAAAGGTGTTTGACTGTTGAAGTCACCTGAACTGACAAGAAAACCTGCAGGGCACATAATCCACGCAAATAATTTCACCATCAATCATGGTTGATAGTACACCATCCATGAATGCCATCATATAAAATCTCAGCTCATACTCTTCTTTACCATTATCAATAAATGTTCCAGATGCTGGATTACCAAAATAAAAGAATTTTAATTCTCCTAAGACATTCAATACCTTTAGTACCTCATCCGGTCTTAAGTTCAGAGGCTTAATACCAAATAATTCTTGTAAAATGGGGTGAATCAACCATTAGGAACTTTGAATGAGTTCAATACTGAGTATGCAGAAAAATGTGTTGTAATTCAGCCCCACAACACTTGAAATGGCCCGAAATTCTAAATGGTGCCTTCCCATTTTACAAATTCAGAAGGGGATGGTAAATTCATGCCAACACAGGGGTTTCAAACCCAATAAAAAAATTTTCTTCCAATATAGTGGCAATTAAAAAATTCTCTGATCTTACACCACCATCAGATTCACGAACTGGAAGAAAATAAACACTTATCCACATAGCAAGGAAGGCAGCTAAGTGTACTTTTGTATCTATATCAGGTTTGACTTTATAACCCCAGTTCTTGTAATCACCCCTTTCTAGTGTAGGCCAATATGTGCCCGAACAACCATGGTTATTGGCTGAAGGACAAACAGTAGACATCCACAGATTGGACCTTTCTCTGTTGTTGGTTCTAAAAAGCCTTCCATCCACACTCTAATATGGATATTGTTTTTATGCTTGGGTAAATTCATTGCTATTTTAAATAATTAATGTGCCAGCGGTGGTGTTCTAGTAACATCGCCCCATGTGAAATTAGGCGGGATTAATTCATCATACCTTTCCCCAAGAACGGGAATTCATGATATTTGGTAAACATCCCAGAGACTAATACCATCATTGAAGTACGTCAAATGAAGGGAGTTTTCTTGTGGGCTCCATTGGCTCAGTAATTCAGGAAGGATTTCATTTTTGTAAACATAAGTTTTCCCCATCTAGGCAGCTTCGTAAATTTGAACGTCTGATAATTATTCCTTGAATTCTACACAAGTCTGACATACCCAGAATGCCCACATCCACTCAGGTTTCACACCCCCTGCAGAACAAAGGTCCTAATCTCCTTTCCATCCATTCAATTGATCTATTTGAGAAGCTCAAAAATTGGAATCATAACAATGTCATCTTGTATCTACAACATGATTCTTCATATCTGGAGTACAACCACTGTGATGAAGGATGAACTAATGACTGTTTCTTATTGTATTGTAACCCCTCTTGCACTAATATTCATGCAGTTACAGTTGGAATATTGAAGAAACCAATTTTTTGGAAAGTACATCTTAATAGATGGAAAATATGCATCTTGAAAAATCCCATGCCCATATAGAGGTAACTAACGAATTTGTGGATTGTTATGAAGGTATGGAATTAGACTCTTCCATAGCCCAGGAAGAGTACTCTCAACAATGTCATAATAATCTAGCCCGAAAATTGTCATCATTTCACTTTGGTGAGCATTAGATTCCTTGGTATGGGTCATAAAATGAGTCATTCTTTCCTGAAAAAGAATGACCAAAATTGAAGATCATATTTCTAAAGAAGAAAGTAAGAAATTTGGAAAAGGACACCTATCGCGTAGGTCCTTCGACAAGGTCCTTCGACAAGGTCCTTCGACAAGGTCCTTCGACAAGGTCCTTGGACAAGGTCCTTCGACAAGGTCCTTCGACAAGTTCCTTCAACAAGGTACTTCAGCAATCTCCTTCGGCAACATCAGTCACATATGTCCTTCGATAGAGATCTTAGTGAAACTCCATCGGTGAAGTCTTTTAGGCGTATCTCTATTGCATAAATAATATTACCTTAAAGAAATTTCATGAGAATTACACGAGATCACAATGCGATACAGATGAACAAAAGAGCTACGCAATGAGAGATCCAAAATTTGGAAATCACAGATAAAAAAATTCAAAAGGTTGAGACTTATTTATAGGAAAACAGACAGAAGATCTATGTGCCATAGTTGTGCGACATATCTTGATGACATCTCTACGTGAAAGACTTTTTACCTCTGGACATGACCCTCTTTTGTATATTTTCATCCAATCCTAAGGGGGGGGGGGGGTTTGTTGACACTCCTTCAAAAAGATTAAAATATTAAAAAGGTTCCATCAACAAATACTCCCAATCTCTATGTAATATAGTTAAACATCCAATAACTATGCAACGGAGCATCACCGTCTATCTATGCGGCCCAGCTTCGCGAGCGAGCTACGTGGCCAAGCTTCACAAGTGCGCTATGCCGCCGAGATTCTTGAACCATATATGCATCTAAGCTATGCATGAGAAGATTTGAGATGCCTCTATGAGGATCACCTATGAGATGGAGCTACATGGATGACCTGCGCGGACCAAAATTTCTTCAGCCATGACCATCTGTGCTTATAATTAAGACCCTTGGGCTCCCCATTTTATGACTGAAATTTTTTAAAAGACCCTCTAAAGCTCCCATTGTGTAGCTCTTTCTCCTAGATCTCTCAAATTGTCTCAGGTAGTTTTCTAAACTCTTAGAGAAGAGATAATTAAAGGGAATATTCATGTTTTTAAGTTCATCACATTCTTTAGTCACAATTCATACCTATGCAGTATACCTGAAAAGTACACCTGCACGGTACATTTGCACACCAGACCTTCATGATTGAGTAGTGTGGGGTACCTACACAGCATACCTGCGCGAGGTATCTACGCGATGAGCTCAAGTATCCTTCTTTAAAGACATTCATGGCAGGATATCTCTTTCCTAGGTTTCCTTATCTAAAAATGGCTAAGTTGAAGCCCCCACCAAAACCTCATGATTTTTTTAACATTTGGGTAATTCACATCAGCGTGTCTCCTATTTGGATTGGTATTTCCACAGTTAGAGGTTTTCTACATTTGTTCCACAATAGGGTTAGGATTCATGGGATGTTTTTGGATTTATATATCCACAGTCACATGAGCCTTTCTCCCAAGAACAGTGTTGGGAATTTCTTAGTTTGGATGGGAATTTTGGGTCATGACCTCTTCTATTGTGAAGAGATGACCCAGAACCATAGGTCTCTGGTAGAGAAGGTACAATTATCACTTTCCATTCCATGTAAGCATAGAATAAGTATCCCTTTCCTACCAAGATCAATTTCTGGGAAACCATCCTAGTATAAGCCCATCACTTTCACCCCTTATTCCTTACATTGGACCCTTTTCCAATGTAAATAGAATAGAGGGAAGGCTTGTCACCCCACCCCCTTTCACGGTCAATGGGCCCTCTTCCATCAACATGGAGGAAAAATTTGGAAGTGTGAATGTCATTATTGAATCATTCACATTCTCTTGTTTCTCACATAGAGAATGACTCACATGGGCTTAGAGATATGTGATGGTTGAAACATGTGCACAAACACTCACTAGAAAGAACTATGAGAACTTTGATTCTTATTCAAAATTGGATACATAGGAAGTACTTTTAGGGCCCGAGCTCACTAGATATACTCCTCAGGAATACAATCCTAATTCCCCCAATTTGTTCATCCTCCTTAAGAAACAAGTCCCAAATTCAATCCTTAAACCATCAAGGCGTCCTTTTTTAGGAAGTAAGCCCAAACCCATCTCTCTCAGAAGACTATACCCTCCTATGAGATTCATCAAACTACGTGGGCTTTGATTCCCATCCAAATGGGATACGTAGGAAGCCTCCTTGAGGTTCAAACCAAACACTTCAAATCAACCCTATTCTCTTTTGGTATATTCCCAATAGGGTTTGATCCTATTTAAAAACACATATCCTTTCCATGTTCCTTGGGATACATCAGCATAAGTCCCACACAATGTTTCAACTAAGAACCTTCCTCTTATAGGTCCTTATCACATGAACTTAAAAGGTATGATGTGTCCCATTAAGAGGCACCAAAATATGGGGTTTTGGATTCCTTTAACAAGGATACATAGGTAGCTCATTTTATGAGAACGATCCTAAGATCAAAACAAACCTTTGTCTCCCTGGATGACAATAAACTCCAGAGTTCCCCACTGAGTGGATTATAAAACTAGTATCATCATAAATGATGATTAAAAGAATATCTAATCAGTATATTAGAGGATATACCATTGATGGAAAACCTTGAATACATACTGATAATTCTAAAATTGTACACATGTTAAATAAGCGATTTTAAATTCCAAGGGATAATTATGATATACTTGGTGAATTAATAAGGATTCTTGAAAATATTTTAATTTAAAAGAGAGTCCCAGAGTTTATAATATTTCCCCCAAAAAGTGTATGATGAGTCCGACCTCTTATCCTCTTGACTAATGCATGTTTTTAAGTATCGTAAAGGTCAAAACTTAATGAACTCATGCCGTTGGATAGAAAGTCCTCTTTGGATAAATAATTGTTGGAAGTTTTTTGTTTCATGAATAAATCCAATGGAAACTGCCTGGAAAAAAGGATTCTTATATCTAGAATATCATGTTTCAAGGACCTACGAAACACAAACCATGTATAAATTAATACTCAAGATGGAGTAGTGATTGGTTCACAACATATAGACTATTTAGTTAATCATGTCTTCTCCTAGTCTATCACTATATCTTCTCTACTCATAGAAAATAGTAATTATCATATTTTTATCCTATTTTAGAGGTTCTTTGTGTTCCAAAGTCAAAACACTCATAATTTACATATAAAATAGGTCTCTAAGGTGTTAGAGGATTGGTTATGGGAGATTTTTTGTGAACCTCTTTTGGTTTTTTCTTCCCTTGTCTCTTAATATTATTTTTTGTAACCTTTATATTGGAGGGACAAAACATGATGTATTAGAAGCATGTTAAATGTATGAGACTCTTAAAGGACCTCTCTTGGGAAGGTTTTAAATACATGTGTGTCCAATGGTACTCCCTAGACTCATTGATTGTATCAAGGGTCATGGAGTTTCATTTCTCCCAAAATGATTTCTAATTAGTTAGAGAGTATGGTTATTGTTTTTATATCCTCATGTAATATATTCTCTATCTATCTATAGATGAATAATTTATAGACCATTATTCCAAAATAAGGATTGAACCAAATAACCTATTAATTGTTTCTTTACTTAGAACTATCACCTATCGTGAGGTGCTGGAGGAATCTTATAGAATATAAGATGATTTTTTTAGTGTGCCTAAAATTGTTGATGCATCTTCAGTCCTAGAAGGTAGTAGAGTAATCCATGGGTGAGGAAAGGGGAAGTGATCCATGTCGAATAAGGTGTATTATAGTATTAAAATATCACAAAGTTTTTATTTGGATTATCCTATAATTAAGCTCTTGATGTTCCATCAATGTTTGATGTTGATGCATAATAAGCTCTCATATCAATAAACCCCCATTACATATTATAGTTGTTCTCATTTCGTACACCTTATGAGGTTTTGAAAAGTATTTTATAATAATAAAGGTGGATCTAGATTCAAACTTCACTGGATCCCAAGTTTCAACCTGCCAAACCTAATGTCATTGTGGTGACTCTCTATGGGATTCATTATTGTATTATGACTTCACATTTTTCTCTTTCTAGATAGGTTTTGATTTCAATGATGATTACTTGTGGATTTATGGGAATATGTTAATAGTGAAAATTTATTAGGATTATTTCTGAATTTTAATGATTATGTATTGAGTTTATTTTTATTTTAATTCCATTCATGGGGTATTTTAGTTTCATCATAGTTCCATGAATTATTTTTATCTATAATGTTGACGATTGGTGATTGTTCTTAATATGGTGGGGAGAGCACTGTGGAGGAAGATATCATGGTGAAAGGATGTATATTTTACACACTCATATTTAATGGATATTTTTAATCACATTTCAATGTATTTAATCCCACCCAAGGGATATTTTATGCTCAATTTTTACATTTTATGGTTTTAGAATCATTTTGAGCTTAATTTAAAAAATGGGCTAATTTTGGATTTTAAATATAATAATTTATATAAGTATTCCATCCATTAATTTTTATACACAAATTTAATTTATAAAATTAGTTTTCTTATATTATATACATATTAGGATTCATTTCATTCTTCTGGTACCTAATCAAAATCCATCATTTGAAGGACCAAAAGAATCTCACACTTCCAGCCACAAAATCTATGCACAGCTCTAGATATTTTTTAAAATAGGAATTTATCACATTAATGGATAAAAAATGGAGCTGAAGTTATACAATGATAAATATAAAATCTTGAGAAAAACTTTGATAACTATGTCTCAACTTTATTCTACCGAAATAATGGCCATAAATTCATGATAAATTGGTTTTTTAAATTTTTATGAGTATGCATGTACATGATAAATTTGGATTAAATAGGAAATAAAATATTCTAAATGTGGCATATGAAGATTAAATATTATGGGAAAAAATTATATTTTGAAATAACTTTATATAAAACAACATTCACTAATTCGGTAAGAAAGAGGGGATACCACGTGAAAACTATTGAAGTAAAATTCTGGATCAAAATTTTCAATTGTTGATGATTTATTATGTCCCAAAAAAACCTTAATGGATAATTATAACAACAAGAATCATATTACATTCCTATAAATATGATTTTATTGGGGGGTTGAATATTATATCAATTAGAGTGGGATGTTCTTGATGACAGACATACATTATGATTTCTCTTTTATTTTATTTTTATTTTAGTTTTATTTTCCTAGGTAATGTGCATTATTATTTTAATTAAAGTGTTTACCATTCATATTCTATCCCTTTTTCCTTTCTAACAAAAATATCATTATCTATCTCTTACCTATTTCCATCATGATATCTTTTCACTTTATAATGGAAATTGACTAACCTGAGGATTAGCCCAAGGGGAGGTTTTGTGACTTTTATTATTTTCCTTCAATTCAACATGTTTTTAATCAGTTTATGGGGGATTAAAGAATATTGAGTGGTTGTGGGGGTTTTCCACCATAGAAAAATTTCCAAATAAATTCCTTTTTTATTCATTCTTTTTCCATCCCACATTTCAAGAAACCCTTCATATGGTGGAACTGGGTTTCCCAAAGGGATGAAATACCATATGGTGGAGCTAATTATTTTATAAATTTCATTCTTGGTTGAGGTGTTATCGTATTTGACTATTAAAGGACATGGGGTTATGTGGGCATAATTCATGCTAAAACCTCACACTCAACAAATAAAAAGAAATTAAATCGTTAATGAGGTTTCATTAAATGAATTATCAAATTGAATTTAAATATAAAAAAACAAATGATCATGTGTTATCTAACCCTAGGACCAAGACCTCTCTTCTTTAATTTTATTTTGATTGCATCTACATTTTGATTTAAATTCTGTATTTCATTATTTTAATTGAACATTTTTTGAAAACCCCCAAAAAAAATTTCCTAAAAAATATTAAAAACCAAAAAACAGATTAGGTGAATTATAATTATGGGTTGAACTGAATGTGACTCTCCTCTAGTGATACAACCATTGTTAGTCTCTATGGTGCATTAGGAAAATTAAAATTTCTTTTTTCATGCACTACAAAAATTTTGTGTCAATATTTCTAGAATTTAAGATTCAATTTAGTAGGTCCTAGGTTGATTATTTCTTTTCCTAGCATGACCCCACCCTAATAAATTTTCATTAGATCTTAACCACGGATTGGGATTCCATGAGTGAACTATATGAGTTTCCTTATTTATTACTTGTACTCAGTTTGGGTTCGTCCATGATTATTGATATTCTATACTAAGGAATTAATTATTCATCTTTTATAAATAGTCATCTTTCTAATTTTTAGTTCCATGATGGTATTATCTAAGGTATTTTATGGTTTCCTATGTATTGATAAGGTAGTTGTGTGTAGTATGCTCACTTAGCCTCTGGTTGGTGATATCTTGGGTTTTTAGTGGCCATGTCATTTTGTTTAGCTTCTTGGATTCTTGATAATTCTTCAAGGATGAAGGAATTTGTAGTGATCAAGATGAAAAACAGAAGGTGATAGATTTTTCTGGTTAACACCCAACATTCCTTCAATTTTGTTAAAAGATCAATGTAGCATCTATGGATCACCACAAGATGGATTCTATAATTGGATCAATTGAGTGTAATTAGAGTAATTTGAAAATGTTTTTTCATAAAATCAATGAAATCAGTGAAGAAATATCCTAACAATAGGTATTGTATCTTTAGTTATATTTACAATAATTATAAATTTCATGTGATAAATATCCTCCCTAGGTTCCAAGATTATATTTTTCAATATTCAATGAAACTTTTGTGTAGGCCCTGAAATCCATGTCTGAAAAAATTATCAAATGATCCATCAAATATGACAAAATACTATATGTCTATTCACTCACCAGGAACTTCTATTGTGGCTAGAGCATTCAATTGGTATCATAGAAGTAATGTTTAAATTTATAATTATTTATTTTATTATTGATATAGATAGGTAATAGTGGTTAGATATTTCATTTCAAGTTTATTCAGTATTTAAATATGTGTTTTAATTAACATCATTTTTACATTTTAATATTAATAATCCAAAATTTATATTTTCATAAAGTCCCAAGAACATATGAAGTACTATAGGAGATTCCACTGGGAGGTTTCCAAATTTCCAAGATGTTATATTAGGTTATATGGTGGGTAGATAGATTACAATTCCTTTACCCTAGTTCACTACATCAGGATATTTCATGGGATAAAAAAACACACCAACCTATTATTTCACACTATGCATCTATTACATGCCATGTATCGATGGGGCCAAAATGGAACATGAATCTTCAGATTAAATAGCATGTAATTGGAGTATAAGTATTGAAATCTACATGGTTTAGAAGTTAAATTCAAGATAAAAGTGTGTTAAAATTCATGGTTAATGTCAACATGAGGCTAATAACCTTGATAATTAAAGGGACACATGATGTGTAGCCAATGTACACGTCATGTAACACATTAATTCCAATGTCTGAAGTACATGAATAGTTAATCATTTCATTATGTAGACACATGAAAAATATGAACACATTGTGTCTTTTCGGAGTACATGATGTTTGATTTATTCTGGAGAACACGTTAGGTCAATCAAAGGGTTACACCGACACATGAAAAGTGGAACACATGGCATGTAGCTGTTTAGTTCATTCCATATAGTCTGTTAAAGGTGCACGTTGAAGCCCGAGAAATTTATTATTGGTATAAAAAAATCGAGAAACGTGAAAGCTACCTCTTAAGAACATTTTGTGTAGCCTTCCAATTAAATATAAAATAAAATTTCATATTTTTTTTTTAATTTTATAATTAAAATCAAATTAAATTGTTGGAACCAGATCTTTTTGACTATATAGTAATTTTTTTATAGAATTAATAAATTCCCAATTAAATTAATGTAATTATCTATAATTATTTGTCTTCATTTTTATTTTTATTGAATGAATTTATTATGGGTATTATTAAAAGACTTCATATTTTCAATAAGAAAAACTGAATATATTAATTAATTAATTAATATAAGAACATTTACCATCATACTAAAGAAAAAATTAAAATGAATGTTAGTTAGTGGAATTTTGTGTATTAATTGTATGTGTATTAATGATCATGAATTTTACCATGACTTGTGTATATATTGGTTTTATTTTTTAAATTCAATACATTGTTTTTTAATAATTTTATATTAAATAAAATATGATGGCTTTAGGTCATCCCGCAATCCTTTATTATGTTAGACCTGTGCATGTAATGTGATTTATGTAATTCCCCTTAACCAATCCTTTATCTTACATAACATGCATGTTATTTATAAATATTTGAAATAAAAGGAGTATCCCAATTTGTGTGGATTCAGTTTAAGATGAAACCGAGAAAAAACAAACCTTTTTGATATATAGGTGGACATGTGGAATTCTATGACTCATGCCAAGTCATGCATAAAAAATTTTCCCCTAGGTTTATTGGTTGATCTATTTTCCATTCAATAAAACAACCACTCTATAATCTCATGACTTGGTTGTTTATTTATTTATATCTCATACATTATTTATATTATGATCGTAAGACCAAGGTCACATCAATAAATCGAAGAAAATGAGAAAAATGAATTTACAAAAATATAATATGCTTCAATGTTTTATTGAAATATTCTTAATCACATAAGTAAAATAATGTTATTATTTTAATGGCATGAAAATGATAAAATTAAAAAATAAAGATTACTAAACATAATATTAACTTCTACTAAGACTTATGTTACATGGTTAGGAATCAAACCACTAAAACTAAGTGTTTGAATAACCCTCACAGGGACTCATCCTTTTATCATTGATTACTTATGAATATTTTTTACAAACTAATCAAATTTAAAAAATATATAATTATCCCTCAATAGAAATTGTGTAACTTAGAATCAAGTGTTGAGTAATTCTAAGTAAGTGGTTTTTGATTGGGGACTTCAGTCAATGGGTTAAGGAATTGTATGCCTATAGTTGGAAAATACCTTCCTATCTAAATAATTTTTTTTAATTAAATGATACATCATTTCTATTATAAGAAGGGGAATGTGTCTCATTTCGCCAAGAATATCTAGAAACTATACATTATGATTCTAATAGTGAGGGATGATTGGAATTGATAAAATAGTGTCATATATACAAACATAAAATTACTATTATGTATCACATAAATTGTAATCAAGTAATGTACTTATAATATTCTATTTTAATTTTAGATTAAATAGAAATTTTTCTAATTCCAATAATAGTATGATCAATATTGTGGAAATACAATCTTTTTAATTGTAGTATCATTCAAAAATTACTTATACACCTACAGTTTTTATGGTTCCTTGAAAAGAAATCTTATGTGTTAGAATCTTCATTGTATGGTCATCCTACAAAGGAGGTATGTGATGGAGAGTTTTTTATATATGATAACCACTTGATTGATACAATAAATTATTTTTTTTAAAGCTTCCATCCATGTCTAGTGAAGTCATGGATCCTCATAAAGACATGGATGATTATAGTATGTTCCAACATCTCCATGTTCTATATTAGGATATAGGTATATAAAAATAGTTTGAGATATCTACAGTTCTATTTCATAGTAAGAATGAAATGGGTTTCTATATGGGCCTCATATAGTCAAACCCATTGGCTCTATTGATAACCTAGAGTTTATTGAGTTTAAACTACCAGAATAACTACAGACCAACCACATTCTAGAATCACTTCCTTATTTATTCTCTAGAATTGTTGTGAATTTCAATATGAAAAATATAATAACCCAGATCTTATTTTCTAGTATGGATCTTTATTTTGGATGATTTTATAAAAAAGAGGAGATTCAGGAAATTTTAGGAGTACACGCTGTGAACTTGGTTGCCGCGGGAAGTCATGTATTGGTCGTGTGATGGCCGAGTACATGGCCGTGTCAGGTGACCTATAGGCTACCTAAAGAGGGGCTTGGTAAAGGTATATAAAATTCATTTACTTTTAAATAAAATTTCATTTTATTTTTAATTTTTAATTAATAAATCAGACTAGGGTCACCTCTCTTTCATAGAAAACACTTCTTCTAACGTCGTCTCGCCCAGGAGTGACCGAAGCCAATGATTCTTCTCTGGGCCCCTGACCTACCGGTCGTTCTCTGAATCAACTGTCATTGATTGTGTTGTAATATCCGCAATGAGTTCATCCTTCTTCTAGTGTATATTCTCTTGATTTCTCCTATTTGGTGAGATATCCACGGTTGATTATTTTAGACATTTTGGTAGATATAAGGCGTTCAAGGTCAAATCAAAGGCTAGGATTCAACTATATCGATCATAAAACATCAAAGTATGTGGATTGTTCCTTTCCATAGTTTGCCTTTGAATTATATATGAAAAAGTACCCAATACCCTAGTTCAGGGTATTCCGTGTTTAAAGAATTTGTCCATGTTAATCCCTGTTATGATTTGTTTGCTTGATTACGGATATTGGACAGTTAATAATGTTTAATTACCTTGATATGGATTTTTTTCCCCTTACTGAAATAATATTTGTCATTGGGTAAAGTTTTTCTTGTTAGGATGCTCTATTTTGCATGCCTAGTGCTACTAGGATGGAGTGATATTATCTAAATATCTTGTTCCTTACTTTGTATATGTTTATCCAAGTAGTATATTGTGATTTACTTTAACTGCTGGATATAATTTGCACACGATTGACTTACACAGGGCTATAGGAACCTGTTGTAGTAAGACCATAGGGGAAATAGATGATGAGGGCTTTCCCAGAGTGTCTATTATACTTTCACATCATGAGACCATAGGTGGGTATATGCGAGTACTCCATCAGAGTGTCTGTAGTTCCACGTTCTGAGAACAAAAGGGGAATTTGACGTTGAGGGCTTCCCCAGAGTGTTTGTAGTTTTCCATTATGAGAACACATGGGGAATTAACTGTGAGTACTTCCTCAAATTCTCTTTGTTAAACATATCCAAATGTGTTAGAATGTGAGACATCCCATAGGGTTTATTGATATTGTACGGTTGTTTATTCTAATAAATATAAATGAATCTAGTTATAATTATAGGATTCTATACTTTTGAGTACTTTCGTGTTTATTACTTGTTTTTGAATATTTTCTTCCATATATATATTCACTAATAGTTAGGAATAGATCATTGGGATTTTTACTAGTGGGATTTTTCTCACACCCAGTTTGGGTCCTGATTTGGGCCCAAATAGATTATATTGTTGCAGGTATAGATAAGAGCGGGAACCCTTTTACTTCAGGTACATGACTGTTGTGGAGCTAGAGAGCATGGGCCCAAGATGTGTCTTGCGATGATGCTGAAGTTTATTTGTTTTTTTGTACTTTGTTTTAGAATGGATTCCATCATTTTGACTTGTTTGGATGCTTTCCTAGACATATGTGAAATGCATCTTTTATATATGTGTTCCATTTTTTTATCTACTTCCAGTCTTCCACTATTTTACTGTTGCATGTTATTATTACTTCTTCTGTTACTGTTATCTATTTATTTCCATTGTGTTACTCTTCCAATTATTACATAGTTTAACCACTATCAAACCCAAGGCCCTCACTACTAGTCAACAACCTCTAGTGTTTAGGGAAATGTGCTTGAGGTCATGTGACCAACTGGGTCTGGGGCACCTCTGGGCGGCACCCAGAACCGGGACATAAAAAGGTTGTATCAGAGGCATTATTTTCTTCTTGAATTTATGTTTGGAGCCTATAGATAGTTATAGGAAGGAATAAATAGTTGTTAATGATATGTTCCCATAAGTAACTAACCCATGTATAGGGAAAATCTAGTTATCTAAATTATTGAAATTTTGCTGGTTTGGAAATTATTATTGATGATTTGATTCGACCACTGGGTTATTCAAAAAATTTGTTCTGTTATTGTTGATATTATTGAGGTTCCATTTCTATTTCAACCTAATGAGATGAGGGTATTCCATCTAATGCATCATAGATTCACTTTCTAGGGATCACATGTCTTGAATTTTTGTTATGCCATTTATTTTACATTATCAATTGCATGTCATTGTGATAGATGTTGTGCAAGATATGCATGATGTTTTAATGGATTCGTTGATATAATGCGCTCTATTTGATAGGGTATTGGTTTGCGTAATGATTTGTTTGAATGGGAACCAAACTTTGGCCCCTAAGGTGTTATGGGCCCTTGTGGATCAGAATTTGGTGGATCATGTATTTCTTGCAATGTTATACTAATTATGTGACATGAATTTAACGCCATGATTTGATTATCATGCAGTATGGACCCTCACAGATCATAATTTCGCACTTTAATGTTTTTTTAGAGTTTTTAAGGGGTTTTGGAGTAGTTTCTAAAGCTTAATATCTGTAAAATACCAGAATACACTGTGTGTACTGATGAATACAACCCATGTATCCTTCTGTTCAGGAAGTAACAATTTTTCGTAAGTACATGCCATGTACTATATTTAGACACCGTGTAATCCTTGGTCGTGTGGCTACATTTGTGGGCGGGGACATGGGGTTGGGAAATCTTTAGGGGAACACATTGTGTACTGAAAGTACATGCCGTGTGGTAGAGACCATGTATCTGGCCGTGTGACTAACAACATGGGTGGATGAACATTGTTGGGCCAAAATCCTTCAAGGTATCAGTGAATCAATTTTTGAGGTGATTGTGTTTGTTGAAAAAGAAGGCCACCATGTGGTGTTTTGTCACAAAGCAGTCCACAATGTATAAATTTTTTACAAAGGGGGTTTACGTGGTGATTTGTCGAGTTCTAGAGACATTATTGACAACCTACATTGACAAAGAATGATGAAAAAGGAATAGATGATCCGAAAGAAGTTTAAAAAGAACAGATCTAAGGTGGTGCCGTTTTCCATTGTTTGCCAAATTTTTGGGCCTCAAAATCGGAAAATAGAGAAACATGTTTTTGGAAAAGGAAGTTGCGTGCAAGATATAGGGTTGTTTGGAAACTTGCACGCAAGGCATGTTTCGAGGTCAGAAGGTGGAAAAATGGAAAATTACTATGGCACATGAATGATTTCATGACCTGCGTAAAATAATTTATGATTCACAAGAAAAATGGCTAAGGGAGAAAGTGAACGAAAGATTCAAGAAGTGTACGAAATATGAGGTTGGTGTGAACGAAGTTTTGCATGCTCGAGGAGGATCTTGTGCGACCATGAGGAATGTTGCGTGCAAGGCATGATTCGTGGTCCAAACATTGAAAAATGGCTAAGGGAGAAAGTGAACAAAAGATTCAAGAAGTGTACGAAAGATGAGGTTGGTGTGAAATATACTTACGCGCATAAGGCGACATCAAATGGGGTTTTGTGCGACACGTTAGGATCTTGTATGATGTATCAATGTTTTTTGTGCGTAGGGGTCAATGCGGTCTATAAATTAGAGGGTACCCCATCACACTAGCAAAGATACACACATAAAGAAAATCTAGGCACAAGATCATGTAAGAATTTCATACAAAGAGAGTTGTGTGAAATATTTTGAGTTGTTCACAAGCTAAGACAGTTGTACATAAGATTTATGTTGTGTGCAAGATTGAAATTTCATGCAAGGGGTGTTTCGCAAAAAAAGTTGAATCTTGCGTGCAAGTCATTAAAGTTGCTTGCAATACACAATAAGGGTTGCATGAAATATTTGTAGTTACCCGGTACACTCAGTGCAATGTGAGATTCATCTATGTGTGAAAGTTGAACTTCAATAGAGCATCTATAAATAGTTAAAGATGCAGATTCTATTAGAGATAATGAAGAGACCTACATGTCTATAAACTATGATTAGATCTTCTGAAAAAAGTCATGAGCTCATTTTAGTTGAGAGAGCAGTGAGTTCTTAAAATTGTAAGTGGTTGTAAACCAGGAGGGGTAGTGAGTCTGCTTTGAACTTGTAAACAACAGTGCGCTTATAGTGTAATTGATGCATCATCACACTACCAGTGTATGCTCCTTGGACATAGACCTGTGAGGGTGAACCATGTAAAAATTTCTATGTCCTGTGAATTCTTTATGGTTTATTCATACTCAAAAATGGAATGTAGAGATAAGAGGGTTTTGTCTAATAGCAAAAAAAAAAGATCAGAAGGGGAATTTGTTTTAATCGATCATACCCTGATTCCCCACCCCTATCAGGGTATCTAGCCTAGTTGACCTAAAAAATATTATATAGTACATGTGGTGTCTTCTACAAACAACACATGTAGAGTTAACTGTGTCTCTGACCGTGTTACCAATGACACGACCTACTGAAATCCTTTAAGTACAAGCCATGTCTGGCACTTACACCTTGTGTAGTTCTCACCTATGAGAGCCATGTGGTTTAGCCATGTAGAGGAAACTCAGGAAGGGGAAAATTATTCGAAATACATGTTTTGTCCAATGAGAACATGTCGTGTGTATGGGGTGTCACATGACCAGTGTTGGAAGAATAACATGCCCATGTAAAGGCTTAAGAGAACACGCCATGTAGGGGTTATACACATCATGTATCCATGCTTTGAAGAACATGAATGAACTGTTTCTCCTATTATCATCTTGATATTCTATGTTTTGAGTCCTGGATAATCTTGATCTATGGTGGGCGTTTGACCTTGTATAGTCATTCCACTATGAAGTACTCCAGTTGTACACCAGATTCAGTGTAGCGAATAGAAATCGGACATGGTAGATCAGTGACTACCAGTAGATCCTCCTATAGTGCATGTCATGGCACAAACCATCATTCTAGAAATAGGTGTTGATTCACAGTTCTAAGAAGGATTCATGTGGTTTATGTAGACCTTCTAGGGAACACTGCATCCTGCCCCGTCTATGGAGTATTTGGCATTGGTCTTTCAACAGCAGCATCCTCCCACTTTCTTAGGGGATAGAGGACACCAGGCTGTAGTTTCATGGTTAGAATCCATATTTTTTATCATAGAGCATATGGATATGCCTATAGAGAAGAGGTTGAATCTCTCTACATACATTCTTTAGGATTCCGCCAAGAGATGGTAGGATGTGATCTCATGGGTAGGACACCAGCATGTTATGGCATGGGATGAGTTCTAGCATACCTTATAAGATTACTTCTACCTAGAGACTTTAAGGGTCGATCGAGTCTGGGATCTCATGAGTATGGAACATGGTACTCTCCCAGTCATGGAGTAATCTTCTTGCTTCATAGAGCTGCAGTGCTTCACACCCATTATAAGGGGTGATGAGTTATTTTTGGTGAGGATGTTTGAGGATGGT
Source organism: Viscum album (assembly GCA_963277665.1). NCBI lineage: Eukaryota > Viridiplantae > Streptophyta > Magnoliopsida > Santalales > Viscaceae > Viscum > Viscum album. Next base: position 638,148,690 of record OY728119.1, read on the forward strand.
CTAAAGCATGACATCTGATTTCAAGTGAACATATTCAGGTTGACTTCCATAACATCTATAGTCAACTAGGAACTAATCAGAAAGTGCAATATGAGATATTATGGGGGTGTGGGATAGGGTGTCTCCATATCCAAAATTGGTACCCCTTCGACTGATAGTAGGAAGCGCCAAAAGGAGTCTACGCATGGAGATCCGAGTAGGATGAATACTTACTCTAGAGGCTAGGTGGTGTGCTTCCAAGGTGGGAAGAGTGGTCATATGTTGCCACATTTTCCAAGAGAAACTGTGGAGTGTCGATCTTGTGTCAAGATGGGACATCTTTAGCGTTTTTGGCAGTTTTTTTCACCAGCAACTGGTAATAGTGGTTTTGTTTTAACTCCTCATATAGGTGTAGGACCACCAGTACCCCGTTAAAGTAGGGGAGGGAGTTCTTCAGGACATTAAATCCGAGGTGGCGGTTGTGGCCGTAGTGTTTAGACAAGGGGTTTTCGACTATCGAAGGGTGGATCTACCTTAGGATCTCAGTCATCTTCCCAGGGTAGCGATGCAGGCCAGGCATTTACGATAGTGTAGATTTAGATGGAGTAGGGTCATGAACCCTCTACAGTTAGAGGTAAAATTCTAGATGCCTCTGTTTTAGCTTCTTCACTTTTTGATTCAGGGTCGTCCCACAATTTAATATTTGAATCTATTATAGAGTGACTTGGTCGTTGTATCTTTACTTATGCTTATATCTTGACTCTAGAAACTTTATTGGGGACTGGAATGACTAGTGTATGTCAGTGAAAGGAGTTCCCACTTGATTTTGGTGGGTGTCACTTCTTGTGGGACCTCTATGTCTTAGAGATGACAGATTATAATGTCATTCTCATAATATACTAGTTAGTTCCCTTCTAGGTTGTTTTCGGTTGATATCATCATAGGGTGAGTTTCATGTCACTAGAGGACCTATCGTTTCTTTATAAGGGAGAATGGGATGTCCAAGCAAGAAGAGCAAACCTGAGCATCATGGGTTTGGAGGAGTTAAAGTCCAGATTTATAGTGTGTATCTGGATTACCGAGGAACTTCACATATGGACTTTCCTGCAATGGTGGAACATTTTAGGGATGTCTTTAAAGAGAACATTTTAGGATTTCTTCTGGAGTGATAGGTATACTTTTCTATTGGTCTTGTGCCATGAGTGGCACCGGTGTCTATTAGTCCATACCGGATGGCTGCACTAGAGTCACTGGTGCTCAAGAATCACTTATTGGAATTACATGAAAAGGGTTACATCTGATCCAGTACTTCTTTTTGGGGTTAGCTAGTCCTGTTTGGAAAGAAGGTTGATGGTACCCTAAGACATTATGTGGATTATGAGAAGCTGAACCAACTGACGGTAAAAACCAATATCCCTCACTGAAGATATATGATCTCTTTGATCATCATGGAGGAGCCCAGGTGTTCTCAAAGATTGACTTGAGATCTGGTTATCATCAGTTGCACATTATACCATCTAATATTTCTATTATATCCTTTTAGAGCAGGTATGGTCTATATGAGTATGTGGTTATGCCGTATGGTCTCACAAATGTACCTATTGTTTTTATGGAACTGATGAACCGAGTGTTCCATCAATACTTAAATTCCTTTGTGGTGGTTTTTGTAGAAGATATCTTGGTGTAATCTCACACATGACATGACCTCTATACCCATATTGATATAGTTTTGATTACACTAAGAGAGCATCAGTTATATGATATTCTCTCAAAATTCAACTTTTTGATGGACTAGATTCACTTCTTCATTCTTGTTATCTCAATGACAGAAGTATCAGTAGACCCATAGAAAGTGATAGTAGTAGATTCCATCAAGAATATGAAGGACATCTTTGAGGTACGATGATTTCTAGGGATGTCTGGTTACTACAGACATTTCATACAAGACTTTTCACAGATAGCAGTGCCACTGATGGGCCTATCTAATAAGGGTATGAAGTACCTGTGGTCATATTTTTTTGAGTAGTCCATTAAATAGCTGAAAGGGAGGTTGACATCAGGACTGATAATAGTTTTCTCTAGAGCTAGAAAAGAGATATACTATTTACTATGATGCATCATGTATCGGGCTGGGAGCAGAGCTTATGCACAGGGATGGAGTCATTGTGTACGGGTCTCTGCAGTTGACGACACGTGAGAGGAATTACCCAATGCATGATAATTACTTGGATGCAGTTGTTCATGATTTAATTTGTTTGAGATATTATCTTATAGTATAGTTTTTTGTTGTTTTCACTGAACACAAAAGACTCAAGTACATATTTACTCAGTGCGATCTAAATCTGAGGCAATGAAGGTTGGTGGAGTACCTTCAGTCCTTTGATTTAATGTTTGCCTACACTCATGGGAAAGGAAAGGTAGTGGATGATGCATTGAGTTGGAGGACTCAGATATAGATAGTTCAAGAGTACAATAGTGAGTGAAAACTATGGACCTTTTCTCTGATATACATTTGGAGGTGCATGACAGACAGTGTTAGTCAGTTCTTTCTTCTGTAGCTATTACCTCTACTCTGGTTGAGCTAATGCAAAGGAGGCGTCTATCAGATGCAGATGTCCTAGTCCTTTGCGAGAGTGTGTTTTTAGGGGAGTCTATTATTGGATGGATTAGGGGTGAGGATGAGATATTACACTTCCATGAATGTGTATGGGTGTCAGAAAACATATGCGAGAGGCTGATGTGTGATTTTCATTCTTCGGTTTGGGCATTTCATCCTAGTGTCACCAAGATGTATAGAGATCTTCACTATCAGTATTGGGGGTCAGGCATGAAGAGATATGTTTCTGGTTTTGTGATGAGGTGTTCTACCTGTCAGCAGGTGAAGGAAGAGCATTACCAACAAATAGGACTTTTGCAGTAGTTACCCATTCCCAAGTAGAAGTGGAATGATGTTGTGATGGACTTCATGATGGGTTTGCCTAAGTCTCCTCTAATGGGATGATGTATTTTGGGATTTCATTAAAAGAATCACAATGGATTCATTTTTCTTAAAGATCAAAAATACCTTCAGTGTTAATGAGTTGGGAAGGTTTTAAATCTAGGATATTGTATCTTTACATGGGGTTATTCACTCCATTGTTTCTGATAGGGATGACCATTTTACTTCGCAGGTCTGGCAAGGAATACATAGATATTTGGGTACATAGGTACTTCTGAGTACAACTTATCATCCCTAGATAAATAGCCAGTCTGAGCGTATGATTTAGGTGCTAAAGGACAAGCTTTAAGCATCTGTCTTAGATTTTGGAGGTTCTTATTAGAATCATATACCTCTTGTGGAGTTTTCCTACAATAATAGTTTTCAAGAAACTAATCAAATGGAACCTTATGAGGCTTTTTACTGTAGGTCGTTCCGATCACCCCTACGTTGGTTGGAGGTAGGATAGGTTGCTATGCTGGGACCTAGTCTTGTTCAAAATACTAATGAGTAGGTGGAATTGATTTGTAAGAGGATGGAAACTGCACAGTCATGATAGAAGTCTTATACAGATAGACAGAGATGACCTTTGGAGTTCGAGGTTGAAGATCAGGTTTTCCTACATGTCACACTATGGTTTGGACACAAAAGGATTATGAGATAGGGTATGCTTTCACCAAGATACGTCGGGCCGCTTGTGGTTTTGGAGAGAGTCCGGTCAGTTTCATATCAATTGTAGTTTTCCTAGAGGTACTAGTCTATGCACGATGTCTTCCATGTTTCTCAACTACAACATTACTTCTCAGAGCAGTCTCACGTTTTTCAACCTGAGTAGATTGAGTTGGAGGTGGATTCCTTGTTCAAAGATCATCCTATCTGAATCGTTGATCACAATGCAAAGGTTCTCTGTTGTTGGTCTAATCTTATAGTACAGGTGATATGGCAGAATAGGCTAGTACAGGATGAGACTTGGGAGAGGGAGACTGTTGTGTGATCGTAGTGGCTAGAGCTATTCAAGTATTCTTCTTTGCCACCTTGTTAGGAAAATTCGGGGACAAATTTCTTTATGTAGTGAAGTTCGTAAGAACCCAGATCTGCATTTTAGGTATGGATATTTATTTTTGGTGTTTTGATAAAAAGAGATGCTTCTGTAAATTTAAGGAGTACATGTCGTGTACTTAGGAGTACACGTTGTGTACCTGGTTTTCACGAGTAGTCATGTACTGGCCTTGTAATAGTCGAGTACATGATAGTGTGTGGTGACCTGGAGACCACATAAAGAGGGTCCTGATAAAGGCATATACACGTAGTGTACTTTTAAAGAAAAAACCATTTATTTTTATTTTTAATTGATAAATACAACTGTGGTCACGTATCATTCACCAAAAACACTACTTCTAATGTCGTCTTGCCTAGAAGCGACCGAAGTTGATGATTCTTCTCTGACCCACTGACCCACCATCTATTCTTTGAATCAATCGTCGTCGATTGCGTTGGAATCTCCATAGTGAGTTCTTTCATCTTATAGAGCCTCTTTTCTTGAGTTCTCCTCTTTCGTGAGATATCTATGGTTGATATTTTTAGACATTTTTGTATATATACAACATTCTAGGTCAAATCAATGGCTAGGATTCAACTATATTGATTGTACAATGTTAAGGAAGTTGGTTTGTGCATTTTTGTAGATTGTCTTGGAATTATATTTGCAAAAGTTTACAATACTTGTGTTCGCGGTATTGAGTCTGTAGTGAATTTAACCATGTTAATTCATGATATGATTTTTTTGCTTGAGTAGTGATATTGGATTGCGAATAGGGTTTAATTACCTTGCTATGGATTTATTTTCCCATGTTTGAACTGATATTGGACATTGGGTGTTGTTTTGCCTATTAGGATGCTCTGTTTTCCATGCATAGTGCTGTTAGTATGGAATGATATTTCTTAAATTTTTGTGTGCCATGTTTTTTAGAAATTTAAAAAAGTATTATATTGTGATTTACTTTGGTTGCAAGATATCTTTTATATACGATTGACATAAAAATGTCTGTGGGAACCTCATGTTGTTAGATCATAAGGGAAATGTAATCTAAGGGATTTCCCAGAGTGTCTCTTATACTTTCATGTTATGAGGCCATAGGGGGGATGGACGTGAGTTCTCCCTTAGAGTATCTATTATTCCATGTTGCAAGACCACATGGGGAATTGGATGTTGAGTACTTCCCGAGAGAGTCTGTAGTTTTCCATTATGAGGCCAGAAGGGGAATTGATGGGGAGTGCTTCCTCAGAGATTTGTTGTTAAGATGAACCAGAGGGGTTAGACTGTGAGAACCTACCAGAGGGTTTCTTGAGATTTTTTGTTGTTTATTTTATTAAATGTAAATGAATGTAGTTTAAACTATAGGATTGTTTACTTTTGAGAACTTGTTTATTACATAGTTTTTCATATTTCCATTTATATATAATACCTGATAGTTAGGCACAAATATTTGGGTCGTTGCCTACTGGGATCCGTCTCGCACCCTATTTGGGTCATTCTTTGGGCCCAAACAGATTATATTACTACAGATATAGATAAGGGAAAATTCACTTCTACATCAAGTAATTGACTGTTGTGGGTCTAGAGAGCATGGGACCAAGATGTGGCTTATGATGCTACTGGAGTTTATTTTTTTTTCATGTACATTGGTTTATTACATTATTCTGTCATTGTGAATTATTTGGGTACTTTCCTGGACATATTTTACATGAATCACTTATATATGTTCTCCAGATGTTTGTCTACTTGTAGTATTCAACTGTTTACTATTGAATTTTATTATTATTTCTTCTGATACTGTTATATCTATTGTGTTACTCTGCCAATGAGGGCATCATTTCCCCACTATCACTCCCAATTCCCTCGCTACTAGTTGGTATCCTCTGACATTCGGGGAAATGTTCTTGAGGTCATGTGACCAACCGGGTATGGGGCACCTCTGGGCATCACCCATAACTGGGATGTTACAAACAACATTAATAAGTATCAATCAAATATTCTCACTCTAAATAAACAAGTTGATAAGAAGAAGAAGCCTGAAAATCCTTCAATCATTATGGTGAATGAAAGGAAAGTCCAGGAAAAGATCTCTATGCCAAAAGACTCTTTGTAACACCCTTACAAGAAAATAAATATCAAGTGGAAGTAAAGGGAGTAGGATACTATCTATTTTTCATATTCCATGATGGTACAAAAGAAGACAAAAATTTACAAGGAAAAGTAATAACGGGAATCTTCAGGTGAATTTGTTATAAAGTGTGATATATAATATTCTAAAAATTGGTTAGTAGATATAAAAGTTTGTGCTCACTTATGTATTCAAATATAAGAACCAACTAGAATCGCGAGGATTGACTAAGGGGAGGTAGATCTATGAGTATCCAATTGATTAAAACTTCTTTCATGGATACTTGGGAAAATCATCCTTTTATAAAAAATGATGATTTTGGTTTTTAAATATTTTTATTAGGTTACATATGTTACCAAAAAACTATATTTCTATATCCAGTCTTGATATAAATATATTTATTTGCAAGTATGGGATTGACTATTTCTTATTTTATAAATATATCATTTTTATGGAAAATTCTATTCAAATAATGGTATTTATGTATTGTATTATCCAAACAAATTAATGGAAATTGATAATAAAACTACATAACATCATTCATACCCTCACCCAAATATGGAATCAATGACTTGGTCATGTAAACAAAAAACAATTGACTAAATTTTTCCAATATTGATTTTTAAATTTCTTTAAACTAAAACCAATTAGTGTATTTCATGCACATTTATACAAAAAATGATCATATTATCATTTGATATAAAAGGTGAATGGACCAAATAGCTTCTTGAATTAGTTCATACCAATTTTTTGGGCTATTTCCAGTTGGATCAAATGGTGGGTAATCATTATAATGTATACTAATTATTTTAGTAGATACGAATATGCATACTTGATAAGGGATATATCGGCTTCTTTTGATATATTCAAGGATTAAAATAATGAATTTTACAAATAGTTTGTTAATAATATTAATAAACTCCACTCATACAATTGTAGAGAATATCATAATCAATACTTTGTTGAATATTTAGAGGAGTTTGGAATTCTATATTAACTCATTCCTAATTATTCACCTCAATGTAATGGTGTAAAAAATAGAGGAAACACACCTTATTTGACGTGCTGAGATAAATGATGAGTAATGATAATATTCCTTTATCCTTTTGGGTATACACATTAAAAAAACGATAAAAAACTAAACTAGGTGCCAAAAAATAAAATATTTCATTCCATTCCATTTGTAGAATGGAAGGAATACTGTATTTCCATACATTCATGTGAGGGGATGAGAATAATTTTTTGGGGTTTATTTAATAAATAAAATTTCATCTTGATCCACAAAGTGTACCTTTATAGGATACCGAAAGGAAATAAGAGAATATTTCCTATAAAAAACCCTCATAAAAAAGGTAATAATGGTAGGACACACTACATTACTTAAAAGGGGTCACATATATAAAAGATATAGTGGGAGATAGATAGACTTTGAGGAATTCTAGACTCAAGCTATAGAGTAGTTGGCATAAGAAAAAATTCCATAAATCCCCATAAAAGAAGTAGTTATAGTAACACAAGTACTATGTGGGAGTACAAACTAGAACGGTATTTTTTTCTAGTCAATAAGGTTAGTGACAGATTATTAGTTAATAATAATGGTATCTAAACCTATAAGGAATCAATAAGTAGCATAGGTATTTCCCAATGGTAAGAATATATGAATTCTAAAATGGATTACTTGTACCAAAACCATGTCTATATTTTTGATGATCCTCCGATGTATGTAAATACCATTAGTTGAAAATGGGTATTTAAGAAGAAATTAGACATGGATGGACGAGTCAGTACTTATAAGGCATTATTGGTTATAAAATTGTTCCAAAAACATCAAATTATGGACTATGATGAAACATTTTTACTATATTCTATACTGAAATCCATCATAATTATACTTCCCATAATGTCTTTCTATGACTATGGGATTTTTTAAATGGATTTGAAAATAGCTTCCATTAATTTGAAACATTAAAAATATGTTAATATGACATAACCATAAGGGTGTGTAACTCCAAGACATTCCAAAAAGTTTTGTAAATTATAATGATCCTTTATAGATTAACAAAATCATCCAAGTCATGGAACATTTATCTTGACCAAGCTATAATGTAATTTTGTTTCATAATGAATGAATGTAATCATTGTGTCTATAAATGGTTAAGTAGGAGTGTAAATGTTTTCTTAATAGTTTTTATCAACGAAATACTACTTATTGGAAGTGAAATACTAGTATTGCAATATATTAAATCCTAGGTGAATAAATGATTCTCCATAAAGGACTTGGGAAAATAATGATATATTCTTGGGATCAAGATCCATTGTGAGAGATCTACGATTTTTCTCAATCTAATTCAAGGTTAATATATTGATAATATACTAAATAAATTAATTATGGAAAAATCATTGAAGGTGGTGTTGTTAATGTCACATGGAATTTATCTTTTTAAGATAATGTTTCCTTAAACACATGTGGAATGATAGAGGATGTAAAGGATTCCATATGCAATAGAAATTGGGTTTGTTATGAATGTTATTATATTTACTAGGGTAGATACCTTCTATGACATATGTGTGGTAGGGAGATATCAAGATGACCTATGTTAGCGCAATTGGATGGTATTTGACATTATCCTTAAGTATTTGTGGCATAATAAGGATATATTCTTTGTCTATGGATGATATTATGAACTAGTAATAAGAGGATATAACAATTATAGTTTCTAAATAGATAATGATGATTTAAAATCACAGATGAGAGATATCTTCATTCCCAGTGGTGGTGTTGTGAGATAGAAGATCTCATATAAAGTTGTGGTCAATGATATTATAGCAGTGTTCAGGTGTAGTGTAGCTTCTAGAGCAGCGAAAAAGAAGTTTGGATGAGAAAATATGTTCAAGGGCTTGATGTGGTGCCTAGAAGTAATGATCGTATCATAGTCTATTATAAAAATTCTATAATGGAATCCCTTTCAATGTATCCAAGGTAGAATTAGTGAACAAATAAAATTCTTCTGATCTATCGTTTATTTGGGGATTGTTCTCAAATATGTGAATTTGTCGTGAGTATAAAATCCATGAATGGAAAATTGGATGACCCCTTTACTAAAACCTTATCTCAATATAATCATGGTCAGATTTTGAGGTCTGGTAGACTAAATGTCATATGTTTTTTGCCCTAGTCCATGTGGTATACTATTTGTTTTTTTTCTTGAACAATTGATTATATTTTGGATTAAATATATATTAATAGATTTTAATATTAATAAAGCATCTTATTATATATATTTTATTATTCTGTAGGAATTTAATTTAATAATTTTCTTGAGTATCTGTCATAATTATAAGGTCATTAAAGTTACCTGTTATGGTGAGAACATTGATATTCCATGATGATAATCTAAAATAAAGTTCTATATTAGGATAACATTCTACAATGGGGAGCATTGTATCTTAACTATCAGTTATTAATACTCAAAAGTGGATGAGGCTTCTTCAAATGAATTTAACACATATTAATCTATAGGATATGAGATTCTGAAAATAGATATGCCAATAATAATTTTTCATGTTTATGTTTCATAGTATATTCTTATATTTGACTGTGTGTAATGTCCTTATACATTAGTTTTATTAGTAATGCATCTAATGACTTTGAACAATTATTTTCTGACCAAAACTGTGGTGCCATATGTTTATGGTAACTATGGTATTCTGGTTTTGTAACAAATGACATAAAGTTGATAATTAGTTGTGGAAGAATTTTTCCATTCCATATTTATAAAAGTTTATATCTTAACCCTTTGATGGAAATATAATTGTCACATCAGATTTCATGTTCATAGTGTAACAACATGCTTATTTTAGATGGTCATAGAATGACGTATCAAGCACATAGAATTATGATATGGATGTGAAACCTACTTGATGAGATATTTTGAATGAAGCATTATATTATTGAATGAGTTCTCATAAGTGGTTGAAGACATATTGACATTAACATCTTTCTCATGGGTAACCAAACCCATTGTTATATTGTAATAATTGACTTTTGGTAATCCAACCTAATTATAATGATAAATATTTATAGGGGATAAAACACATAATGTTTCTATTAATCTAAATTAAATTCTAATAGAATTTAATTATATGAATAAATATTATTATCATGGGTGTGGAATAATTTTATTAAATTTTATTGATCACAAATATTTAATAAATATCATTCAATTGACTATGAATAGAATAACAATTTTATTTATTGATTATTTCATAAATAATTAATCACCATATTTTTAATAAAAAAATTTATTAGTAAATTTTTAAATAAATATGAATTTGGTTATTCAGTAAATATATAGTAGGATGATTAGAAAAAGATTGTATCTAGGGATAAATACTAATTTTCAATCTTGTAAAATAATATTTATCATTTCAATAGTAAACTCGTGCCAAAGAAATATAATAATATTATTATTATATAGAATGGGATTTAATGAGATTTATTATATTATTTAATGTCCAATAAGTAATTAAATAATATTTTAACCAATATCCTAACATTATAATTAGGTTTTTATGTCTATTTTGTTGATTTAATCAACAATTTATATTTGTTTCACACAGAAATTTTCTCTCTCAAGATTACTCCTCCTCTCTTCCTCTAAATAATGAGTATAACAAGAAATTATTATTCAATCCTAAAGGAAACTATATCAATCAAGAATAATAACACAAGTAGATCAATCATCTACACAAAAAAATATTCATTACTTTGGTGTTGCTAGAATATTATATGAGCATGTGTGGAACACCTCTATATAGATTCTATACATGTATCCTACATTCAAAATGATTGTAATATAAAAAGTGGTTTTTATATGATTGAAAAAATCAAAATCTTAATAAAAAGTAATATTTCTTCATATATTTTCAATTTAATTAAAATTTTAATGGTAAAATGATCCTCTCTGGTTTTTGAGATTCTCTGTGTCAATATTCGATTGAAAATTTTCATTGGTCAGGATGTTTGTGTCTCACATAATTAAAAAATGATCTGTCAAATCTGGAAAATAAACCTTTATGGTTCTTTACCCACAAGGTGCTTCCACTGCACCCAAAACTATAAATATTCTCACCACTCTTATTATTCGTTGTATTTTAGGTTATCATTAGTCATATTGGTCTTTTTCATTTCCTGGTTTCATGATTCATTCCTTTTAAGGGTGATTATCCTCTTATCCTTCCTTGATTAATCAATATATATAGAACTTTTTGGGGTAGAATCTGTTGTGGTTGTGATAATTAGCATACACTATAAATTAATTAATTTATTATTTTATTTATTTCATTTCCATTATTCTATTCCATGATCTTCTTGTCTATTTATTCAATATTTTTTAGAAGTAGGAATATTTGTAGGTCATATTGTGTGTGCCTAGTTACGAGAAAAAATACATAAACTATGCATGTGGATATAAGGTTTTAATTGTTATTAAAAATAGTAAGCACATGGTTTGAAAAACCATGTTGCAAAATCATTCATTATTTCCAATTTGATCTAATGAGGCTCGTAGGTATATCACATGGATTATTAAACCGTGTATCAAAACCATGTAGCATGACCAGGTCACTAAACATTAAAATATAACTTTTTATCCATCTAAGTTATTATCTCCAAATCCCCTACTCTGTTCTCCCATTTGACTCCCAATTATCATGCACCACTCCACCTTCATTCCCCACTATTAATTTTTTATTTTATGGAGTTTATTTAAGGGTTAATGTTTATTTATCAAGTTAAACTCATCATATCCCCTTGCTCTCATTATTTTATAATTTATTGAATCCTAGCCTTATCAAGTTCATGGTGACCTAAGTTTTTTCATGGATTAATTTTTAATTTTCTTTCTATTTTTTGTTAGCTTATTATTGATCCTTTATGACTTCTTGGTCCTTATTAATTTTTATTAAAATCTATTTTTGTAAATGAAAATAGATTAATGGTATGCTACTCTATATCAAATATTTTAAATTTTCAATCATGATTCCATGTATGGTTTTAGTTTTTAGTTTGTTTATTTAAAAATGATACTAAGTAAATGTGTTTATTATTTATAAATAATTATAGTTATATTTTAATATTCCATGAAAACTACAAGGATGTTTCTTTATCCCTAAATGTCAAATTTATATTGAGACACCATGAACACCAACTATTTGATAAATTGTTTATTTTATATTTTATGCAAAAAAATAATTTAAGAAAATGTTTTTAGACTTGGAAGAAAATTATATAAGATTTATTCCAAGTTTTAGGCTGAGTTTGTTCCATTAAATGGGTGTTGATTCATTTTGAAATGATTAAATTTCATAATGTTTATACGGTTCAGTTTTTAAAATATTCATGTACCTTATTTTCTTAAATAGTATTTATATACCGATTGGAACTTTCAAATTTATTTTTCATGAAATTCCAAACCATGAAAAAAGACCCTAACTATTTTGTATATAAAATATTTAAAATTTGATATTGTGGATGATTCCAGACTTGGGTTCCTATTTTAGGGATGGCCCAGTTTGTTTGTGAAAATATAGTGTGGTAGTATAGATTTGGAAAGTTATGTGAAAATTTGGATTATGATGTTATTTAGATTGAATATCTGGGAGGATCTATATTTTTTTGATTAAGGGAATCAAATTAAATATCATTCATATGGTTACTATAATTGTTGAGGACACGGGATAAGGGAATGACACTCATCCATTAGAAATAATCCATATAGTTTTAAGCTAAATAATCATAACATTCATTTTATAGTCATGTAATAATGGAATGAAACTCATAATTTATAAAAGAGTAATAATGTTTAAATACTAACAATAAATTGGACCATATTTTTTACAATATTATATAGAAGATGGTTGGGGTATTTCATGGTTTTAAATTTATGTATAAATGGTGTCATGCATATCCTTGAAAAATTTGAATCTCTATTTAAAGATATACATGATGGTGTACAACATATATTTACATAATATAGAAATAATTGTATACCTTAATGTTTAAGTTCATATAAAATGAACCGTTCAAAATAGATTTTTCACATACTATGATGACCACTCTAGTATGTTTATGTTTGTCTGGGGAAGCAAAAATACTGAATTTATAAAAATGTGTTCGAAATTGCATTGAAATGCCTAGAAGAAATATGAGGTAAGGAGTGATATGGGATATGGTTTATAATGATAAATTCAACAACAGAAATTGTACCTAAATACAATAAATAGGAGTTCCGGTAATATAATTTAGCTATATAAATAATGGGCCTATATTGTACTAAATTCTATGTGATATGACACAGATAGATATGGGTATACTCAAAATCAGCCCAAATATTAAGGAAAATTAATTAACTATGTAATGAATATCCATGTGTGTGACTTGTACAAGAGAATCCCAAACATATCACATAAGTAGATTAATTTATTGAAGGGATAATACATTGTTGATGTGGGATATTGTATATCACAACATTATATAACATGGACCATAGAGGTCTAGTGGCCATTTCCATGATAAAGGCAGTTTATCTCTAATGTAAAAGTGTTAATAATAGTGAATGACTTTGTGAACATTTTTTTATTGTGGAAAACCCATCATTATGAAAAACCAATGATGTCGGGATAGCTTCTTGGATGAAAGTGACTAGTTTTTTCAAGTAAGGTGGTTGTGTTGAGTTTTGGATGGTGTATAAGGGCAATAAAAACCTTACCTAAATGACCTCATGTTAAAGAAAACATAGTGAGAATCCATTTATTCATGCTTGGATAAAATTTTATACATTAAAACAACCTTTTATTAGGTTAATATATTAATACATTAGAGTAGTTTTCTATTATCAATTTCAAAATATTTTTTCCCTCAGGGAACTAATATTCACTTACCCCCCATATATTATGATTTATAAATCACAATTAGGATATCATTATCTTTTTTACGGATTCACGAAGTTGTTGTTCTCAAATATTAAGATGCTCACTTCCTTGGATCTATGATTCTCAAGATTCAACTTATCTGTTCTATTTATATAAGTTAGTTTTTAATTTTATAGTCAAAATTAAATAATTATCCTTGATTTTACCTCACCACATTATAAGGAAATACTTAGGATTATGCTAAGATAAAACAATGGAAAAGTCTATATCATGTTGGTAAAATTATCTTAATGTGTCTCTAATATTTAATGTAAAGTTTTGATCATTTTTAATAACATTAAAATACATTGGACATATTTCCTAGTACACTATAAAGTATCATAGGAAAGAGTACATGGTAGGAGGTAAAATTAGTATAAATTTACAGTTAAAATAGATGGGGTGACACATAAAATAAATAAAAAGAGGCTATAAATAAATCTAAACAAGGATGATAAATATTAAAATAAAAAAAAAGTTGATAAAAAATATATTGACGCTAAACAATAAGTCTGATCATGGTTAAATAATGATTAATATGTTCATAAGAAGCCTGTGGTGATATCATATAATAAACCTCCCCCATTCTCGAATCGGAAAAGATGATGAAAGATTTATTATGAGTTGAAGATATTTCTTTAATTCTTTTAATATTTTTATATTAATATACCCTTCACTAACTACATCTCACAAATATCGATGCATAATAATTTTAGTACAATATCATGGATAATGAAATTCAATTTTTGGGATTAGGATAACATAACCTCAAGGAGGAGTAATATATTTTTGTTTGATGATATATCCCTTCAAAACATAGAGATCTGGGAATATTTTTAATTACCTAAAAAATTAGTAATTAACCTTTAGTAAAATTATATGTTTCTTTGGGGATACAAACAAAATGATTACCCTATCTAAATTTTATAAGGTATGATTTGATGTTAAAATTCTACATGTATTTCACTCTAACTCATTGAATTTCAGTGAATTTCACATACCACATCCTATATTACATTCTTGTAAATATTGAAATTTTATCTTACTAAATTATTTTATTATACTATATTTGTATAAATAAGTTCATGTTCTCATCACACATGGAATATAATTTCTTATAATGGGTAATGAATTCACTAGCATCAATAAAGGAAGACTGAAATTCCATGTTGGTGATTAGTATATGGCATTTGATAGGATTAAAGTTTTAAGGTTTGGAATGGATTTATAGGACTAAAGTAACAAATTTATGAAAAAAAAATTCGGAAACAGTGAGATTATACTAATAGGAAGTGTAAAATATAGTGGAATTAATTGATGAAATTTTGGATGTCGAGAAAAAAAGGTACCTGCTAGGAAAAAGATGTTATGCAAATACTAGGTATTGAACATCAATCATGGAACTACTACCTAGATTTGGGTGATTCATTTATAAATACAATACAACATAATCTATAAAAACTCCCAAAAACACTAAGATACTCTTTTTAAGAGATCTTTATACACATCCAGTAATTATCAATGAAGATCTATGAATTGTCCCTTATGATCGGTGCAGTTAGGTAAGAGGTGGGGTGAGTCAAGGGTTAACTAATTTTAAAAAAAATTAAATATTAATTAAATCTTTCACCCACATTGGTTATGAACTTCTATTTCTATGCAAGAATGGTGGATCTATTTTTTGTTTAACAAAAAGGCATACGACATGCAATGCAAGTAATCAAAATCAAGTGAGCACACATTATTTCCAAGATTTGTCTTTAAAGGAATATACCTTTATATGATTGGTTATTCACATAAATCTTTGTTTCTATATTATAATCAATTTCTCACTATAATAGTTGATTCTTCCCACACCTATAGAGAGTCTGACAATATATGCACTTTCATAATTTTTATAATACTTATTTAAAACAACTTCTCACTACGGTCTCAGATTCTCACTATGATACCCATATGTTCCAAAATTCCCACACGTTCCATATATTTATACCATATATATGAAGGTGTTTTAATCTCCATTTGGAATGTCAATCACCAGGTGCGAACAAGATTCTTCTACATCAATAAGATAAATTTTGTTCCTTTCATCAGCAGAGTCTCTAAATGTCACATGTTCTTCAGGATATGAACCAGACACACAGTCTCCACATGTAGACCTTCTACATAGATGTAAAAAAACTCACCTATATTAATCAAGTAAACTCAATATTTTGTGATATTCAAAAGTACATCAAATCCTTATATTCTAAAAGAAGAAATACCATGAAAAAAGTCTTTCACTAGTGGTCAATAATTCATACGTTCTTTTTCTTATTACTCTTAAAAATTTAGAACACCTTGTCTGATCACTAAATGAGGGATTACTTATTATTTTAAATATTCATATTTTATACACTATAGGCATTCACATTATATTTGTATCAACTCCTTATTAATATTATTTGAGAGATCGTAGTCCTTCAATAAGCATAATCACTCAATTTCTCAAGACTGGAACACCTCACTCTTTCAATTTTTTTCATTTTATAAAAAGCTCAATATAAACTATTATTTATTATATTTTCTGTATAAAAAATACTTCAAATTAGTTACCATGATCTCATTCACCATTTTCAATAATTTTCTCATATATGGGAGTAATCAATGATCTATTTTTCATTTTTTTCTCCCAACTATTGTCACCTAGTAAGTACCAGGGTATCCCTTTAATTTTATCCACATTATTTCTCATTTTTCTTAGCTATAAAATGGTACATATTATTCTTGTTACAATATCAAGTTCTGTATATTATTATTAAAATAATTTCTCATATTTTTCATCACTAAACTAGGTTTATCATATCTTCTTCAGAATTTTAAAACAATAAGCATTTATTCCTCAGCACCACTGATATTATGATACATATACAGTAAGATTGATTCATTTTTTCTATAACATCCTCTCAAACTATTTCCAATAAAATATATATACAATATTATACAAGGTTATATGATAAATCAAACAACATTAAGATATAAATATTCACTCATTTCCCTTGTATCTTCATAGATTTTCAATATTTCAAGGCTTTTTAAAATGGTAATCAACAATATACTATAGTATGGTTTATTTTATTTATCTTCTCATTCCTTATACTCTCATTTGTGAAACCACATCCACCTACTAGAAATGTTCTAAAATTCCATTTACCGTAGAAAAGTTTTTATCTCATTGTGGTATGTACGATGGAATGCTCTTCCACATGCCGCCATTTTAGAAATTAGATGACTTGAATGAGTCTCATCATCTCTCATCGTGAAAAAATCACCTTAAATGCTCATCAAAATAGATATTGAAAGTATACCATAACATGGTAATATTCAATTCATATCTCATTACATTAAATTCTCATCACCACGGTGTAGTGAGAAACTTTTTCTCTATTTACATGTACCATAACCATCGTTGTGGCATGGATTCTTTCAAACTACTTGATATGTTTTTCTTCTACCACATATGAACAACAATATCATGTTGTATCATAGAATTCATCATTTTTATTTATTAAATAGATACTATGAATTCAGGATGGGGTATATGAATTTAATAATAATATATGACTTTAGTTAGAATCTTATGAAATTTCGATATAGCATATTTATTTAATATATGGTATAATACATTAATGATATTTTGGACAAATGACTTGAAAGCTGATCATTTGACATTAAAAGTCATATAAAATACTTAAAATATTGAGATTTACTAATTATGATGATTACCAATAATTACTAATAATTACCAATAATTACCAATAGTTACCAATAATTACCAATAATTACCAATAATTATCAATAAATAGGAATAATTACCAATAATTAGGAATAATTACCAATAATTAGGAATAATTAGGAATAATTAGGAATACTTGGGAATAATTATGAATAATTAGGAATAATTAGGAATAATTAGGAATAATTACCAATAATTACCAATAATTACTAATAAATACCAATAATTTCCAATAATTACCAATAATTGCCAATAATTACCTTTAATTACCAATAATTGCCAATAATTACCAATAATTAGGAATAATTAGGAATAATTACCAATAATTACCGATAATTACCAATATTTGGGAATAATAACCAATAATCACCAATAATTACAAATAATTATCAATAATTTGGAATAATTCGGAATAATTACCAATAATTACCAATAATTACCAATAATTAGGAATAATTAGGAATAGTTAGGAATAATTAGGAATAAATAGGAATAATTAGGATTAATTAGGATTAATTAGGAATAATTAGGAATAATTAAGAATAATTACCAATAATTACCAATAATTACCAGTAATTACCAATAATTACCAATAATTACCAGTAATTTGGAATAATTACCAATAATTACCAATAATTACCAATAATTAGGAATGATTATGAATAATTACTAATAATTAGGAATAATTTCCAATAATTAGGAATAATTACCAATAATTACCAATAATTACCAATAATTACCAATAATTAGGAATAATTACCAATAATTAGAAATAATTACCAATAATTAGGAATAATTACCAATAATTAGGAATAATTCGGAATAATTAGGAATAATTACCAATAATTACCAATAATTAGGAATAATTACCAATAATTAGGAATAATTACCAATAATTACCAATATTTACAAATAATTACCAATAATTAGGAATAATTACCAATAATTACCAATAATCACCGATAATTAGGAATAATTACCAATAACTAGCAATAATTAGGAATAATTTGGAATAATTACCTATAATTAGGAATAATTACCAATAATTAGGAATAATTAACAATAATTAGGAATAATTACCAATAATTCGGAATAATTACCAATATTTATTAATAATTACCAATAATTAGGAATAATTACCAATAATTAGGAATAATTACCAATAATTAGCAATAATTAGCAATAATTAGTAATAATTACCAATAATTAGTAATAATTACCAATAATGAGGAATAATTACCAATAATTAGGAATAGTTACCAATAATTAGCAGTAATTACCAATAATTAGGAATAATTAACAATAATTACCAATAAGTACCAATAATTACCAATAATTACCAATAATTAGCAATAATTAGCAATAATTATCAATAATTAGCAATAATTAGCAATAATTAGAGGCGTGCATGTTCATCTGACCCATAGAATCATCGATATTAAATGTAAAAGTGTTCTTGAAGTAAATGAACCATTCTTACTGGATCAACAAGCACATAAAGCTTACTATACAAAGTATTGTGCTACGTTAAGAGACATGACTGATTGGTGGAGCATAATAAAAATAAAAATTTGAGACAATAAGTTTAGTCAATGTGAATGTGCTTTCACTGAAGTGAGAGGAAATGACGTTTTTCAAGAGAGTACTCAAAATCAATCTTTGTTACAAAGAGACATGACTATCAATGATGACACCTCTTATTTAAGAGTCAGTGATGATGATGATGATGATGTTAATGACATCACAAATGAATTTGAAATGGTAAGAGATGAAGTGACTGGAACTCAAAACGATATCGATGATATTGAAGAGGAATATGAAGATGACATTGATAGATATGAAGATGATGATGAAGCTGGACATTGATAAAATTAAATGCTAGTTATATATAATCATAACTAATATATATGTATATATAATAATAATAATTAATTATTTTCTAAGAACATTCGTTTTCTGTTTCAGATGGACAAGGACACATTTCGTGAGTTGGTGAATGCTGACCTATATTTTGATGCGGACGAGTTGCTGGCACCTGACCCTCATCCTGAAGGCGCTTCAGGGGGTACGTGGAGGGGGCGCGGTCTTTCACGACTGATAATTCCTAACCCCATCCTTGAGCGACGTCTACGTCTTGGGATCGATCCACGCACCCAGAGGTTTGATAACCTGTGCATTTTACTAAGATTTCATTAATCTATTTACATAATAAATGTTTGATTCTTGTTTTTACAGTTTTCCGCATATAGCAGTCGGACAGGGTAGCGCTATTTTGCGAAACTATTTTTCTCATCCATGGACAACATGGGAGCATATTCCCGTTGATGTGCAGTAGGCCATGTTCGGACATTTTTTTGTACGTACGTAAATAAATAATATTTATTTTGAAATTTCATTCATTTATAACATGATATTTTGAATTATTTGTAGGGTTTAGGGTATCTGATCGAGGATACCATGCGCGACGCCATCCACGAGGCATGGGAGGTGGCCATGCATGATCGCTTTAGTCATTTTTTGCACAATTTAAGAATAGCTGCCATGAAGAAAGCAGGAGTGTCAGATTTTGACGAGTCATGTAGAGAACACCGGCCAAAGTACATTTCATCCCACGTATGGGATGGATTATGTGCACACTAGTTGAGTGGTGGATTTCCGAGGAGATCATCTATGGGGAAGCAGAATTGGGGGAGACAGGAGGTGACTCATCGAGGTGGGAGTCGTAAATTCAGTACTCATAGACAACATTTGGTACGTACATTTTTTATAAATATTTTATATAACTGTAAATATTAACAATTTCTTTTATATTCTTATAGGCTGTCGAGAACCCCGATATTACGGAGTACGACATATATCAGAGGATGTACAGTGATCCAGCTATTGGTGAGCTCAGAGGTGATCGCCATTGTCACATCGTGGTCAGTATTATTTTTTTCATGTTTAAAATTTAACTGCAAATAATATATTCACAATTTTAATTTTAAATTGCAACTACAGGACTCATATGAGACCGCAGCATCACAGACCCGGCCTGAGGGTCAGGATGAGGCATCAGATCAGACCAGTGGCCATCAGTTTGATGAGGCGGCATGGATGCAGGTGACCCAATATGCCTTCGAGAAGGGTCGGGTAGTTGGTATCGGCTCTCGACCGACTCTAGGAGATTATTATGGCAGTGCTGCGATGTCGGCGTCCAGCTCGAGAGGAGCTTCTGCATCTTCTTTCGCTACACAATATGAGGATCAGTTGTGATCTTAGACTGAGTTGATAGAGAGTCTCCAAAAGGATCATGAGGAGATGCATCGGTAGTAGCAGTAGCATGAGGGTGAGCGCTGACGACAGCAGCAAGTGTACGAGGAGCAGATGAGTTGGTGGCAACAGCAGCAGTATGAGAAGATGGAGTACATGCGCCGACTCACTCGTGCCATAGGGATGGAGTTTCCTCCACCAGCATACCCCCCCTCCCCATCCTCCTTAAGATTAGTTATTTTTTAGATGTTATAATGTTTATAAATTTAAAATATGAAATTTTTTCTATTCAGAGTTTCTTTCTCTCTTATACTGGTGTCAATATTGTATTATTTAATCTCTATTTATTTTTAATACTCTATTATTTATTATTGGTATTTATTTTAATGTTTTTTTATCTTATTAATAACAATATTACTCTTAGTATTATATTATTTGTTTTTATTTCTTTTTGAAAATGTTGATAATTTTCATATTTTTATTTTTTAATTATTTTAATAATATTATATTCGGTATTTTTAATACATAAAAAGTTTCAAAAAATTTAATTAAATTATAATTTATGAATTATTTATAATAATATGAATTTGTTATATTATTATTATTATTATTATTATATAATATTATATTATTTATATTAGAATATTAATATTATTAATAATATTATTCATATTTTATAATATTAATTTTTTATATATATATTTAAATATTTTAATTTAATTATAATTTTTTAAATATTTGAAAGAGTTTTTGTTTTAATATCTAAATGAATTATAATTGTATTATTATTATTATAATAATAATTAAAAAAATTATTATTATTTTATTTTTTTTATTTTTTTATACATTTTTGCGACGGGAAAATCATCTCATCGCAATAGGTAATTGCGACGGGCTCGTTGCAATTACCTTTTTTAATTTTTTTAAAAATTTTTTGCAAGGGGAATATTTGCTCGTCACAATAGGCAATTACGACAGGCCCGTTGAAAAAAAAAATTTACTTTTTAGCGACGGGATTAGTGGCCCGTCGCAAATGTTATTTGCGACCGTCTCGTCGCAAAAGCCTTATTTAAATTTTTTTTAAATATATCGACTAGTATTTTCGATGAGAAATATTCCTGTCGCAAATAATACTTTTAGCGATGGGCCCGTCGCAAATAGTGTTAGTTGCGACGCCATTTACCACAACGAGTCATTTTTGACGGACCCCTATTGCAAATAACCCGTCGCAAATGCGCTTATTTCCAGTAGTGCTAAGAAAATGTTGACACTCCCCTAAATATGAGTGTTATATCCCTTTATGAAGATAAAAGGTTAATTATTTTGGTATTAAAACTAATAAGGTTAATATTTACTTCATAGTTTCTATTTTTTATCTAATGTCCTATGTTAATCTCTTAAGTCACATGTTATGCAACCTATAAAAATGAATCGTACAAAACATGAAAAATTATTCAATATAAAAAATGAAAATGAGAAAGTAGAAAATAATAGATAGGTGGATTGGGTTAACCATAGAAGTGGGTACATGGTTTTTACTACCCTAAATCAAGATATTCTAGATATTATCCTAATTCATATGGTGGGTTGGGTTCCTTTGATAGAAACAACCACATTTCATTACTTGTAGTGTATATACCAATGCAATGTTTTAAAAGGATCCCTTCATTAGTAGTCTATATGTACATATCCTTAGCAATGTGACAAATCTATTATGGGAGTTAGCAGTACATATTAGTCCTATAAGAATTATTCAACCTTTTTGTGGATTTCACTTCAAATTCAAGTTCACGATCCATTAGTGCTATATCAAATATATTACCAGCAGATTTGGTGAAAATTTGAAATTCTATTGAATTAAAGAAACATGAATTTAGATCTAAATATTCAAACATCATGTAATCATCTTGTAATTTTTTATATTCTGGAAGGGCCACTGGGTATTTCTCTCCATTCACTCCCTTTAGAAAATATTTAATATTTTTTAGAAGGTTTATATGTTTGAAAAAATTTACATACTCTTCTTAATTTTCACTCTCTAAGAATCCATGTTTTAATCAAATATGATAATTCAATATAGGTGGGTTGGTACTTAATTATTTCTCAATAAAATGAAATATAAATGAGTTTTATATTAGTCAATCTACTTATATTTCTTCAGATTGAATCTCTTTTTTTCTTATGTACATCCTAGAGGCATGTGGTTGGAGTTGGATATAGGTGTTCAAAATCTTCCAATAAATCTTCAAATGCCACCACTACTATGGTTTATTATTTTTTAAATTCTATAGAATGGTAACAGCTTCAAGGATAGAAATGTCATATTTCATGTTACCTCTTATAATGTTACTTTAGAAAGTATCTAACAGTTGGTTATATCCCACATGTATATTATCTAGTGAGGATAATTTAGTGATATCATCAGGAAATGGTAGAGTGAGGTCAGATAGTGGGGTTTCAAATCATTCCTCTACAGTCTCCTCAGGCTGTTCAACATAGAAAGTACAAGTGGAAAGATCTTCCTCCACTTTTTCTTCTTCATGTTGCTTTAAATACTATTCTCTCAATGATTGACAATACTCTATTAATAGTATTATCTGGTTCCTTATCTTCTACATGTCCTCTATAATGTATTCAAACATGGATTTTATTTCATCAAAATAATTCTCTAATTACATCATAGATAATTGAGTCCATTCATAATATGCTTTTTAAAAATTCATCACAAAAGAATGAACTATGTTACACTTTCATTATGAAAATAATGAAAAGGTATTCACTAAATGTTAAACAAAAAAAAATTAATCAACTGGAATCCCTAAAAATGCAAATAAATTTTGAATCACCTCTCAAGGGTTGGTAAAAAATAATATTAATATTATTCCCAATGTTGCATAGTGGATGACCTAGTTCGTCTCTTGAGAAACATTTTTTAGATGACTAATTATTATTTCACTTTATTATATATTTAATATGTTTTTTTGACAAAAAATAATAAAAGAGATCTTGGTTGTGGAGAATGTGTGCATGAATTAAAAATAAAGAATAACTAAATAAATAAAATAATTTTAGTTAGAAATAAGTTTATCCTAGGTTTTTTTATATGGGATATTTTATTATCCTCTATAAATATTCAAAATTCACTCTATAACTCCACCCATTATACATGATATTGTGCCCACTAATTTTGTCTCAATACCTAGTTTACCTCATAAATCTCTTTAATGGACCATATCTCACATCCTCCAATAGTAAATGATGATAATCACATCTCAATCGAATATGTGCAACCATCCTAAACATAAATCCATTAAATATGGTTTCATCTGTCAACAAATATAACATCATCATATAAAATGATACCCAAGTGAATTTAGGGAATGAATTTTAGGTATATAACAGATAAAATATTATTTAAT
Source organism: Viscum album (assembly GCA_963277665.1). Classification (NCBI taxonomy): domain Eukaryota; kingdom Viridiplantae; phylum Streptophyta; class Magnoliopsida; order Santalales; family Viscaceae; genus Viscum; species Viscum album. The sequence continues at coordinate 638,173,227 of OY728119.1, forward strand.
ATCATGTAAAGTATCTTCATAAATCCTTGACACACCGATTGCCACTAGTATAAAATTTCTCTTTAATGTTGATTTTTAACATATATTGAAGCCACTGAAATAAAGAATAATAATTTTGATGTTTTTTTTATAAACCAATACAAAAAAATATTTAAATTTGATCTTTGGTGTTGGTATTTTATAAAACTAACACAAAAAATAATCGTCAATATCATTTTAAACATCATTGTTTAAAAAAATTTATGCAAAAAAGGATTTACATTTTTTGGCATCATTTTTTAAAAAACTGAGGCCAAAAGTACTCATCGGTATCATTTTTTGTGTCAGTTTTTAATGAAACCAACCACAACATGTAACAGAAACGTTTTGGAAGTGTTTTGTAGAAAAACCAATGCCAACAATTAAAAAAATTACTATGTTTTAGATCATTTCTTAATGTTCGATTTGATTGCTTATTGAGATAAACTTGATTTATGGATGAATACTTATTTTCTTAAAAATTTATCATTCTCAATGTTTCGATAGATAAAACTTATTTAAAATAAAACATGAGAAACATGAATTAATATTACATACACCAAATGATATAAAATAAACTTAAGTCTTCAAACATATTTCAATTATTTTAGGAGTTTCCATTAAAATTTTATGTTGTTTATCATCTAATCTCTTAGTTTTTTTGGTATAACTCATTGGGGTGATCGATAATGAATTTTTCAACTTGGTTGGTAAATCTCATATGGTTGTTCTATAGTTGTAACTCCATCATAATAATAAATCATCATTATAAGGAAAATTATATAGATGCTTAGAAATGAAGGAAAATTAAAAAAAAGAAATTATATAATTATCATAGATACCATGTTCAAATCATTAATTAAAGCTTCATTGAAAATTTTATTGAATTGGAGATCTCTAAAATTATGAATGAAAATGAAAATGGATTTATATGTAGTAAATGGAAATATTATCAATGGTGTCGTACTAAAATTCAGCTGGGATTGTAAAAATTGAAGTGCACATTATGAAAAATATTGAATTAATGATCATGTGTATTTTTAAATACTTTTTCACTGAATTTATATTTAAAATCATTGACAAAAAGGGTTTACATTTATTTTTGGGTTTTAGTTTTTAAAAATCCAGTTCCAAAAATACCCATCAGAATCATTTTTAACGTTAGTTTTTAAAGAAACTGATGCTAATACGTTTAAAAATATTGGCATCAGTTATTCAAAAAACTGATATTAGTAATTTTTAAAAATTCCTAATATGTATTATATCATTTCATATGATTTGATTTTATTGGTCTTGGATATAATATAGAGTTAGGGATTAAATGTTATGGATGTTGAAAGTTGAACTTCTCTAAGAGAAGTCTTAACAAAGTTCAACTTTTGAAGGACATACCTTTTCAACTATAATCTTATTTCAGCTTCATGACTAGTCAAATCACATCTTATGAAATCATATAAAACATAGAAATAATTTTATTTTATTTTATTATTATATATTTGTCAATTTGAATCTAGAAATACTTTTTTTTACTTTTTGGTGTCAGTTTTTTTAAAAACCGATGCAAAAAATGATATCGATGGGTATTTTTTGTATCAGTTTTATAAAAAAACCAATTTAAATCATCTTTGGGGTCAGTTTTATTTAAAAATTACACCAAAAAGTCTCAACAAACATATTTTTCATCAGTTTATAAGAAACAAGCATCATATTTTTTATGTTAAGGCACAATTTCTACTAGTGTGCAATATTATAAATTAATTAAAAATTTATAAAACTCAGAATGAGGATTGGATTACTCCATTAAACATACTTAGGGATCCCTTATCATGTTAGTTACTCACCATTGTGAGTGCTATAGAGGTGTTGTGAATGTGTAGAAAGAAATGATATAAGAGATATAGAGATAAAGATAAAAACACTAAGGTTTACTAAAATTCATTAAAATAGTTATAAACAAATTATAAAACCCTGTAATAATTCAACTAAATATTGAACTACCTATAATGGAATAATTATTAGTTTAAATAGATAGTGTATATCTTTAGGGTATTTTTGGGAAGCTTTCATTCATGCAATGTTAAAACTGGAATCTTCTCCACATAATAGTGATTTTCCAAGGTTATCTCAGTTTATTATTATTTTAATGATTCTTGTGGTCTTTATTATATACTTATTTAGTTATCTTTGATTGTTATTTTATCATTCCCTCATTATTTACCATTTAATTCCTCTTTAAAATGGGGTTGGTTATCATTTTAATTTCAACATTTGTTGTAGAGTGTGCCTTGGTACACCTGACAAAAACGTAGAAATTAATTCTTACTAAAAAGGAAAGAAATAAACCATATCATATTACAAATATTACATAACTCACATATGTATAGAAATAATTAGTCAATATTAAAATTTACCCGTATATAAGAAAAATATTTCTTACATAATACATCACAAATATGATTTTTTTCCAAAATTATATTTTTGAATTATATGTAATAGAATTTCATCATAGGTATGAAAAATTGTTCATATACAATAAATCGATATAATTATATTACAATAAATATTAAATACCTAATATATATAAAAGAATTATCATATTTAATACAATTATATCTCACAATATATTTTTTACCTATTCAAATTTCTAATTCATCTCATATATATTGTTTAAATGACCAAAAAATTGGATTAATTATTTTCCCATATTTAAACTTAAAATTATTTAAGGAAATGTAATAAATGATTCCAATAATAATAAAAATAATTAAAATTTTTAATTAAAAAATTTTTTCAATAAACTCTAAAAATATTCCTACAAATTTAATATTTGATAATTTCCTATAAAAAGGTGGGTATAAAAACATTAAATTTCTAAGGATATATCCTATTTAATAATTAGTCATTTTTAATTCAAAAAAAAATTCAACAGTACATTATATAAATTTTTCATGACATCGATGTGGGGTTCCTTGAAATATTCATTGATTGTTTCTTAGTTTATAGAGGATCAATCAAATAGTTCTTAAATAGTCATGCAAATATATACATTAGAAGGAAAAAATGTTTTTATCTTACATATGTGAAATTACACTTCATATTCATATAGGTAATATTTCCCTATAATTGGATATATAATAAGGGTATTGAAGTAGATCTTATGAAAAATCAAGGCCATGTGAGATCTCTTTAAGCCCACTATAGTAAAAATTATAATTATATTTATTATATGTTAAGGTATTTATTAAATATTAATGAAATAATTTTCCAATAATAATCAAGATTTAAACCCATATAATTAAATTAATTTACAATATTTGTTTGTTAAATTTTATTATCAATTCTTTTATGAACATAAAGTCAAATTAGTGGTCATTCCAATAGTGATATCTCCTAATTTAGATAACAACATTAAATAAATGTATAATTAATGTGACTCTATACTAAGATAGTATCTAAAAATATGGTTAGATCATATTTTCTTACCAATATATAAAATAACCTACACCATTATAGACAATTAATTACCAAAATAGGTTTTTAACTTTTTGAAATATTTAACCTTTATCTTAGTCTGACGTGGTCTCGACCTATAGGGATCACATCGACCACTTCTACATAGAGAATAAAAAATAAAAAATAATGTTTATCACATACATTATATTATTTAACAAGATAGGAAATGATAATAATTACAATAAGGGACTAGAAATTTTGGTAGTATACAACTTATCATGTTTATAAACAAACCAAATAAAAGCATAGATTTTAATATTGATTGATTTGAATTTACTAAATAATAAATAATATCATATTGATTTAAAATCATCATCATGGTTTTATAATAGATTAAATTATCTATATAATATAAACATATGTCCTCTCCTCATGTATCAAAATAAAAAACTAATTAACAAGATCTGATAAGTAAATAAAGGTGATAATTTGAAATATCCTGTCATATTTCCTCTAAAAGATTCTAGAGGACGTTCCCATAAATTATATTAAACTAATATAATGATAAAATCATTATAATTAGTAAGAAATATAAATAATATCTTGAACTCTCCTTGGTTATTTGTTTATAATTACCCAGAATAACTTCTATGAGAGGGCTCTCGGCTTCGGCCGAGAGCTCTCTGCGCCGTTAGGGTTTCCTTGGTGACGGGTCTGCTCCAGATCGGTGAGTTTCAGGCGGGATATCCGGTGTTGGTACTCGGTGGAGGCGGGGGTCACAGTGATAGTGGATCTTTCGGCCTTAGCGAAGGCGATCTTTGGTGGACTTTTTTTTGCTTTCGGCTTCTTCGTCGAGTGGCGCGACAGCTTTAGGACAGCGGATCTCATCGCTGGGTTCGGGCTGGGAATCGGAGCGGTGTTTGGCCTTCCGGTTTCAGATCTGGTTTCAAACAAGATCTTGTGTGCCGATGGCTATGGATAGCGACGAGGGCTGGGAATGGGAATTTTGGAGTGGCGGTCATCACGGCGTGCTGCAGTCATCGGGGGCTTCGGTCTGCAGCAGGGTTGACGACGGCACAAGATCTGATCTGCTCAGATCTGGGGTTCTGACGTGGGGGTTCGTCTCCATGGCGATGGATCTAAAGGGATTCAGGCTGGTGGCTTCTAGATCTCGGAAACGTGATCTGGTCGGATTGGCGGTGTGGGGCGTGTTCTGGTCATTGGAGGGTGCCAATGAGGTCGCGATGTGGCTCTGATGGTGCAGCGTTTCTGGTGATTTTTTTCACTTTTAATGGGTTTTCCCACTGGGATCTTCTATCATGTCATCTCATTCTATGGGTGAGTGTCTCTGAATGGGTTTTGTCCCTGTGGACCTACAGGCTTGTAATGGGTTTTACCTTACCCAACCCAAAAGGGATTACTGTCTTTTTTCTTTTTCTTTAATAAAGGGGCTTGACCCCAAACCTTTTTGGACCAAGAATAAATTCTTTTAATTTTCGGATAATTAGGATACTATATCAAATAGGTTATTATTTCCTATTAATATAATAACCATCCAAAAACCATGGTTTTATTTAATAATATTCATATAGAATAAGAAATTATTAATCTATCTTTTAGGTAAAATTTTTCATGTTTAGGAAAATTTTATATGTAGAGGCCTCGTTTTTAGGAAATCAAGCAATCAATAACACCCCAAGTATTCCATGGTTAGTTATATTTTAAAAGTTTTCCAATCCATGTGAATTTTGATGTTTTTTTATTATTTGAGGATTTGATATAGAAATAGGGTTATAATTTGATTATTTTCCCCTGTTTTTTACTAATAATTTTTGTAGATGAAAGTCCACACCATTATAGTGGGAATTACAATGTTGTGGGAGGCTACATAAGATAATGTTTTTGAAGTGGATTTCTAGGCACATGGAAATACGAGGGTTATGTAACTAATAATATGATTATTCTATAAGGGGTGGATATAATAATTATTTTTCACTCCATATGAGTTCATTTTTTCATGATCCAATAGTTCATGTAAGAATTTGGCCCTGGGATTGGATTTTACATTATGCCCCATGTTTCCATGCTATAATACCCCCCTTTAAAATTTTTTATCATTTTATTTAAATGGGTTCAACATGATAGGACTATTAAATTGAGTTTCCACAATCCTTACCCTAATATTCTAGAAACACCCCCTCTCTTCCTTAAATATTTTTTTACAAGTTTGATTTATGATCCATTTTTTATCATATTCCAGTTTCATCTGGCCTATAGAATCAATTGAAGTAAGAATAATTTTTTATTTATTGAGAAGGATGTATGAATTTATATTAATATATAACCTTATAAAGATTTATAATGACCTTATGTGTTGTTTTATATCCTTTTATCTTGTTGTGATATGTGTATAAGAGGTGAGATTTTTTAACACTTGGATCGTATGGTTTTGGGTAGAGTGTTCCTCGTGTTCATGTTATGGGTAGTGGTTGGGCATGTCAGAAAATATATTAATGATTATAGTATCTATTGGATGTTAGTTAAACCATTATTATATGTTGATATGAATTATTTAGGTCATGTGAATTCACCCTAAAAGGGTGGAAGAAATTGATCGAGGAGCCTTATGGATAGTTTATTATAGACATGGATAAATTTCTGATTTACATTTAATTTTTTATTAGAAGGTATTGGGTTGGTTTTTGGGAGATATTAATATAGACATTGGATGCCTTTCCCATTTTTCATTACATTTTTATGATAAGGCTTTGATATTCTATATGTCTAGTATTTTTATGAACATGATTCATATTTAACATTTTTATTTATATTGTTTTCATAACGGATCGATAAGTTGATGGGATAAGATAGATATAAACATATGTTGCATTTCCCATTTTCCTTTAAATTATTCTGAGTAGTGTTTTAGATTCCTTAGATATAATATCAGTATAAATACAATTTTACATTACAATTTGTGTATATATTATAATGATAAGGGGTCGAGATGCATACGGAACTATATATGTATACACATGTGAGGCATTTTCCATTTTTCATATAATTACATTAATAAAAGTTTGATTTTCCTTGTGGTGAGATAATTGTATGTATGGGAACTTATTCTCTCACCATACATACATTATTATAATGATATCTTCCAACTTGTTTTTGAACTGGCTAAAGGAGGTGTGGTATCTCCCTAGGTGTCCTGTTTACACTTTAGGGTATGAAATTTATTATTATTGTTTTATTTTATTATGATTATTGGAATATCACTTCGTGCATGTATTTATATATTATAAATTTATTTAGGGACATCATGGGTGGTGGAATAATGAGTTATATGCACTCCTTACAAAGGAATCCCAACTTGTATATGGAAATATTGATTCATGACATACAAAATAAAAAGGGACCTACTGTAGATGGATAAGATTGAGATCTGTTTTCATAGATTTGAGGCAAAACCATGAAGGGACTCAAGCCAAGGCCTATACTCCTCTAAAGTGTTTTTCTATTTTAGAATGATTTTGTATATGATCTACCCATGGGATACCATGTTTACTTATGTATGAATCATGTGACATTCCAATAACTCATTTTTATGTAGCATCTGTTATGTTATTCTTGTATGTTTAGAACTTTTCTATAATGTTCATTATAGTTGTTATATTGTTCTTAACTATTATTATTACCACATTCATGGATACTTATGGTTATCTATACTATATATTATAGTCTCTATGTGGTTACCTATGGACTCATAGTACTTGTTGAAATCATATATAATTTGGGGATGTGTTATTAAGGTCGTGTAGGGCCACTGTTTAGTCCAAAAATGGGTAATCCTAGATGGGAAATAAGATTTTTGTATTAATGGTTTTTTTAATAATATTAACATATGGTTAAGGTATTTAGAATTTTGATATTTTTTGAGATAGAGGATCCACCTTATTTCTGGAAGTAGTTATCACTTATATAGGGAAATCCATGGTTACAAGGTACAGGATTATTGTTATTCATTTTTTGTCATTATTTAGTTCTAAATAATGGAAATAATGTGTAAGTTATGAGTTATTTATTTACATTTATAATGGAATAGAAAGACTATATGTGTTCATTCATTATACATTGTATATGGGATTCCAATGAAATTCATATCTTTGGTTATTACTGAGAAATTTGTTATGATATGAGGCTTGGTTATTTAATGTGTCCAAAAATGATTTTATAGATTCAAATTATATGACTTGTTCAAAGAACTATAATTGACCAATATCATATTTTGGTTATGTTTTTAAATGTTGATTTTTGTTTTAAAATAATTTTATATGTTTTTTTTGTACATTATGAGTGATTAGTCAGGGATAGTTAGTGAACTTGCATTATTGAGATCCTTATGTAATAGGGAGTCTATATAGAGTTTTAGGGTGTGATTTTTGTTATTGATTGTCCTATTTATGATAAAAATACCATTGATAGAATGTTATTCAAGTCATGAATTTTTAATTATAGTAACATGACACAACGATGATTGATTTTTGAGTTTGAGGGGGGTGGGATGTGCTTACCCCATTAGAGGTTGTTCTAGAACTCCCTATTTTATTGAGACTACATATTGATCAGTAGATCTTAGAGATTTTGATACAGGTTATTTAATTTATGGGACTCACATTTCCATGAGTGGTTCCTTTCTCGTTATATCTAAACAAAGATATATATTTATATAACCCACCATTAACTACTAGAGAAAATAGACCACATGTTATTGAGTTCATGGTTATGTCATTGTAGAATATATTTTACAATATTGAATCACCCCTTGATGAAAGGTTAAATATTTCTGTCTATGTTTTATGAGGCTCATGGAAGTTCTTGTGATTTATCCAAGGATATAATGATTGGTATGAGTGGTTTTCCTATAAATAATTTTAGGCACATTTTTTCGAGTAGTTATTTCTTATGTTGTTGAAGCATTACAGGGATTTTGAGTTTATTTGTCTTATTTAGGATAGCTTGTAAATAATGGACTATGATGATGTTATATAAATTTAATTTATCTCTACTAATTAATTTTTAGTGTTAATATTTCCATGGTATGTAATTTTCAGGATAGATTGAGTCATTTTAAATGGGTTTACATGAATATATTTCACTTTAATTCCATTTATGAGGTGAAAAAATAGGCCTTTATATCTAAGATGAGACTAGTAGGAAAGGTTATATGAGTTCATTTTAATTCATATTATATATTCATGAATAGTTCCAATGGAAGTAAAAAAGTAGAGATATGATGATTCTATCTTGAGAAATGTTAAAAAAACTCAGCCAGGTTTATGGTTCATTTTATTTCCTATAAGGGAAGTCTCTTATTATATGTTATTAGAGTTTAATACTAGAGAATACATTACTCTAGTGCTAATAAAAACATATAGAGTTTAAATCATGTGGGATGATGGAACATATATAACATTTTTAGATATTTTCATAGATATATAGTGGGTATGTAATGGTTTGGGTTTTGGGATCTAGAGTGAGATCGTGTGTCTTACCCTAGGGAAAGAGTAAGATTTAATTTGGAAGGTCGCATAATGGGTGTGGGAGTTGTGATCAGGGCTAGGAATAGTAGAAGGGTAATTATTTGTAGCGTATTTAAGGATTATTAGGAACGTTAAAAGGCTCAATGTAACAAAAAATTCATTATCTTTATTTAGTATTGGGAATTTATCATGAGTGCCCATCATTGTTACATGGTCCAATTATAGAAGAATTCACATTAGAAGTCGTTTATATTGGATCAAGTTTATAGAGAATTCGGGTTGATAACATAGTATTTTTATAGGGGTATGTCAATCGATATTCCCTTAGGGGTTTAATATAAGGGTATTTGGGGATATCTAGAGTTACCATTCATGATTAGTGTGTATTAGATTCCATGGTATTTAATTTTATTAGAGATATTTAGTTTTGATATGATCCTTGGGGTGGATTGGAAGAATTGTTTCCGAATGCACATCAACTGTTATCATCGACGGGTGTCCCTCGTGTTTGTTGAGGGTTATTATTATAACTGGTTTAGATATTGTTAATAGTAGGTTGGACTTTTAGACCTAAAAATAATTAGTTTATTGTAATATTAACCAAATTTTCTAGTGTTGTTTTTTTGGATGAATGTTTTATATAGCGTGCATTTTCTATTATTGTTAACTTGTTTTACAAAATCTTTCCAAAGAACATAGTATGGTTTCTGCCTAAAACATAAGTTGATTTTATGATTGATATAATTCTAGTAATAGAGGTCATATCCATCCCTATAAAAAAATATATATCCTAAAGAGCTTTAAGAGATAAGTATTTATATATAATTACTTAAGTTGTAGTAATTTTGTCATTCATGCATGACCTCTTAGGGTGCTTATATTTAATTTTCCAAAAAATAATGATGGTTCATTGAACTAAAGAGTGATTTATTATAGGTTAAACTAAATCATGTTCAGGAACTAATATCATATTCCATGTATGGATGATCTATATAACAACATAAGGGGGATAAAGTGGTACTCTAAGATCAAATTGAGACAATGATATCACCAGTTATTTGTAATGCTAGATGATATTCCTTATAATTATTTAAGGATTAGGTATGATCTGGGTGACTTTATTTTGAAAACATTAATTATGATAAATATAATTTAAATGATCATATAATTGATGAATAAGGTCTTCCATCCAAACAATGATTCATTTGTGGTCATTTTCTTGGATATTATGGTGTACACCTAATTAAGAGAGGATCATGCTCTACATCTGGAGATTATAATAACAAAACTGATAGAGCCTCAAGTTATTACCAATATCTTGATGTGTTAGTTATGGATAAGATATTATTTCTTATGGAATTGAATATCTAAAGAATTCATATCACTAGAAACTAAGATGGTTGACTCCACATTTTTTCAAGAAAGACCCAATATTATTATTAACATTTATATCTTCAAGGGATTCATTTAATACTAAAGGTAATAAATTTAGGACTTAGATTAATTGGAAACACCAATAAAATATTTTCTAATAATTTATTGATTTATGAGTGGTCTAATATTTAGGATAGATCCAAACATGTGCTAAATTTTAGGTTGAAATCTATGATTATATACACCTTACATGATATGGGTAAGAAATATAGCCTATATTTTAATGAATTATAGTTGTTTGATAGAGTATGTTCCCATTGGGATGTGTGATTAGTCACTTATAGACATAAAAAAGATAATTTTGCATGATAGGAACTACTTGAATCATAATTAAAGGTTGGTTTTTGTGGTTTATACCCTAAGATGTTGGTGTCATTATTATTGGGTGAGAGTTTAATGGTGTATACCTATTACAAGATCCTGAAATACATGCTTTCACATCATGGTTTTTGTAATAATATTAACTCTAGTACTTGGATCAATTAGTTATTTTATTACATTGGTATATAATATATATATCATTATATAGAGAATCTAATGACTTTTCAGTCTTAGGAAACAAAAAAAAAGTTGTTTGACATTACAATGAAAACTAAAAAAACATCATCTCATTACATGAAGACATTATTATTATACTTTAAAAAAATCATATATCTCACCCTTCTTGGATTCCTATGGAAATGAGAAAAAATGTAAATGTTGAGCTTATATTCTCAATAAGAAGTATTTTATAATAGAATCTAGTATAACATGAGCATTTAATAATCAATATGGAGAGAATAAATCATGAGAATAATTCCATAATGAAATGAAAGTGTGGTAATAATATATCCATGTATAAAAAATAAAGGCATGGATAATAATAATTCATCATATATTAATGGAAATATATAATGTCAGAAATCTTAAAAATATAATCAAGGCCTCAATCCAAAAATATATTTAATAAAATGTAAATACACTCCCATTTCCCTATCTGAGTTGTCTCATGATAAGTACCAATGCATTGAGGGGATATGTAATTCTAGTCCCCAACCAAACAAAAATACTCCAATATATTCCATCACATAATAAGTAATTACATATAATATGGTCAAAATATTAATAATATAAATACATATAATATTTTATAAATGGGGAATATCTTAGAATATATTCCCATATATGATAAAGGATTATATGTCATTAAAATATATTTCCCAATATATGAATTAATGAATATATCTATGTGTAATTCCTAAGGAAAATGGGGGATTCACAATTATCATATAAACACATTTAACAAGTGGTTAATATGATATTGTAGTTATTTGGTGTTCAAAGAGACTATGATGATTAATGTTTCTAGGTAGATGAATATATATATTAAACGTTTTGAGTCCAATTAATGATAGATAAATCCTGAATGATATTTTGAAATGTTCCTGTCAATCATCCCAATCATATTCCTCAGGAGTGTCAAACTAGGTGCGTTGTAAGGGCCTATTCCCTATGAACTAGAATAATTATTTGGATACACCCAACCAACTATTATTTAGGTTATTAACCCTATATGAATATTTTCCAAAACTACATCCACATTTTTGTTTCTCGGAAGGTATTTCTTTTCTAAAAAAACCACACACATTATATGTAACTAAAATTTTAGGATATTTCTATGGTTAGTGGTATTTTTTAACATTATAAACACTTATAGAGGTGGTATAATGAGAGGAAATAATTATATCACATTATTAAAGTAATAATTAATTTATAAGAATTAATCATAATAACATTCTTAATATTAAATAATAGTAATTGAAATGGATTAAAAAAACAGAGTATGTGAATATATTAAAACCCCTTACCTTGAGAGATAGATAATTAGAGATTAATAATAGAACCATAGAAAAATAGAAACTCCATGGAGAGATTAAAGAGAGGTAAAAAAATATTGGATGGATGTGGAAAAAAAATTGGAGTGGATAGGAATGGGAGACTGGGTGAGTATTTATAAAACATGTTGTGGAATTGTTTATTAATTACTAAAAATAATCCTTGTAAATATTTATTGATGAAAAATCAAAAAAAAATCTTAATCAGGGTTTTGATTAATTTTTTGGGAAAAAAGACATGTAGTTTCTAATTATAATTAATTCAGATATGAAATACAATATTTTATATAATTTTGGCCTTGGAAATGAAATTTTCCCCCAAAATAATTTTTTTAAAACATAATTTATATTATAAACTTTAGAAAGATTATTATTGGTTTAGAAATGGAATTTTATTTATTAAAATATCTACTATTATTACAGTAACATATTTTTTTATCTTGGGTTTTATAATTTTAATTGTTACATCATTTTTAAAAAATTATGAGCTAATAATTCTTACCATATACTTATAGTGCATTTCACTATTTATCTGAAAATTTGATTGTGTTAGAAAATTATGAAATATTCACCAATGGAAAATTTCAACATGATAATTTTAAAATAAACTTCGTTTTTATGAAAATATTTTTCTATAAATGAGAATTTTATTTAATAAATAAAATAATTATGTATTTTGAAATCGGGTATTTAGAACCTAAAACAAAAAACTGTTTTTATTTTATTATTTTCACATAAGATATATATGAATAATTAAATTGCTATAAAGTTTTCAATATAACTTATTATTATTTATTATTTATATCATTTTAAATTGGTTTAATTTATTTAATGAATCATGTGTTTGTATCACTGTAGTATTACTATAATAATAGTAAAATTTTAAACATTCAAATTATAACACTAATATTGCCAAGGGTTATATTCTAATGGTCAAATTATTAATTATCATATTAATCCTTATATATAGTTTATTATAAATCTATCATTCATATATTTCCCTTTATCTTATACACAATATGTATTTCTATATTTTTTTCCTTTCTAAGAGTAATGTATCTCGTATACTTGTTATTATACTTCAAGTATGATCCTAAAATGTTTTATATAATGGTTCTATAGCATTCTTTTACATGTTTTATGGTACATTCATTAGTTGTTGTAAAAAATTAATTAATAATTTTTCTATTGTATTTTAATATATAGTACCATTAAAAGGACGTAATGAAATGTGCCCTGTGAAATAATTTGTGTCATAGAGTGTTTATTTATAATGGTCAAATATCATGTGTTTCATTCTCTAACTCCAGAAAATAATTTATTCCATGAAATTTAGGGTGTAAATTAATACATGAACAAATGGGGCGACTCTTCCTCATTTATTCCTCTAGAACACATAATGATTCCCCAAAAAAATGATTTCTCAAAAGTACATTCACAAGATGGGTTGTTTGATTGTACAACACATTCTCTATTTTTTCATGAATATAGATAGATTCTTCCTTATAGGATAAATTGGGTTCGAGCTAAATATCCTTGGTAGATATTATATGTGAATAGTCTAGAATATACTTCCTTAGAATTGATACATGTATGAATCCATGACCATTATAGATTTTTTTTGAAAATGTAAATGATAATCCATATCTCTAATTCTCTCTAAGATCTTAAAGAGCCTATTGGACCATAAAATTAAATTTCCCTTTATTTAAATTCATATAACTTCTATACATATTCATACTTTCAAGAATAAATTATCACTAATTTGGAATTACAAGTCATTCATTTTTTTATTAGTATAGATTTTATATCTTCTCTAGGATGTCTTAATATTATTTTAGATAGTTCTCACTTTCTCAATTGTCACCTCAGCGAGTTCTGGACAAACAATAATGCATTCTACAAATCCATCCCAACATGTTAGAGTATGAAATATCTTCCCATATATGGCCTTATATGGTGTTATTTGTATTCCTCAGTAGAATATATTTTTATAAAAGGAAATAGTAGAGGTAAGTATTGATCCCATGTTTATTCGAAGTCGAGTTAACGCAACTTATGTATATCATATATGTATTATATATTACTTTAAAAGTGTCCATCTATTTTTCGGTGATTAGCAGTTATCAAATATACCTCATTGTTAAAATCCTTTTGAAGGGTCCTCTGAAAATTTGATACAATATGAAGGTAATTATTATATATTGTAGAAAAAGGTTCACCATGAATTCTCACAATTTCGTTGATATAGAGACATGTGATACTTTCAAGTGGTATATCCTCCATTATTTCTAAGAAATAAATAAATGTAATGTAATCCATAATGACCCATATATAATTATTTATTATAGATTTATTTGGTAGCCTATTAATAAATTCCATTGAGATATTGTCTTGAAAAAACATAGGTTTCGGGAATAGATTCATGAAACCCTTTGGATATTTCTGCTCATCCTTTTCCTATTATTATACCAAGTATCTATACAGATGGTGAAAAATTTACTACATTAGGTTATCCAACAATAATTTCTCATTTAAATCTCTATACATATTAGAACTAACATGGTGTATAGATAATTTTAATCTATGAGATGAATCTAGTAACTCCCACTTCATCTTTGGTACTAGTTGTATATATAATCACATATAAAATTTTATCCTTCCATATACATAGATAAATTTCTCTAATTTATACTATTTTACATATTTTATATTACTCTAAATACCATTTTTATATTGTTAATACTTTTTTATATTCTCTAGTATATTTATTTTTGTGATTACCTGAAAATGAATGTTGTTCCCCTTCCATAATAATTTTCATATCTAACTTTATTAAATCATTGTATATAGTATCATTAATGATCTTCATCATGGAAGGAACACCATTACAATTTCTACTTAGTTCATATTCCTCCTTATTTTCCTTTCATGGGTGGTAATGTATTAAAATAGTTTAGTATTTAAGTAATTATATTCGTCTCAATTTATTCATATTAATATATCTTTGTGTGAATATATGATTCAATCATCTTTGATTGATATATATGTCATATTTTCACCATAAAGGTAGTTCATCTATATTTTCAAGGAAAACATTGTATCTTACATTTCTAGATCATGATATGGATAGTTATACTCATGGGTCATTAATATCCATGATCAAAACTCAATAACCCAATCATTTTGTATTAGAGAATTACCTAGTCCATTTTTATGCATCATTATATATAATGAAGCATTATTTTTCTAATATTTAGGATATCATATGTGAATTTATTAGTCAATTATTTATCTCTTTAAATATTTCCTCGCAATATTTAAACCATGTGAATTTACCCACTTTATGTGTCATCATGGTTAAAAAATTATGCAACTAGGAAAAACATTCAAAAAAAATACTGATAGTAACCATATAAGGAAAAGAAAAATATGTATCTTGTTAATATTCATTGGTGTGGCCCATTCATTAAAAAACATTTCCTTGATGGGGTCAACCAATATTCCATATATAGAGACAAAATTTCAAAAAAATGCACTTATTAAAGCTAAAATTCATAATTTCTGAATTCCTAATATAACTCATTCTCCCTTAGTGTCTCAAGGATGATCCATAAATAATCATAATTATCTTTATATGTCTTATATTATATCAGAATATCATTAATATAGTCCACAATTTATTTATAATGATAATCCATGAATACTCTAATCATTATATCCATAAACATAGAGATAAATTAGTTAACCCATATGTAATTAATGTAATCTCATAATTTCCATACTTGGAGCCGAAATCCAAATTTGTTGCATCTTTCATATTGACGTATAATTGATGATAACAAGAATGGAGATCAATATTGAAGAATTACCAAGACCATTTATTCTATCAAATAAATCATCAATGTATGTTTATGGATATATTTCATGATATTAATGGAATTTATTTCCCTACAGTCAATGCATAATCTTATAGACCCATTCGTCTTCTTCAAAAATATAATAGGTTCTATCTAAGTTGAAATACTAGGGTGAATGAAACTGTTATCAAAAAATTATTATAGATATTTTTTAATTCTCCCAATCCTATTGGATCCATCCTATAGGGTTTTTGATATAGGATTTACATCAAGTATAAGACCAATATAGAATTAAACTCCATGATCATGAGTGTATCCAGGTAATTAATTTGGTAATAAATCAACATATTATGTCACAATAGATGAATCCTCTATTCTAAAGATATCATCATTCATTAATTCATCTTCTCAATGAATTTTATTATGGGGAGATAATTAAGGTGTATTCAAGCATGATTTAGATTGTGTATTATACTATCTAAAGACAAGGTATTCCATATTTCCATCACAAATCATAATCTCTTTCTCGTGTGAACAAATTTTCACATTATAATTTGAAATTAAATCTATACCAAGGATTACATCAGAGTCAACCATAAGTATGATAATAAATGTTTCAAATAGGATGATTCTATGTGTAATAATGGGAACCTACTAACATTAATTCCCCATCCTTAAACATTACATAATCTTGAGTTGATTCAAGAATTCACATTTATGATCATTCAGGATTGGAGTTTTATAAACCCATGAAATCATATGAATCCTAAAAAACTTCATAGAAATCAGAAATCATAAATGTAACGTGTTTCATCCATATCATATATACATTGTAGATTTCACATCTACATAGTGAGTAAGAATCATGGTTTCATTTGGAATACCCATCACAGTATATTCCATAAATCTATTAGGATAAACCTTATCATTTAACTTCTTCCCATTACCCAGTTCATTGGAGAGCTATCACAGGCTCATCCACCCTTAGTTTATCACAAAATCCCTTGTACACATAAGTAATACTCAATAACCAGAATATAATCATAACACATTAACATGTATAAAGGAAAAAATACCATTTCCACATTTCAAACACAAAATATCATTTACATAATCAATCCATTCTCCAAACCATTTTCAATACCAATGTATGTGAAAAGATTTTATGGTATTTATTTTCTTTTTAGAACATTTATTATTATATAGGAATCCATATATCAAATAATGGTCTTAGTAGCGGATAGGTTTTTGTCGCCACATATTTTAAAAAAAATTCGTTTTGTTGTTTAGTAAAACACTTCTTATAAAAATATTCCTTTTGAAAACCCTTGAATGAAATTAATGTTAAAGTGTTTTTTTATAAACCATATAAAAAAGGTGGTGTATATTATTGAAATAAACCCCATTGAAAGGAGATTGAGATGAATTCCCTTACAAAGAACGTATCATTAGTTTAAGGATTAATCAATGACATAATTATTTGGGGAAAATATAAATACACAAAATATATGAGGATATTCAGTGTAACAAATCAGAGGTCATTCACACATATTCATTGAGAAACAAAACCAATGACATGTATATTTAACTCAATGAATTGAAATTGAGTTAATATTTCCCTCATTATGAGTCTTACTCATCATGTAAAATATTTATATTCATGAATAATAAACTTAGGTTAATTTATACTTTATTGAAAACATTTTTCAGGTTTATTATTATTTTATTTCACTTATCACTATGTTATAAAAATTAAATAATTATGTATGTTCATATCAGAAGTTTTTTTTGTATTTAGTACTTCAGTAGAAAATGAACATAGTTTTGGTGTCACTAGTCTATGTGAACATAAGTCCATCATCTTGAGAGTAATATTCATTACATTATTGTTATATTTATACATAAATTATATCTTTAAATAAAACCATGAAGTGTGGTTATGAAAAATGAACAATGTTATTGTCATGTATGTTTAGTTTTTAGAATTTAATACACAGAAGTCGAAAAAACAAAATTTAAAATTAATCATGTTGTCAAAATAAGAAAATGGGTTTTTAAAAAGTAAAAACCATAAAAATATTGACGTGTGTTAATATCAACTTTCAATGTGAAATTACTTCCAATGACCAAAATGGGATTAAATGATAAAAACATAATCTAAATATATTTTAAAACTATTTCAAATGATACTATAACAATACAAATATATTAATGGAAAAAAGATATTTTGGATTAAAATTCAGTATTTTCACTATTCATTACAATATGAATTTTATTAGAAAAATAGAAAACGTTTTACCATGGTAAATTTTGTTGTCCCACTTAAAAATAAGAAGTTTATTTTTGAAAAATATA
This sequence comes from Viscum album, assembly GCA_963277665.1. NCBI lineage: Eukaryota > Viridiplantae > Streptophyta > Magnoliopsida > Santalales > Viscaceae > Viscum > Viscum album. The sequence continues at coordinate 638,191,764 of OY728119.1, forward strand.
ACATATAAAGGTAAAAAAGCTATATTTAAATATGGTTATCCATAAAAAGGTGGTAAACCTACCTTTTAAAATATATAATAGTATTTTAGGCTTAAAATTGGATTTATACCCATTTTAAGCCTCTAAAAGTTACTAGAAGAAAGTAAAAACATTTAATAAACATTTTTAAACACAATATAGTTTTTGTGTTAATTCCCTCTAATACAACGTCTAGGTGATATTTAAAATTTAAAACAATAATATTAATTATGAATTATTTTTTGGTATATCTCAATATTGTGTGCAACAAAAGATTTTGGAGAAACCCATTTTTGTGTGTCGGGTAGGCTATCGAACATAGTATCCCCTTTTAAGTAAAATTTATATATAATTAATAAATACTAATAGATAAGGAAATGAATTATTATATAATTACCTATGATGTTATATTCTTCCCCCTTTTAGTAAATTGTGTCCTCACAATTTTATTCACTTATCAAATAAGTTGGGGTATTTCTCCCTCATAGCATTGTCATATTCCAATATTTCCTATTCAACCATATGTTTTTTTATAAAACCTTAACCTTATGAATCACGTTGTTCCGCAACACTTTCTCTCAATGGTCAAGACTTTGGATTGTTTATTCGTCATAGGAATGATTCTCTTCTAACTGAACTACTTATAGACTCAAAACATGAAATGGATATGACAAATACTTTCTCAACATTGAATGATGAAAAATATTGTGTACCTGGGATATACATGGAGTCAATCCACTCTATAGGAAACTGATCCAACTTTTTATAGGATTTTAAAGGATCCAATGAACTTCATACTCATCTTCCCTTTCTTACAAAAACTTATCACACTTTTCCATGGTAAAACTTTTAGAAAGACATGATCACCTGCCTCAAAATAAACATCCTTCCTCTAGTTATTCACATAACATTTCCTCCTGCTATGAGCTGTAATCATGTGTTTTTGAATGAAATGAACATTTTATTCCATCTCTTTTACCAATTCTGGTCTCACCAACATCCTTTCTCTTACTTCATCATAAAAATCTATATTTCAACACTACTTTCTAAATAATTCTTCAAATGGTTCCATCTGTATACTAGAATGAAAACTGTTATTATAAGAAAGCTCAACTAAAGAAATATGTTGTTCTCAAATTCCCTGGTAATATATTGAATAAGCATTTAACATATTTTCTGTGGTCTGAATTATTCTTTTTGACTACCCATCTAATTGAGGATGAAAATTTTTACCAAAATATAATTCAATTTCCAATGACTTCTGGCGGTCTTTTCAAAATATTGAAGTGAACCTGGGATCACGATCAGATAAAATGGAGAGAGGAACTCCATTTAACCTGGTTATCTCTTTATGATACAATAGATAATGTTGATCTAGAGAAAATGTATCTTTAATTGGATGAAATGATAAAATTTAGTCAATCTATCAATAATAACTCAAATCGCATTGTTACCTATTGAAGTATTAGGTAGTACCACTACAAAATCCATGGATATATATTCTCATTTCCACTCTAGTATAGGAAATGGTTGAAGCATAATTTTTGGTATCTTTTGACATTATTTAACCTAGTGATAATACAAACACTTCAGAGTAAAGTCAGCAATATCTCTTTTCATTCCATCCCACCAGTAATAATCTGAAATATCTATATACATCATAGTGCTACAAGGATAAACTGAAAATAGGGAACTATGAGCTTTACATAACAACTCCTTTTTCAAATGTGAATTACAAGGAACACATAATCTATTATAAAACCTCAAAAAACAGTCTTTATCATAGAAAAATTCACGAAACATACCATTTTGAACTAATTCTACCTTTTTCTGCAATACATTGTCTTCCTTTTGTGCTTTCTTAATTCTGTCTGATATAGATGATTTCCCTAAAACATAAAACAAAATGCTGGAATTTCATGCACCAAAAATTTCCATGACAATGTATAACAAATCATTAATCAAAGGGATGTGTTACAAATGTAACATAGTTAATGTAGAATTACTTTTCTTTATTAAAGAAATGGAAATTTTTTTGATTTTCTTGTATGGTAATGAATCATGTAGTCATAATCCTTGATTAGTTACAACCATCTTCTATATGTCATGTTCAATTATTTCTTAGTGAATATATACTTCAAAACATTGTTGTAAGTATAAATTTATCATTTTACTCCATATAGATGATTCCTCCAAAATTTTAATGCAAAAAAAGAATATAATCTAATTTTAAATCATGTATTGGGTAATTTAACTCATGATTTTTCAATAGTCATGAATCATAAACAATTACCTGATTATTCTTCATTTGGGAATAGCCATGTCCCTTCAATGAAGCATCATTTTATATAACAAATTCACCATTTCTAGAAGGCAGTTCCAAAACTGTAGAATTCACTAATATTTTTCTCAATTCCAGAAAACATTCATCACGTTATTTTGTCAAAAAGAACATAACGCCTTTTCGAGTTAACTTAATCAGTGGGATAGATACCCATGTAAAATTTTCAACTAGCCTCTGGTAATAAAAAACTCAAATTAAAAAATACTAATCTCGGTTATATTTGTAGGTCTTAGCCATTATTCAACAACTTTTTTGTTATTAAGATCATTAGTTATTTAATCTTTAGAAACAAAGAGACTAAGAAACGAATTTTTTTGTAACCAAAACTCACACTTGTAAAATTTTCCATACAGTTTCTTTTCTTTTAAGGATTACAAGACAACCTTAAATAACTTTTATGATCCTCTTTACTTTTAAAATAGACCAGAATATCATAAATAAACACAACCACAAACTTATCCAAGAAATCATGGAATATTATATTCATATGATCCAAGAATATCGTAGGTTAATTAGTTAACCCAAATGGCATAACTAAAAATTCATAATGGACATATCTAGTATGAAACACAGTCTTTAGAATGTATTCTACCATTACATTCAACTGATGGTACCCCAATATCATTTTAGACTTCGAAAAATATTGTGAACCCTAGATATGATAAGAAAATCATCGATATGAGGAAAAGGATAATTTTTATTAATAGTTATTTTATTCAAAGATCTATAATCAATGATAAGTTTTATTAAACTATCATTCTTTTCCACAAACAAGACAGGATCACCCCATGGTGACGTGCTTGGTCTAATTAAATCTTTATCATAAAAACTCTTATAATTTCTTATTCAACTCTAAAATTTCAATCTAATCTATTCGGTAAGGGGGTTTTGAAATTTACTTAACATCAAGAACTAAGTCTATTGTAAATTAAACATCTCGATTAGGTACAGTAATAAGAAAACCATTAGGAAAATCATAAAGATACTCATTTATGATGAGCAGATCATTAATCTGAATATTTCCTTTATTTTCAACAATATGTGTAACATAACATTAATTACCATCATTAAATAGTTTCCCAAATTCCTGATATGTTATCAATTGTAAGGTTTCATTATAATACATAAACAGAAAGTATTTCTAAAAAGAAACTTATTTAGATCTATAGTAAATCTTAGCATGGTAAATAGAAAGCTAATACATACCCCCAATAACATCAAACACTTATAGATACAAAACAACAAGATTTACATGTAAATTAGTTCCATAAAAAATGAAAAGAATATTAATATCATTAATCTTTACCTCAATATTTCCCCCTTGGGTTTTTACCATAAGTTTCAGATTCATTTCTTAAAATAGAATTCCCAATTTTACCAGAAAATTTCTCAAATATGAAAGAATGTGTAGAGCATGAATCAAAAAACACAATGGAATAATCTGGAAAAAATCAATGTAACTATTACCACTTCAATATATGGGCCAAAATCTTCTGAATTAGTTGAAAATGATTTCATCATACACTTATGTTTATAGTCTAATTGCTTCCCTTCATTCTAGTTCTTCATCAGACACTCATTTTCTTGATGACTCATCTCATTACACTTGAAGTATTTAACTGGCTATAAATTATATTTTTTTATTACCACTATAATTGTGATTTTAAATGAATTTATGAGCCTTATGATGCATATTAACACATCAGAAGTAGTTAATATAATTCAAAAGGGGTTCCTTAGTGTGATTTTTACCAAAATTTTAACATACTATGAAGTTAATTTTCTTAACATTTTGCTTTTTTGGAAAATTATTCCCTTTTACCTACCACCTCGACCACTTATTCTTTTTTTGTCAAATAAAACCTAATCATCAGAAAACTCAATTTCCACCTTCTCCATAAATTGAACAAGTTTTTCATAACTATTAAACTCATGATAATTAAATTTTCTTTAGTACTATGGTATTAATATTAAGTAAAAAACTGTTGATTTTACTATCAATATCTTAGATTCAATTTCAAGTGTAGCTTTTTGGTAGAGTAAATGTCACTTCATATATTTCCCCAAATTCATCCTCCTACCATAATTCAAAGAATTATTTTTCCATCCTAAGTATAAATTCATTAGGAAAATATATCTCTAGAAACATACCATTGAATTAATCCCTATCTACATCATAAAACTCCTCATTGTCTCTGATATCATTATTCACTGACCACCACTGATTGGATTCACCTAAAAAATGATAAAAATAAAAGCTAACCTCTTGATTATATAAACACCCCATGACATAAAAAAGAATCTTGTGCACTAATACACCCTTTAGCAATCTTAGGGTTAGATGATCCTCTGAATGATGAAGAATGTTGCCTCCGGAAATGATCCACTACCGACATGCTCCTATAAAGTTGATTTGGCTGATCTCATTCATTGATACCACTTCCATTTACAGTATAAGGCCCCATCCTTAAACATTACATAATCCATAATTATGTTAACAATTAAAATTGAAGATCTTTTTAGGTTTAGAGATTTAGAGAATTGGGTCATAACTTGTACTTAAGAACTTGATTATTACATGTAGACAATTCTAGTCAGTATCAATTTTATTAAATAAATAAAAACATATAAAAAAGAAACATGTCTATTTCCATGTTTTCAAAAGAATGACTTTTCCTTGATCCCATCCTTGATCCTATTTATCGTTAAGTCCAATGGAAAACATTTCAAAAACATGAGATGAGCCTAAAAAACTGAGTAAGGGATATAAAATAAGGAAAGAATAAGTAGTCCATGAATACATAAAAATAAAATAAATCATACTTTTAAATATTAAAACATAATATCTTTAAAATAACTCACCAAATCTTAATATTTATCAATATCACATAGAAATCATAAATCATAAAGGTTACTTGTAGCATTGATAACATACATACATTGTAGCTTTCACATATACATTGGGAGTTACATTTTTATACCTATCATAGTATATTCTTGAAATCTCCTAGGAGAAACATTAACATTTACCTATGTCACGTTACCCAATGCATTGAAGAGCAGTCTCAGGCTCACCCACCCTAGGTTTATCATGGAACCACCCATATAAGTAAATAATTTCCCAAAACCATAACATAATCATAACACATAAAACAATCATAAATGAAAGTTAACATTTCTATATTACAATCAAAATATATTAGTTAAAGATATTGACATAATAAATCCAATTTAAATGATACATATAAAAGATTTAATAAGAGTATTTTTTAATCAAATTGTCAAATACCACTTTGAAACATTTAATGTAATTGACATTTTAAAACTTTAATATCCATATATACATCCAACGGCCCGAAGACCTTCAAATATTTTTTATTATTGATAAATCTCCCTTTTAAAGGAAAAGAGGGAAACCCAAAAGTCTCCATAGACTTAGGAAAATAACACCTAAAAGACAACAAGAATGAAGACCAGACTAAAAACCAGATCAACCCCTCCCCTGCATAAAAACATGTTGAAGCACTCCAACATTACAAGGAAAATCAGAAAGCCAATGTCCTATGATAAGAATAAGCCTGATCCGATGGAAAACTCCATACCCTCTCAAAAAACTAAGTCTGAAAAGCAATGAAATGAAGAAACGCTATCTATGAATCCTCATACGAGCATGATCCAAGAGATCGAGTCCAGATGCATAAACTTCCCACCTCCACGATCAAACCAAACAAGAAAAAAAACACCCCAATACATATCAAAATACTAAACACATCACCAAATCAAAGCATCAGCCGCCATATCCACAAATCAACCATTCCAAATTGACAAAATCAACCATTTCAACTTAACTAAATCAACTACAAGAGATCCAGAAAGCTAAAGAAACCAAGTGGAAGATAAATTCAACACCATAAGACCTTAACCTATAGAAAACACTTGAGAAAAATTTAAATAAAAATACATACAGAATAGCATAAAATATAAGGACCCTGCCTTAAACACTACATAATATCAAATTAAATGAATAATTCACATTGAGGATCTTTTTAGGTTTAGAGTTGTATAGAATTAGGACATAACTATTACATCTCAATAGATTAAAGGGTATACATAACTACACAGTTTCCATTTTTTCATAAAACAAAAACTATTGAAAAAAAGAGTCATGTCTAGTTCCATGTTTTAGACAGCATGTCTTTTTCGTGATCTCATCCTTGACCCTATTTATCTTTAAGTCCTATGAAAACATTTCAAAACTTGGGATGAGAATAAAAAGCTCAGTAAGTGTTATAAAACAAAGAATGAAAACATTTGTTCACAAATACAAACAAAACATGAAATCATTTACTTACCATGTGAAATCATATGATTTATGAAAGACACATGTAAATCATTAATCATAAAGGTAACTTGTGGCATCAATATCATACTTACATTATAGATATCACAGATACATATGGAGTTACTTTGGAATACCCATCACAGTATATTCACAAAATCTCTTAGGAGAAACATTCACGTTTTTCATTGTCACATTACCCAATTCATTATAGATCTATCTCGTGCTCACCCACCCTAGGTTTATCATGGAACCACCCGTATACGTAAATAATACCCAAGAACCATAACATGAACATAACACATAACACAAGCATAAAAGAAAGGTAAAATTTCCACATTTAAATAATAAAATACAATTTTACGATATTGAAATAATAAATCCATTCTCAAAATCATTTTCAATAAAAAAATACGTAAAAATAGAATATGGTATTTATTTTTCCTTTTAAAAAACATTTCTTCTTGTTAAGGAAGCCAAAGATCAAATAATACTCGCGGTGGCGGAAAGGTCTTTGTCACCGCTTACGTTAAGAAAACATTCCTTTTTGTCGTTTAGTAAAACGCTTCATATAAAAAGATTCCCATTGAATGAAATAAAAATTCAAAGGGTTTTATACATCGTATAAAAAAAGTCTTGTATAAAACTAAAAATGCCTCAATGAAAGGAGATTCAGACAAAGTCCCTTACCACGTGTCCGACTTGACTCGATCATTCTTTAATATCTTGAATAATAAACTAAAGTTACATTCTACTTGCTTAAGAACCTTTTTCAAGTTTATTATTCCTTTTATATCACTTATTACCATGTTATAAGCATTATGAAATCATTTGTGTTAATAACGTTCAATTTGTCGATATTTGGTAATTGATTAAAAAATGAACACCTAATATTTACAAGTTGTCCATGTGGTCAAAGGTTAATTATATACAAAATGATATTAATGATTTGGATATCATATATATCATATATATCCAGTATATACATGTTTTTATAATAGTACATAACATTTAGAGGTAAGAAATGAAATGCACCGTTCATGGAGACGGTAAGCCATACGTACGCATTAACGCTAAATTCATTTCTATTTCTTATTTTAATGGAAATAAAACATAATGATACATAGATATATTATAATTCTAGTATAATATCATATATAATATCGTTAACTCCATCCTTTATACATCCCACATAAGGCATTAACGAATCAATTCACTTTGAGGGGGCGGTAGTCCGCACTTCCTCAAAGGGGATTATCAATTTTACCCACTATGGAACCCATAAAGGCATTCTATAAATGGAAAGTACAGAAGCATAAAGAAATCATAAACATAATATATATCATATATAAATATAGTTCCATCATAATTTCCACCATGAGAGGCGGTAAGATGTAATTGAACAATCATCGTTTTGTGAGGCATTGGTTTTCCATCCACAGAAACATTATGTTCTTCATCCATTAGATGGAGGTGTCTGTAAGTGTAGTTAGAATACTTCTCATAAAAACATCCTATTATATTTAGGATACTAGTTTTTTTACAAAAATAATGGAATAAAAATAGTTTAGGGGTTGGAGAAGTAAAATAAAATAAAACAATTTAAGAGAAATTGTTACCTTTAATTTGGGTAACTCCCTTTGGTTTGAACCAAAGAAATTCTTGAAGTGCCTTCTTCCTAAGGTAAGGCTTCTAAGAGGAGGATAGGGATGTTAGGAGATTAATTGGGAAGATTTTGGACGAACCAAATGGCTTGAGAGGTGTGTGGAATTGGTTTGAAATGGTCTCCTTTGGGCTCTTTAAGAAAGTGTGAAAATATTATTTTATAATATAATTATATTCAGTTTCTAAAGGACCAAAAATAATTATAGTCGAATATAAGATGAATAATGGTCGAAATATAATCATCCAATCAGAATTGGAAATGTTTTGGATAATATTTTAATCATTATAATCTTATTTATTTAAATCATTTTTTAATGAGGTAAATATTGTATCATTATTGTGTCATGAATAATTTAATTTATTCGATGTCTAAAAATTATAAATAAAATAAAATCTTCTAGGAAATATTTTTGTATTTCCAATGAATATTTATAGACAAAAATATAATTTATATAACCACTTCTAAAAATTAATTTAATAAAAGATATTTTCTTTTGTCAAATTTTCTTTTACCTTAAGTTAATTAATTTAAATTGTCATTATCACTCCCAAGTGGCTCATTGGGGTCCCAAAATCAACCCAAAGATGCCCATAGTCGTAAATGACTCAAAAAAGAAGGTTTGGACAAGTTTTAAGGTAAGTTTGAATTAATATAATATTCTTTTAACCTTGAATTACCCTATTTACCTTTAACCGTATTAAATAGAAGTCAAATGTTACTATTCACCAAAAATTATTTTCATATTATTGAACCACATTTTACTTCTTGATAACAACCATGTATGTCGGATTTTTGAAATTCAATTCACAAAAGTGGTAAAATTTCATTTAAATGAAGAAGTCAGTTTTTAACTAGTACTAAGTGGTTTCACTATTAATCTAAAATTGATGTTTTTCAGAAAAATACCAAAACTTCAGCCTTAGAATTATTTGATATTCTTATTTCAAAATTGATTTATATTTTTCCAAATTAAAAACATATAATTTCCATTAATTAATTTAAAAATTTATTCTCGTTGTTAAAACAAATAGAATGTCTTTAAGATACAATAACTATCAAAAGATTGATACTTGGTTAAGTCCAATTTCAACCTCAAATTAATTCCATTGACCAAAATTGGATTAAATGGTAAAAATATATTTTAATTTCACTTTAAAACCAACTAAAAATATAATATAACCATATAAATAAATTATATTAAAAGGGAATTTTTAATTAAAATGCAATACTTTTCACTATTCATTAAAAAATGAACTTTATCATAAAAATACAAAAAAATTACCCAAAGTAAAATTTGATGTCCCCATTCTAAATAAAGATTATCTTTGGTCAATTCGAATTTATTAATGCGACCAAAACTATATTCAAATAGGGTTCTCCATGAAAAGGCGATAAATTGGCATTTTAATGTAAGTTATGCTTAAAATTAGATTCATTCAAATTTTAAGCATCTACCTTTTTATTGGATAATGTAAATACATATAAGAAAGATGTATAATCACATTATAGTTAGTTTCATTAAATTCCAAAAACACAATGGCTAGGAGTTAACTACCATTTAAATTAATAATATTATATTATTACTGTACAACGTAAGATTTCAAAGAAACCTGTTGTTGCGTATCGGGTATGCTATCAAACATAGCAACCCTTTTAAAGTAAAATTAATATTTAATTCAAAAATATTAATAAGTATAAAAATATATTATTCTTCATTTACTTGGGAAGTTACATCCTTCCACCGTTTTGAAAATTGTGTCCTCATAATTTTTATTCACTTAGCAAAATAAGTGGGGGTATTTATCCCTTATAGCATTTTCAGATTCCCACGTTGCCTCTTCAACCATATGGTTTTTTCACAAAACCTTTACCTGAAGAATCACCTTTTTCCACAACACATGCTCTCTATGGTACAGAATCTAAACTGCATTTTTTTCATAAGAGATATTCTCTTCCAAAACATGAGATGGATCTGGGATATACTTTATCAACATCGAAACATGAAAAACATTGTGTACCTGGGATAAACATGGAATTAAATCCACTCTATACGCAACTAATCCATCTTTATCTAGAATTTCATAAGGTCCAATGAACCTCGGACTCAACTTTCCCTTATTTCCAAAATGAATCACACATTTCCATGGAGAAACTTTGAGAAAGACATGATCACCTACCTCAAAGGAAAGATCCTTCCTCTGGTTATCTGCATAACTTTTCTATCTGCTCTGAGCTGTTCTCATGTGCTTCTGAATCAACTGAACTTTCTCTGCCATCTCTTCTACCAATTCCGGTCCCATTAGCTTCCTTTCACCTTCTTCATCCCAGAATGCAGAAGTTCAACAATGATTTCCATATAATGCCTCAAATGGAGCCATCTGTATATTGGAATGAAAGCTGTTATTATAAGAATATTCAACCAAAAAAGATGTTGGTTCTAACTTCCCTGGTAATCCATTGAGAAAGTATGTAACATATCCTCCATGTTCTGAATTGTTCCTTCTAACTGCCCATCTGATTGAGGATGGAAAGTTGTAAAAAAATTTAATTCCGTACCCAATGACTTCTAAAGGCCTTTCCAAAAGTTAGAAGTGGACCTGGGATCACGATCAGATACAATAGTGAGGGGAACTACATGTAACATAACTATCTCTTTAACATACAATCGAGCAAGTTGATCTAGAGACAAAGTATCTCTAATCGGAAGGAAATGAGCAAATTTAGTCAATCAGTCAACTATAACCCAGATTACTTTATTACCTCGGGATGTCTTTGGTAGTCCGACAACCAAGTCCATGGATATATTTTCACATTTCCACTATAGAACTGGTAAAGGCTAAAGCATTCATTTCGGTAACTTTTGATCTTCATTAACCTGCTGACAAGTCAAACACTTCATAGTAAAATCAGCAATATCTCTTTTTATTCTATCCCACCAGTATTACTCTTGAAGATCTTTGTACATCTTAGTACTTTCAGGATGAACTGAAAATAGAGAACTATGATCTTCACATAACAACTCATTGTTCAACTGTTAATCATAAGGCACACATAATCTCTTTCTAAATCACAAAACACAATCATTAACAACATTAAAATCAGGCAACTTACCCTTCTGAACCAACAAAACCTTTTTCTATAACTCACTTCCTTCCTTATGCGCTTGCTTAATTATATCTAATAGAGATATTTTCACTCACACTTGAAACAAAACAAAAGAATTTCTTGCAACAACAACTTATATGCAAAATTTCATCAAATCAAAAACCAAAGGGTATCTTTCCAAACGTAACATGGTTAATGAAGTATTACTTTTTTGACTCAAAGCATCAGCCACTTTATTTGCTTCCCAAGGATGATAAAGGATCCTGCAATCATAATCTTTGATTAATTCAAAACATCTCCTCTGTCTCATGTTCAATTATTTCTGAGTGAATATATACTTCAAACTTTTGTGATCATTATATATTTCAAACTTCACTCCATAAAAATGATGCCTCCAAATTTTTGAACAAAAAAACAACATCAGCCAATTCCAAATCATGTGTAGGGTAATTTAAATCTTGTGGTTTCAACTGACGTGAGCATAAGAAAATACCTGATCATTTTTCATTATGAGACAACCCAGTCCTTTCAACAAAAAATCACTTTAGATAACAAACTCACCATTTTTAGAAGGCAGTTCCAAAACTGGAGCATTCACAAATCTTCTTTTCGATTCCTGAAAACAATCATCACATTATTTTGTCCAGATGAACTTAACATATTTTCGAGTTAACTTAGTCATTAGACTAGATAACCATGCAAACTTTTCAACAAACCTCCGATAATAACCTACAAAACCAAGAAAACTATGAATCTCAGATATATTTGTGGATCTTGGCCATTGTTCAACCTATTTTGTTTTAGCATGATCAACAGTCATGCAATTTTATTAAATAATGTGACCAAAGAAAAGAAATTTGTTGTAACCAAAACTCACACTTGCTGAATTTCCCAAATAGTTTATTTTATTTTAAGGTTTGTAAGACAACCTATAAATGACTTTCATGTTCCACCTTACTTTTGGAATAAACCAAAATATCATCAATGAACACAACCACTAACTTATCCAAGAACTCACAGAAAATTCTATTCATAAGATCCATGAATATAGCAGGTACATTAGTTAACCCAAAAGGCATAACTACAAATTCATAATGTTCATATCTAGTACAAAACACGGTCTTTGGAACGTGTGATTCATTTAATTTCAACTGATGGTACCCCGACCTCATGTCAATCTTTGAAAAATACTGATCTCCCTAGAGCTGATCAAACAAACCATCGATATGAGGCAAAGGATAGTTATTTTTAACAGTGATGTTATTCAATGCTATATAATAAATGAAAAGTCTCATGGAAATATATTTCTTTTTAACAAACAAGATAGGATCACCACATGGTGATGTGCTTGGTCGAATGAAACCTTTATCTAATAACTCCTGCAATTTCTTATTTAACTCTCAAAGTTCAATTTGATCTATTCAAAAAAGGAGTTTTGAAAATGGGTTAGATTTAGGAATTAAGTCAATGGTAAATTCAACTTCCCAATTAGGTATTATACCAGGAATCTCATCCGGAAAAACATCAAGGTACTCATTTACCACTATCACATCATTAATCTGAACAGTCCCTTTGTTTTCAACATTATGTGTAAGGTAACATTTATTTCCTTCTTTTACCAGTTTTTCAACTTCCTAATATGTTATCAAAATCAAGGGTTCATTTTTGTACAAAAAATGGAAATCTTCTTGAAATGAAACCTCTTTATCTCTTTAGTCAATCTTATCATGATAAAAAAACAGCCAATCCATTCCCGAAATTACATCAAACTCTACTGGAGGTAAAACAATAAGGGTTGCAGGTAGGTTCTTTCAGCACACAAGGACAAGAATGTTCATATGTTGTCTTTTTGTCTCAACATTTCCTCCAGGTGTTTCTGCCATTAGTTCAGTATTAATATCATGATATGGAATTCCCAATTAACTAGAAAACTTCTCAGAAATGAAAGAGTGTGTAGAACCTGAATCAAGCAACACATTAGCCAAATATGAACAAATAAACATTGTACATGATACTACTTCATTTGATGCACCAACATCTGCTAAAGTAGTTGTAAAGGATTTTACCACCCCTTTTTACTTATAGTCTGGCTTCTTTCCCTCAGTTGAGTTCTTATCTAGACACTCATTTCCATAATGACCCATTTCATTACAATTAAAACATCTTACCAAAGGTTTTTCATTGCCTGTTTGATCATCTTTCTTACAGTTACGAGTAATATGACCAGACTTACCAGACTAGAAGCACTTTACAGAATTTGATAAACATTCTCCAGGATGCTTTTTACCACACTTCTCAAAAGTTGGATATTTAATTTTCTTACCTCTAGGCTTCTTTAATGAACACTGTCCCTTTTCCTGCCAACTGGACCTCTTATTCTGTTGTTTGTCAACAAACACCAGATCATCCGAAAACTCTGTTTCCACCTTCTCCACACATCAAACGTGTTCTTCATAACTTTTGAACTCACGAGAGGTTAATGGTCTTTGATATCATGGATTTAGTCTTGGGTAAAAATGGTTGATTTTGCTATCAATATCTCATATGAAATTTGGATCATACCTTGCCAGTCGAGTGAATTTTTCTTCATAAGAAGCCACTGAGTCATCCCCCTACCTCAATTATAGGAATGGTATTTCCATCCTAAGATGAACCACCGTAGGAAAATACTTCTCAAGAAACATACCTTTTTATTCATACCAATAGAGAGCATCAATCTCTTCACTATTCCTGATATTTTTCACCATCGACCACCACTGATCAGCTTCACCTTCAAAACAGTAAACAAAAAGACTAACCTTTTGATGTTCGGAACAACCCATGACATCAAAAATCTTCTCCAATACTTTAATCCACCCTTCAGCTAGCACAAGGTCAGATGATCCTATGGATGATGGGGGATGTTGCCTCATGAAATGCTCCTCTACTGACATGTTCCTCTGTGGTTGATTTGGCAAATCTCGTACATGGATACCACCCCCATTTATAGCCTGAGTCTATTGTGCCATCATTGTAACAAACTATTCAGTTCCAATTATAACCATCCCATGTTGCTGATTTGGAAGGTTGTCTTCCTCCTGATGTCGTCCCAACACAACTACCCTATTTCCTCTGCAGAAAACCATTCTAAACACAAAAATATCTCAGGCGAAGCAACATGGTAATCTGTAAATGCTATATGATGTCAATATTATCATATTATAGATATTAATTTAACAATACCCTAACACATAAAGTTATCTAAACCGACCTCTAATACCAACTATAAGGGCCCTGCCTTAAACATTACATAATATTGAAATAAATGAATAATTCATATTGAGGATCTTTTCAGGATTAGAGTTTCAGATAATTAGGACATAACTATTACATCTCAAAAGATTACAAGGTATACATATCTACACAGTTTTCATTTTTTCATAAAAGAAAAACTCTTGAAAAATAGAGTCATGTCGAGTTCCATGTTTTAGATATCATGACCTTTCTTTGATCCCATCCTTGCCCCTATTCATCTTTAAGTCCTATGAAAACATTTCAAAACATGGGATTAGCATAAAAAGCTCAGTAAGTCTTATAACACAAATAATGAAAACATTTGTTATTGTAGCTATCATAGCTACATACGGAGTTGCTTTAGAATACCCATCACAGTATATTCTCTAAATATCTTAGGAGAAACATTCATGATTACCTATGTCATGTTACCCAATGCATTAGAGAGCTATCTCAAGCTCACCCGCCCTAGGTTTATCAGGGAACCACCCGTATAGGTAAATAATTCCCAAGAACCATAACATGATCGTAAAGCATAACATAAGCATAAAGGAAATATAAAATTTCCACATTACAATAATAAAATAACTTTTCAGGATATTGAAATAAAAAATCCATTCTCAAAATAATTTTCAATACCAAAATATGTAATATGAGTATATGGTATTTATTTTTCCTTTTTAAAAACATTTCTGCATGTTAAGAAAGCCAAAGATCAAATAATACTCATGGTGGTGTAAAGGTCGTTGTCACCGCTTATGTTAAAAAACATTCATTTTTGTCGTTAAGTAAAATGGTTTCCTATAAAAATATTCCCTTTAAATGAAATTAAAATTAAAAGGGGTTTATACACCGCATAAAATAAAGTAGTGTATAAAACTAAAAATGCCTCAATGAAAGGAGATTGAGACAAAGTCCCTTACCTCGTGTCCGACTTGACTCGATCATTCTTTAATCTCCTGAATAATAAACTAATGTCAATTTATACTTTCTTAAGAACCTTTTTCAAGTTTATTATTCCTTTTATATCACCTATTATAGTGTTATAAACATTATTCAATCATTTAAGTTAATAACGTTCATTTTGTCGATATTTGGTACTTGAGTAAACAATGAACACCATAAATTTACAATTTGTCCATGTAGTCAAAGGTTCATTATATCCAAAATGATATTCATGATTTTGATATCATATATATCCAATATGTACCTGTTTTTATAATAGTACATAACATTTAGAGGTAACAAATGAAATGCACCGTTCATAGAGACGGTAAGTCGTACATATGCATGAATGCTACGTTCATTTCTATTTCTTATTTTAATGAAAATATAACATAATGATGCATAGGTATATTATAATTCCAGTATAATATCCTATATAATATCATTAGCTCCATCCTTCATACATCCCACATAAGGCATTAACGAATCAAATAACTTTGAGGGGCGGTAGTCAGCACTTCCTCAAATGAGATCATCGTATTTACCCACTATGGAAACCATAAAGGCATGCTATAAATAAAAATTACTGAAGCATAAAGAAATAATAAACATAATATATATCATATATAAATAAAGTTCCATCATAATGGCCACCATGAGAGGCGGTAAGATGTAATTGAACAATCATCATTTCGTGAGGCCTTAGTTTTCCATCCATAGAAACATTATGTTCTACATCCATTAGATGGAAGTGTCTGTAAGTGTAGTTTAAATACTTCTCATAAAAACATCCTAGTATATTGAGGATACTGGTTTTGTTACAAAATAAAGGAATAACAATATTTTAGGGGTTGTAGAAGTAAATTAAAAGAAAATAATTTAAGATAAACTATTACCTTTAATTTGGGTAACTCCCTTTGGTTTGATCCAATGAACTTCTTGAAGTTCCTTCTGCCTAAGGTAAGGAATCTAAGAGGAGTATATGTATTTAGGGAGATTAATTGGGATGATTTTGGACCGGAAAAATGGCTTTAGAGGTGTGAGTAATTGTTTAGAAATGGTCTCCTTTTATAAGGGGGAGGGTCTCTTTAGTAATGTTTGAAAAAATAATTTTATAATATAATTATATTCAGTTTATAAAGGTCACAAAATTATTATAGTTTAAGATAACATGACTCATGGTCGAAATAAAATCATCCAGTCATAATTGGACATGTTTGGGATAATATTTGAATCATTATAATCTTATTTATTTAAATAATTTATTAATGAGGTAAATACTGCATTATTATTGTGTCATGAATAATTTAATTTATTCGATGTCTAAATATTATAAAAAAATAACTATAATGTAGGAAATATTTTTATATTTACAATGAATATTTATAGACAAATATATAATTTATATAACCACTGCTAAAAATTAATTTACTTAATGATATCTGCTTTTGTCCTATTTTCCTTTACCTTATGTTAATTAATCTAAACTGACATTATCACTCCCAAGTGACTTAATGGGGTCCCAAAATCGGCCCAAAGATGCTCATGGTGATAAATGACTCAACAAATAAGGTTTGGACAAGTTTTAAGGTATGTTTGAATTATTATAATATTCTTTTAACCTTGAATTACCATATTAGCCTTTAACCGCGATAAATAAAAGTCAAAAGTTACTATTCACCAAAAATTGTTTTCATCTTATTGATCCACATTTTAATTCTTGATAACATCCATGTAAGTCAGATTTTCAAAATTCAATTCACATAAGTGGAGAATTTTCATTTAAATGAAAAAGTCAGTTTTTTAACTACTACTAAGTGGTTTCACTATTCATCTAAAATTGAAATTTTTCAGAAAAATACAAAAAATTCAGCCTAAGAATTATTTGATATTCCAAATTCAAAATTGATGTCTATTTTTTCAATTTCAAAACATAAAAGTTTCATTAATTAATTTAAAAATTAATTCCCATTGTTAAAACAAATAGCGTGTTTTTAAGTAACAATAACTATCAAATGATTGATACTTGTTTATGTCCAATTTCAAAGTGAAATTAATTCCAATGACCAAAATTGAATTAAATAGTAAAAATATATTTTAATTTTACTTGAAAACCAACTAAAAATATAATATAACCATATAAATAAATTATAAAAGGCACTTTTGAATTAAAATGATATATTTTTCACTGTTCATTAAAAAATGAACTTTATCAGAAAAATACCAAAAAATTACCCAAAGTAAAATTTGATGTCCCCATTCTAAAGAAGTATTTTAATTGGTCAATTATAATGTATTAAAGTGACCAAAACTATATTTAAATAGGGTTTACCATTAAAAGGCGATAAATTGGCATTTTAATGTAAATTATGATTAAAATTAGATTCATGCACATTTTAGGCCTCTAACTTTTCATTGGATAATGTAAATACATGTGACAAACATGAATAATCATATTTTAGTTATTTTCATTAATTACCACCAATAAAACGGCTAAAATTTAACTACCATTTAAAATAATAATATTATATTATTAGTGTGCAATGTAAGATTTCAATGAAACCCATTGTTGTGTATCAGGTACTCTATTGAACATAGCAACACTTTTAAAGTAAAATTAGTATTTAATTAAAAATATTAATAAGTATAAAAATATTTTATTCTTCATTTACTTTGGATGTTAAATCAAACAAAGCTTATAATATCCTGAGAATAAGAAGATTCATGATATAATTTTTCAGAGGGTAGTATATACACCTTATAAAATAATAAAGTTTCAAAATATCATGATATGCCTCAATGAAAAGAGATTGAGATGTTTCCCATTACAAAGATCCTTTTGTAAATAAAATAGACTGATTATGTGTATTCACTATAGGTACACATAATTAATTTAAAAATACAATATAGAACATAAAAAAAAATTATCACATAATCATAGCATTAGATAATCAAGAAGTAGAATATCAACCCAAAGAATAGAAATTAGGTTAAGAATTTCCCTTACCTTGAGTCTGAATTGTCAGGTATATTCCTTTTTCTTCCTAAATAATAAAAATAAGTAAATTTCTACTTGAGTAAGATCCTTTTTACAGTTTTTTATTTCTTTTATATCACATATTACCTTGCTACAACAATTAGTTAATTATTTGAGTTTATATCGGTCATTTTGTCGATGTTTAGAGCATGAGTTATATATAAACTTGATATAATTTTAAATTGTCCATGTGTTCAAATGTCTCTTATCTCCATAATGATATTAATGATTTAAATATCATATATATCCAGTATATATATATAAATATTTATTTATTTATTTACAATAGTACGTAACTTTTGGAGATGAGAAATGAAATGCACCATTTATGGAGATGGTAAGTCGTACGTATGCATGAACACAATATTCATTACAATTTAATATTTAATTAAATGAAAACATAATTATAAATAGGTATATTATAATTCTGTTATAATATCATATATAATTTCATTAAATCTATATTTAATATATTCCACATATGGAATTAATGAGTCATATCACTTTGAGGGGGCGGTAGTCCGCACTTCCTCAAATGAAATTATCATATATATACAATACTAAAAGCATATAAATATGTTATAAATGATAATTTCATAATCATAGAGATAAAATAAATATCATAAAAAAATTTCATTCCATAAAAATGGCCACAATGAGAGGTGTTAAAATTTTATTGAACAATCATCATTTCGTGAGGCAGTAGTTCGTCGTCCACCGAAACTGTATGTTCGTATCCAGTAGATGGAGGTTTGTGGAAGTGTAAGTATAATTATTCTCATAATAAAACTATTATATTTAGTATACTAATGTTTTTATCTAAAAAAATAATAAGAGTAGCATAGGAAGATGAGAAGGAAAATAAAATAAAAGAACTTGAGGGAGGAAGTTACCTTTAAATCAGGTAACTCCCTTTAGTTTGAAAAAAAATGATTTCTTGAATTACATTATTTTTAATGGAAGGATTACAAGATTAAGATGTGGATGTTGAATGATTATTGGATCAGAGGTTGGATGAGCAATGAGGCTTCTTAGTTTTGAGTAATGGGTTAGAGGTGATGGCCTTTTATATAGGGGGGAGAGGCTCTTTAGGAATGTTTGAAAATATTATTTTATTATAAACTGAATTTCAATTTAAAAAGGTCCAAAACTCATTTAATTCTAATATAAAGAAATTTTTATTTAAAAATACTTTCATAAAATTGGTTTTAGATAATTTTATGGAATAAAATTAACATTATCTTTTAGCATTAACCCTATGTTAATTAATTTAACTTTTACCATGTCCTCTTGTATATTCGTACTATATAGTTAATATATTTAGAATAAAATTACAAGAAACCCAAAAAGTAATATTAATGAAATTAATAAAATCACATATTTCATTTGGACTAATTTTATATTTTTAGGATAATTTTATCATTTAATTAAATATTAATTTCTTAAAAAAACTCATTTATGTCAATTTATAAACAATTCATATCAAGACATTTAGAAAATCTATAAAAAATTTATTATTTCTAAAACCCATAATTAATTAAAACATATAAATAAATTTTTATTCATAAAATTATTGTATGGAATAAAATGTTTCCAAATAAATTTATTTTAATATTTATAATCTCATTTATTTAAAACATTTATTAAAAACTTAATCACTACATCATCATTGTGTCATAAATAAATTTATTTATTTGATGACAAAAAATTATTAATAAAATACCCTAATGTATGGAATCTTTTTGTATTTATAATTATTATTTATAGTCTAACATATCACTTATATGACCCCACATAAAAATTATGTTACTAAAAGTTATATGTTTATGTTACATTTTCATTAACCTCAAATTAATTTTTATACAATGTCATTTTCAATTACAAGTGGCTCTATCGGGTCCCAAAATCGACCCAATGATTAACATGGTCGGAAATGTAACATAAAATATGTTTAGGACACATTTTATGGTAATTTAATGTTATTCTAATATTATTTATTAACATCATTTACCTTATATACCCTTTAACCATGATAATAAAATATTTACTGAAATTACTATTCATAATGTCTAAAAATAAAAGTTACCTATTTACACAATTTGAACCTCCGGATTAAAAATATTGAATATATTTTTTCAAATTAGAAACTGAAATTTGTAGAAATTAATTTAACATTTATTCTCGTTGTCCAAAATAAGAAGTGTGTTTTTAAGAAATAAAAATTATCAAAATATTGACATGTGTTTATGTTTATTTAAAAGGTGAAATTATTTCTAATAACAAGAATTGGATTAAACGTTAAAAACATAATCTAATTGAACATTAAAACTAATTAAAAATATAATCTAACTATATAAATACATTATAATAAAATACAGTTTTGAATTAAAATTCTGTATTTTTTACTAAGCATCAAAAAATGAACTTTATCAGAAAAATACCAAACATTTACCTAATGTAAATTTTCATGTCCCAATTCTAAATAAGAAGTTTATTTTTTTGAAATGTAATATATAAAAGTGACACAAACTTGATATAAAAATGGTTCTCCCTCAAAAGGTGGTAAATTGACCTTTTAAAGAATATTCGAGTATTTCTTACTTAAAATCGGATTCATTATTATTTTAAGCCTCTAAAATTTATTGGATAAATGTAAAGGTATTTAAAAAACATGTTTAATCATATTTTAGTTTTTTATGTTCATTCCCTCCAATACAATGCATAGGTCTCATCTACCATTTAAAATAATGTTGTTATTATATTATTTTTCGGTATAACTCAATGTTGTGTGCAACATAAGATTTTAAAGAAACCTGTTGGTGTGTGTTAAGTACTCTATCGTACATAAAATCCACTTGAAAGTAAAATTAATATTTAATTCACAAATATTAATATATATATATATAAATTTCATATTCTTTATTTAAATGGGATGTTACATCATTCCCCCCTTTTGGGAACTGCATCCTCGCATTTTTAAAATTGGGATTGGAAACATAATTAAAAGTCTAAAGTCAGTGAAAGTGTCAATAAAAAAATCATTTTAAAAGAAAGACATAGATGTTTAATGGTCACTCGAGATAACCCACACTAGGATTCCATGTTGGAAAGCATAGATGTTAAAGAAAAACTAAGTGTCAGGTTCTGATAGAGAGTGATTAGAAAATATGATTAGGAGAAAGTTAACCACCAGAAAAGCAAACTAGTCATAGGTTAAACGGTCTATGATTCCCTATTAAGAAAAGTAAATGGACAATGTTTTTGTTTTTTGTTTCATTTCATAAAGTTAAATAATTTATTTATGACCTTGACTAAGGACATAAGGATATTTACTTACTTTTCAAGTAGATTTTCATCCTTTAGTAAATTTCTACCAAAAACTAATCTTTTCTCTAAATGATGAGTATTCAAGATGACTTGGCCACACCTGAAGCACAATAATCATCTTCTAGTGAATCACGTAATCCAAAAAAGATGAACTATATATTACCCTATCTTTAGACATTGACAAAATCTAAAAAGGTTAGTACAAGATTAGATAATCCCCAAAAGGATAATACTTCAAAAAAAATACTACCCTTAATCTCCAAAATTTGACAAACAGTACCAAAATTTCAACAAATACTATTCAATAAACAATTATCCTTAAAATTCTTCAATGTAATCCAAACTATTATTGAAACCCAAAACTCAGAAGGATTTAATCACATATTCTTCCACAGTAAATCTAAATATTTATATCCAAAAACAATGACTACCCTTAAATTCTTATACTGAATTGTAATTAACCTAATCACATATTCACTATAATAGGTTAATCATTTCTATAAATAACCCAAATCACCACATGTCCACAATGAAAACCTATATTCAACCAAAATAAAATTTCAACCATTAATCCATAAGTTAAATCCTATAGTATCCTATTTTCCATTGGAATATAGTGTTCCCAAAAGAGATGATGTCTTCCAAAATAACCTTTACCATGTTATAACCAAATCATTTTCCTATACTAAGGACATCCATTTGATAAAACATTAAATATCAAATCAACTTACACTTGATCAATAAAATCCTTTAACTAAAAATAATAAGTCATACTAACCAGGGACTTCATGTAGTCCAGTGGTACAAAATAAATCCCAATTGCACATTAGTTATGGGTTCGATTCATGCATCATTGTCCGACAAGATGGGTTGTCACAAGGTCTGCATGTTGTCCGTTTTCAAAAATTATATAATTTCATAACATTCCCAAAAATGATATGAATTGCTCAAAAATAACCATAACATATTTTAACCACAAATGTTATCTCATACCTCGCATTTCCATACCAAAAAATAATAACATGTAATTGCATAAAATTCAAGGATCATACAAACCCAAATGGTTCTCTATAACTATATCCACACAATAAAAGATAATTATTACTTGAATAACATTTTGATATATCAAACTTTATATATACACATACTAGAAAATGTCTTCCAAAGTTATCTCATCATCAAAATATCCTTAATACTTTTATGCATTTCAACATCCTAAAATCTAGCATACCTCTTAAATCCATTATATGAATAAATATTACTCACTCAACATTCTTCATGATCAATTAACCATTATTTTACAACATATTCTATAATACTTCTTTCCTAAAAACAAAATCATGATCATATCCTAAGATTCAATACTGTCAAAATATTAGTTAAAAATAATCCATACCTTTCATTGGCCATTTTTAGTTTCCTCATCCTCAATTATAATGGCCTTAGGTATTGGAAAACATATATTTGTATAATCCTTCTTATCCCATTCCTAAACCTTATTCGTAGGAAATCTATTTGTATAATGACCATGCAAACGACATTTAGAACAGTCAATTGATCCTTTTGAAAGAAAATGTTTCCCATTCCTAGAGTCAATTGGATGATTCCTTTTTCCATGGAATGTTATTGATCTATGACTTTATTACCACATCTATAGCATATTCCCGTCATTTTGAATCATTTTTCTAGGTGTTTCTTTCCACATCCTTGACACATATGTTTTTGAATATAATTACATTTATTGTTATTACCTAAACTCCCATTGTGATTTGTTTCTCGCATATATGATGCCTTATAAAAATCACCAAGTTCAAGTGGTCAATCATGACTCAAGATAGTTAGTTAAGATTAATCACAAGAGTTATCATTGCATATTCCATTTCATTATATTACTTATTCTGAAAACCATCACAATTTTATTCATATCCAATGTTACTTGGGTTCCTGCTAGATCCATCAATTTAGTAAAACCAAAAAGGTCGGTGTGATTATATCAGTAAAATCATCATATAATATCTTATGAAGAGGGTAAATACTAAGATATACTTATTCATGTTATCTTAAACTCATTAAAATTATCTAAAATAACTATGACCCTTTTTAATATGCTAACCATTATGGTTATGTCACTTATGCTTAAATAACACCCTATCCTCTAAAGTTATCTAAACCAAACATTGATCCCAACTATAAGGCCCCAACATTAAACATTACATAATCATGAACAAAGTTAATAATTTACATTAAGGATCATTTCATGTTTAAAGATTTAGAAAATTTGGTCATAACTTATACATAAAAACTTTAATATTACCTATAGAAACATCTACTAAGTATCCATTTTGTCATAAAATAAAAACTCTTAAAAAATAAAACATTTTTATTTCTACATTTTTTATAGCATGAATTTTTCTTGAAATCTTCCTTGTCCCTATTCATCTTTATGTCCTGTGGAAAACATTTAAAAAACTTGGGATGTGAATAAAATTCTTCGTAACAGATATAAAATAAAGAAGGAAATATTATTCCATGAAGACATAAAAAATCAAAGAAATCATACATTTCAATCATATAACATAATCTCTTTAACATACCTCACAAAATCATAAAATTTATGAATATCACAAATAAATCATAAATCATAATGGTAACTGGTGGAATCGATAATGTACTTACATTGTAGCCTACACAACTACATAGGGAGTTACATTTGGAATACCCGATACAATATATTACTTAAATCTTTTAAGAAAAATATTAATTTTTACCTCTATCATGTTACCCAATGCATTGGAGAGCTATATCGGGATCACCTGTCCTAGGTTTATCACAAAACCACCTATATACGTATGTAATGACCATGAACCATAACATAATCATAACACATAAAAAATCATAAAAAATATAAAATTCCTATATTGAAATCAAAATATATATGGTTAAGATATTGACATAATCAATCCAAATTAAAATATATATTTAAAACATTTAAAATGAATATTTTTGAATCAAAGTGTCCCATACCACTTTGAAACGTTTAAAGTAATTCACATTTTAAAAAATTAATGTATATAAAAATAAATAATTAAAACCATTTAAGAATAATTTACATTGATTAGAATGATTTATAAAAATAAATCTTCAAAATATTTAAAACGATGTTTTAGTGAAATAGTCTAGTAACACTTGAGAAAAACTTGAATAAAATTACTTATAGAAAAACATAATCCCATGCTTATAATATCATGAGAATAAGGATATTCATGATATACTATGTCAAAAGGTTAGTATATTCCCCTTATAATATAATAAAGGTCTATAATATCAAGATTTGCCTCATTGAATAGAGATTGAGATGTATCCCCTTACAAATATAATTTTGTAAATAAAATAGATCGATTATGTGTATTCACTATAGATACACATAATTAATGTAAAAATACAAGATAGTACATCAAAAATTATTTATCACATAATTATGACATGATATAATTAAGAATTATAAGATCAACCTAAAGAAAGGAAATTGGTTTAAGAAGTTCACATACCTTGAGTCTGACTCGGAACATTTGTTCCTTATTCTTCCTAAATAATAAATTTAAGTTAATTTCTAATTTATTCTGAACTAGTTTAATGTTTATTATTTCTTTTATATAACTTATTACCTTTCTATAATAATTAGTTAATTATTTGAGTTCATATCGTACATTTTGTTGATGTTCGGATCTTGAGTCCAAAATGAACTTGTTGTAATTAAAAATTGTCCATGTGGTCAAAATCACATTATAACTATAATGATATTATTGATTTAGATATCATATATAACATATATATCAAGGATATATAAATGTATGTAAGTTTTTTTGTATTTATAATTGTACATAAAATTTTGAGATAAGAAATGAAATGCACAGTTCAAGGAGATGGTAAGTCTTATATACGTATGAATGAAACTTTCATTTCTATTTCATATTTACATGAATTAAAAATAAATGATAAGTATTTATATTATAATCCCCATATAATATCATATATAATTTCATTAACTCTATCCTTTATATGTTCCACATCTGGCATGAACGTGTTATATCACTTTGAGGGGGCGGTAGTCTGCATTTCCTAAAATGAAATTATCATCTGTATACAACATGAAAAGTATAAAGGTATTGTATAAATGATAATTACATAATCATAGAGATAAAAAAATATCATATATAATATCAATGCCATCATAATGGACACCATGAGATGGGGTAGGAGATAATTGAACAATCATCGGTTTGTGAGGCAGTAGTTCGTCATCCACAGAAACAGTTGGTTTGTATCCATTAGATAGAGGTGTATGAAAGTGTAGTTTGAATCCTTATCATAAAAACAACCTAGTATATTTAGGATACTGGTTTTTTTCTATAAAAAATGAATAATAAGATCATAGAGAGTGGATAAGGATAATAAAAGAGAAGAAATTGAGAGAAGATGTTACCTTTAAATTGGGTAACTCCCTTTGGTTTGAACCAAAAGGCTATATTTAATTTCAATCTTCCCATGGGAAGGATTCTAGAAGGAAGAGAGGGATTTTGGGAGATTATTGGATCTGATTTTGGATGACCCAATATTATTTAGAGTTTGAGTAATGGGTTAGAGTTGATGGCATTTTATAATTGGGAGGTGGGGCTCTTAATGAAAGTTGGAAAATATTATTTTATTATGAACTGAATTTCAATTTCATAAGGTTCCTAACTCATTTAATTATAAAATAGGGGGATTATTTCTTCTAAAGTCTCTTATACAATGGGTTTTAGAGAAGTTTAGGGCATAAAATTAAACTTATCTTTTATCTTCAACACTTAGTTAACTAATTTAACTATTACCATGTCCTCTTGTATATTCATACTATATGGTTAATATATTTATTATAAAATATCAAGCAACCCAAAATAAATCTTTAATGAAATTTTTTACATCATATATTTTAGTGGGCTGAATCATAAATTTTTAGGATTATTTTATTATGTAATTAAATATTAATTGTTTTAAAGACTTATTTATATCAATTTATAAACTATTCATATCAAGACTTTTTAAAAATATATAAGAACTATATTCTTTCGAAAAACCTTCATTAATTAAAATATAAAATATCATTATTATCCCAAAACTTCTTGTACGGAATAAAAAGTTTCAAAAAAAATTTATTTTAATATTTCTAATCTCATTTATTTAAAAAATTCATTAAAAATGTAATCACTACCTAATCATGGTCATAAATAAATTTATTTATATGATGCCTAAAAATTATAAATAAAATATCATGATGTAAGAAATATTTTTTTATTTCTAATGTCTATTTACATTTTAACATATCACTTATATAACCCCACAGAAATGTTTTATTAAAAGTTATATATTTATGTTATATTTTCCTTAAATTTAAAAAAAAAATTAAAATGTCATTTTCACTTACAAGTGGCTCAATGTGGTCCCAATATCAACTCGTGGAATCCCATGGCTAGACATGTGTCATCCAATTGGTTTAGGACACATGTTAGAGTAATTTAATATTATTCTAATATGATTTATTACCCTTATTTACTAGATTTAACCTTTAACCATGGTAAATTAAAGATTTAATGAAGTTAATATTCATAATGTATAGAAATAAAAATTTACCTATTTACACAATTTGGACCTCCTGATTCTATATATTGAATTCATTTTTTGAAATTCAAAACACATAAGTAGCAGAAATTAATTTAAAATTAATTCTCATTGTCAATACCAAAAAGCATGTTTTTAAGAAATATTAACTATCAAAATATTTATATGTGTTTATGTCTAACTAAAAAGTGAAATTACATCCAAAAACCAACATTGGATTAAATGGTAAAAACATAATCTAATTACACATTAAAACCAATTAAAATATAATCTAACTATATAAATAAATTAGATTAAAAGACAATTTTGAATGGAAATGCAATATTCTTTACAATTCATCAAAAAATGACCTTTATCAGCAAAATACCAAATTTATAACCAAAGTAAATTTTTATATCCCACTTCTAAAGAAGAATATTATTTTTCTAGATGGAACATATAAACGAAAAAACTAGATTAAAAAAGGTTTTTCCATCAAAATGTTGTAAATCAACCTTTTAAAAAATACTAGAGTATTACATGATTAAAATCATATTCATTTTTATTTTAAGCCTCTAAAAATTAATTGGATAAATGTAAAAAAAATTCACAAACATGTTTAATCATATTCTTGTCAGTTTTATTCATTCTCCCCAATATAATGTCTAGGTGGAAACAACCATTTAAAATAATAATAATATTATATTATTTTTCAATATAACTCAAAGTTGTGTGCAACGTAAGATTTTAAAGAAACTCATTGTTAAGTTTTTAGTACGCTATCGGATATAGTATCCCCTTGAAAGTAAAATTAATATTTAATTCCAAAATATTAAATAATATAAAAATGTAATATTCTTTATTTACTTGGGATATTACATCTACCCCGATTAACCTATTCCATTACTACAATACACTATTTAGTTATGATTACAATCATATCAGGTTGCTAATTTGGAAGTTCGTTTTCCTCTAGATTTCATTCCAGCATAGATGCCATATTTCCTCTCTATAAAACCATTAAGAATAGATATATCTTAGATGAATCAACATGGTAATCTTCAACTGCTATATCATTTCAATTTTACCATAAAGTAAAAAAAAATTATGGATAATCTATTAGGAATACCAAACCCTTAAAATTATCTAAATTGGCCTCTGATACCAAGAATAATTCCCCATTGTTAAAAATTATTTAATCTTGAGTTATTTCAAGATTTCATATTGAAGATATTTTTAGGTTTAGTGTTTTATTTAATTAAGACACTTCTAATACATAATAGCTCAAAATTTTAAATAGTGGATACCACTACAACAATATCCATTTCATCAACAATATAAAATATTTACAAGTAACCATGATTTTGTTTTCTTGAGAAAAAATCTTCTTGACTTATTTTTTTCTCTTACCCATCCTTATACCCTGTGAAAACATTTTAACAACATGGTATGAGCCTAAAAATCTCAGTAAGGGATAAAAAACAATTAAATAAAATGTTATTCCATGAATATTTATAAACCCATGAAATCATAAGAATCTTGAAAAAATCATATAAATCATAAATTATAAAGGTAACATGGGGCATATATATCATAATTACATTATATATTTCATAGCTACATAGGTAGTAACTTTCATGGTTATATTTGGAATACCAATCATAGTATATTCCCTAAAGCTCTTAGTAGAAACCTTATCATTTAACTCCATCTCATTACCAAATTCATTAGAGAGCTATCAAGGGATCACCCAACCTCATTTTATCATGAAACCACCAGTATACATAATAAATTCCCATGAACCATAATATAATCACAACAATTTAATATGCATAATGAAAAAAAAATTCTACACTATAATCACAAGATATAATTAACATAATCAATCCATTCTCAAAACCATTTTCAATAAAAAAACTAATTTAAAAGGGAATATGGTATTTATTTTCATTTTAAAAACATTAAGACTTATAGAAAAGTCCAAAAATCAAATAATGCTCATGGAAGCAGAAAGGTCATTGTCACTATATATGTTAAAAAAATTCATTTTGACATTTAGTAAAACACATAGTATAAAAATTATTCCTTTTGAAACCGGTTGAATGAAATTAAAAGTCAAAGGGGTAGATTATACACTATATAAAAGAATGTGGTTTATATTATCAAAATATGGCACAATGAAAATATAATGAGATGAATTTCTTAAAAAATATCATATCATTTGTTTCAGGATAAATCAATTACATAATTATGTGTGACAAATATAAATACACCCAATATAAGAGGAATTTTGAGTAAAATAATCATCGATTATTCATGAATATTCTGGAAAAAACAAAACCAATTTCATGAATATATAACTCAATGAATAGAAATTGATTTTATATTTCTCTTATTATGATTCCTACTCATCACGTATAATCATTATATAATCCTGATAAATAAACTTAGGTTAATTTCCACATACTTCAGAACCTTTTACATGTTTATTATTTATTTTATATCACTTATTACCATTTTATAAAAATTACATAATTATTTAATTTTATATCAAAAATTTTGTTGATATTTGGTGATTGAGTTGAAAATGAACACGGTTTTTATGTCACTAGTCCATGTGGTCATAATTCCATCATCTCTAAAATAATATTCATGACATAATTATCATCTTTATACATAAATTATACCTTTTAATAAAACCATGAAGTGTGGTTATGAAAAATGAACAACATTATAATCATGTATGTTAGTTTTTGAAAATTCAATTCAAAGAATTAGCAATAATTAATTTTGAAATTAATCCAATTATCATAATGAGAAAATAGGTTTTTAAAAAGTAAAAAACATCAAAATATTGACATGTGTTTATATCATATTTCACTGTGAAATTACATCCAACGACCAATATTGGATTAAATGATAAAACCATAATATAAATATAATTTAAAACAAATTCAAACAATAATCTAACAATAAAAATAAATTAGAATAAAATGGAGTTTTGGATTAAAATGCAGTATTTTTCACAATTCCTTAAAAAATGAATTTGGTTAGAAAAATACCAAAATTTTAACCGAGGTAAGATTTTATGTCCCAATTATAAATAAGAAGTTTATTTTATCAAATATAACATATAAAAGTGAAAAAACTAGATTTAAAAAGGGTTCTCCATCAAAAGGTGTTAAAACTACCATATAAAAAATATTAGTATTTTTTATGAAAAAAATTATATTTACTCCCATTTTATGCCTATAATGTTATTAAATGAAGTTAAAAGAATTTTATAAACATATTTAAACCTAATATAGTTATTTATGTTCATTACATCCTATACAGCATCTAGGTGATAACTACCATTTTAAATAATAATATTAATAATGTATTATTTTTCGGTATATCTCAATCTTGTGTGAAAAATAATATTTTGGAGAAACCCCTTATTGTGTGTCGAGTACACTATCGGACATAGTATCACCTTTTAAGTAAAATTAATATCTAATTCATTAAAATTTATAGATATAAAATATTCATATTCTATAATTACTTGGGATGTCACACTAATGCATCCTTATTACAATAATTTTTTCACTATGAGTCTTGATTAAAAACTCAATCCAAAATGTGGTAAGTAAATATCTAATTTTTTGGGGAAAAATAAGGGATATAAAATAGTTATAATGTAAATAATCAAATAAATCATTAAATAAGTTTAATTCTTTGATTAAATTACCTTCCACCACTTCTTTAGGAACTTAATACACAACTATAGTAATCATACAAACATATCCTTGATCCTTTGGAATATGTTTCAGTTATATTACCTTTACACATGGGGAACTGATTTTAAAATTTTCATATATCCTTGCAATTGAATCATTATACATTGTAAATCTCTATTTTTTCCATTGAATTAATGAGCATGATTTTCTTTATCTCCACACTCATTGTGAACTCTTTAGACTTTTAAGATAGTCTAGGGTTTTCATTCAATAGTAATTGCATATTAGAATATATAAACTTCCCTTTTTATCTTAATTGAATTCATTTAAACCTAGAAATCAACCATTCCATTATTCTCCAAATTCCATTTAAAAGTAAAGGAATTAAAAAAATCTTTCTCAATCTTCATGGAATTATTTAAAATCTCCTCAGATGATTAAAATTTTTGAGTAACCATTTCCCTTCAAAGTATAGGATATAATCCATCAAAGAAGTGTTTTATCATTCCTTAAAGGTTTCATACATATTCTATAGGATTTCTCTATATCCTTGTAAAGTTGTATTTCTACTTATCCATAGCATCATCCTTATTTTGTCTTATACATAGAATTTTCCATTCTATTTCATCTTTTTTTAATAAGGAAAAACAATTTCAAAGAATATCACATTAAAATAATTACATTACCTATCCTATAATTCATCTTTATTCTTAGTGTTTTTAATCATTGAAAAAAACTACTTGGAATCTTATTTTAATTGATATGAAACCATGATAACCTTATCCATTTCACTATAGCCCAAGGCAACGAATGTCTTCTCAAAATAATTGATCCATTACTCTATCACTATTGGATTAGTGATTTTATTAATAAATGGAGAGTATTTTTTGATGAAGATATCCCAAATTATCATAACATGATATGGTGAAATAGTTTTTTCTATAGGGTAAAGGTTATTTTTCATAATATGGTTTAACTACCCTAAAGTGTTCATAACATTCCCAACACCAACAACAGATCCACTAAATTGATTGGGAGGGAAGTTTCTACAAAGATTACAGGTGTTAACATGGTTTCTATTTCATCCATTTGGTTATATTTATAGATAATGATATTTGTTTGATTAGTTCATCAATATTACTGTAAAATAAAAAACATAGTATAATTTGGATGAATTTATTAAAAAATGATGTTATGTAATCAAGAAATATTTATAGAATATCCCAAGGGTTTGACATAGATTAATGTCCTCTAAATAAGTTCTTATAAATCTAGGTAATAAGGTTTCTACTAAACTTTTGTTGATACCAGCTTTAAAAGAACCTGATCCTAGTACCCTAGAGCTAGTGGTTATTATATTACATTTTTACACAACACACAAATTACTATACATGGGATTCAACATTTTAGTAGTTTGGGTAAACTATAAACATAATAGAATTTTATCTTAAATTGTTAACTAAAAATAAATCATCTAAATACATGACAACATTATTTTTCTTCTTACAATCCATTTTTCACATATATTACTCTTCTTGGTTTCTTGAGTAAATGGGAAACAATATAAAGCGTATGTTTATACTCTTAGTAATTTATGTCATATAGATGAATAAATCATAACATGAGCATGAATAATCATTATGGATGGAAAAATAGTTATAATAGTGTCATAATGAAATGAAAAAAATGGAATATAATATCCATTTATAATAAATAAATTTATGGGTAATAATAACATTCTATATAGTGATGTGAATACATAAATAAATTCATATTAAAAATACCATCAAGGCCTAATTACAAGACATATTATATAAAATAAAATTAATCTATCATTTCCTTATATTAGTTGCCTCATGATACCAACCATTGCACTGAGTGGATATATAATTATAGGCACAACCCATCACAAAAATATTTCAATTAATTCCATCACAAAATAAATGATTACATGGTATACTATTTAAATAAAAAATAACATAATTTAACAGAAAACTTTCTCAATAAGTCATATCTTACTAGATTTTACAATATAAAAAAATTATATGAAATTAATACATTTTCCTCAATCAATGAATTAATGAATATATATAGGATATATTCCTAAAAAAGAACTAGGTATTCACAATGATTAGATAAACACCTTTAAAATATGAAGAATAAAATATTGTAGTCTTTTAGTATACATAATGACTATGGTGATTATGGTGTCTTCGTAGTAGAATTCATGTATTTGAAAAGTTAGGAGACTAATGAAATGATAGATAAACCCATTTTATTGGTTTTAAGAATGCATGTAAAACATCTAAAGTCATATCCCCTAAGAGTTTCAAATTGGGTGCATAGTAAGGATGCATTCACCAGGCACCAAAATAATTGTCAAGATATAAATGACCCACTCTTTTTAGATTTATTACCCCTATATTCATTTGTTCCAAAAACACATATACTTGTTTATATCTATAAATGTGTTTTGTTTCTTTTAAATCCACACACAAGTTACATCACCAAAATTTTATGATGGGTTTATGGTTACGGGAGAGTTTTTAGCATTATAACATATTATGAAGGTTCTTTAATGAGAGGGAATAATGATCACTCATTGATTAAATAATAATTAATTTATTAAAATGAAGAAAAATAACACTCCTAATTGAAAATAAAAGGGATTAAAATGGATTTAAAAATAAATGATTTTGAAAGATTAAGAACCCTTAAATTTTGTGATAGATTCCTAATGATATTAAAGAGCACCTTAGAAGTATAGAAACTCATTAAAGGTATTTTAGTGAGTGGTAATTTGTGGAAGTAATGCCTATAAATTTTGGAGTGGAGATAAAAGGTAGAATGGGTTTGTTTTTATAGAAAATGATGGTGAATTGCTTTTTAATTTATAAACATAAACCATGGAAATCTAAGTTTTGTAAAAATAAATATTATTGGATAACCCATGGTTTTGATTCATGGTTTTGGAAAAAAAAGAAATGGTTCAAAATTTTATAATGAATTTAGAACCAAACTATGTTATTTTATATTATTTTTACAATGTATATGATTTTTTTCCCAATTTATTGTCCTTAAAGAATTATATTGTATTTTAGAATTTGTAAAGTGTATTAGTGGTTTAGAAAATGATTTTAATTTATTTAAAATAATGATATTAATAAAATAAATTATTCGGTTTTTGGATTCTGTTATATTAATTATTAAATCATTAAATAAGTATTATTTCATAATTCTTACCATGTTAATATCATATTTCCCTATCTATAAAAAAACAAGACTGTGTAATAAAATTAAAAAAAATCACCATCATAAAATATTAACATGATAATTTTCAACTCAATGTACTTTTATGAAAAAAAAATTCTATCTATTGAAATTTTAATTATTAAATAAAATTTTATGTATTTTTATATTTGGTATTTCACTCAAAAAACAAAAAACTCTTTTTATTTTATTATTTTTATCTAGGATATGTGTGGATAATTATATTACTATTAAGTGTTTAGAATACCTTATTATTATTTATGGTCAATATTACTTTAAATTGGTTTTTTTATTTTTATCGATCCAGTGTTTGTATAACTATGATGTTCTACTACAATGGCAATATTTTCGACTGTCATATTCCAACAATCAAATTTCCAAATGTTATATTCCAAAAGTCATATTACAATGGTAATATTCAAAATGGATATAATACTCATTATATATAATTTTTTTTCAATCCATCATTCATATACATCTCTTATCTTCTACACCATATATATTTATATGTTTTTTTCATTCTAATAGCAATGTATCTTATATACAAGCTATTATTCATCAAGTATGATCACTTACAATTCAATATTATGGTGTTCTTTCATGTTCTTACTTCTTTTATAGTACTTTATTTAGCCACAGTAATATCTTTAATTAGTTAGTTTTCCATTCCATTCCTTTATATGATTCCATTGTGAGGAAATAATAAAATGTACCTTGGGTAATAATTTTTTTTATGGAGAACTTATTTATAATGGTTTAATCTCATGTTTTATAACCTAAACCTTAAGTATAGAAGGTGGTTTTATTATTTTTCATTCTTTAACTTTGAGATGGCATACACAGATGGTAATGGTATTGTTGTGGCCAATAGACTGGGTAAGAACTCTTAGGTTTTGGTAGTTTATTCAGATTGTATAGAGTTGTAGCATATATGAATTTTCATTAAGATGAATCTCAAGAGTTAAGATTATTATTGTTGAGCTACCTTTAGATCTTTGATTCTTACCTCTTCACTATGTGACGTAGTGAAGGAGAGTCATTTTACTAACTTATATTTTGGGTTTATGAGGGAAAATATATATTTTGGGGATCCACCAACATATTGGTTCCATGATAATAATGAAATATTATATGTTTATGGAACATTTGTGGTACATAATGGAACACCCAAGACTTTTATGTGAAATATTTTGTTTTTATGTTATATAAATCATCAAAGGAATCTTTCACTACACACAACACTATCTTGGCGTTCATTACACGCAGTCGCAGCCTTCCTCGATAGCTTGCATCGTACACAATACCGAGTTTCACTAAACAATGATATGTTATTAGAATATTATTAAAACTAGCCGTTATGAATAGTAATAACCAATTTTTGAAATTTGATAAATTTTATTTTTCAAAATGGACTTTATTTTTTGAACTCGGAATATCGAAATTAGCCTAGGGTGAAATTTTGGAATTTTTCTGAAAACGTTCAATTTTTGATGAATAGTGAAACTACTATGTGGCTGTTAAAAAAACTGAATTTTTCATAAAACTTAATTTTACCACTTCTGTGAGTGGAATTTCAAAAATCTGAGAGACACGGTTGATGTCATTAAGTAAAATGTGGTTCAATGAGATGAGAATAATTTTTTGGTGAATCGTAACTTTTTACTTTTTTTACCACGGTTAAAACTAAATAGCGTAATTAAGGGTAAAAATGATATTATTATTACCCTAACACATGTCCTAAATCTATTGGACAAGTTTAATTCGACAAAAAACAAACTTATGAATAAAATATGACCATTTAGTCCCACTTGTATTAGATTAGGACATTTATTATTAATTTATTTAAAGAAGGGTTAAAATAGTTAAAATCAAAGTTTAATAACTAAATAATTTATAATATGGGGTTATACATAAGATAAATTATACTATAAATATTCATTATAAATCTAAAAAGATTTCCTATATAATGGTATTTTATTTGTAATTTCTAGACATTAAATAAATTAATTTATTTATGACACAACAATGATGGAGTAATTATCTTATTAATGAAATATTTACATAATTGATGTTATAAGTACCCAAATAAATATAATTTGAGACTTTTTATGCATTCCACTAAATATCTAGGTTAATATGACATGTTAGTATTGGTTTAATTAACTTTTTTCGAACTTATCATTCTTTTATGATTTTCACAAAAATCAATTACTAAATAGTGTCAAAATTGACATAAAATAGTTTTTAAAACAAATATTATATTATTAATTGTTATTTTATTCCTAAAAATCTAAGTTTAGTCCAAATGACATAGATAAGGTTATATATATTAATAACAAACAACTTGGGGTTCGTTTGTCTTGATATAGTATGTTTATTAACCTTATAGTATAAGAACACAAGAAGACACGGTAAAAGTAAAATTATTTAAATTAATGTTAAATCTAAATGATAAGGTTAAAATAGGAACCTAAACAAGTATAAATTCTCTTTGATGAGAAGCTTGAGACCCATCCCCACCTTATCCTCTAAATAAATCAATTTGTATCTATTTAAAACCGAACTTTACTTTATAATAAAATAATATTTTTAGTTATTCCAAAGGTGCCCCTCTCCTCCCTTATAAAAGGGAACCTCCTCCCTCTCTTTCTCACACCACTTTGAGCCTTCAAGCTCGGCCAAACCCTGCCATTTTCTCCTCTATACTTCCCTAGATACATCCTAGAGGTCCTGGTCTTCTTAAAAAGACTAATTTTAGTGACCTAAAAGGATGTCTCAAAGAAGCACTTCAAAGAAGAGGTGATATCCATTACCGATCCTTCCAATTTCGTTATTCTTCAACTTCTTCTTCTTTATTTGTTTCATTATGAAGTAATAACATCAGTATAACTCATATACTGATATGTTATTATAAGTATGAAACAACCCTATTTAACCATCTATCCATCCTACAGAAAATGAAATCACCGCGCGTGCGTACGTACGGAATACCCTCTCCACGACGTGGTGTAATCTATTTTCCACCACCACCTTACTTGGATAGGTATAATGGTGTAAATAATGACTATATATTACTATTATAAAGTTATATTGATTCTGAAATAGTATACATACATTCCAATACAATTCCACGATCATAGGAAGGATATCATCACTTGTGCGTACGTACGGAATGTCGTCTCCACGATGTGATGCGACTCGTTCTACATGATCTTCATTTCATAATGATTATATAGATGAATTGAATGAATTAATATGATATATATTACACTAACACCATTCTGGAAATTAGGAATCTATAAACTAAAGAGAAGAATAAGAATTTATTCGACAAAACACGTATAAGAACAAAAAGTTATAAACACCCAAATAACAAGTAACAATGAAATATTACTACTAAGAAGATACGAATATGACCATATATGATATCATAAAAATAAGTATGATTCTCTAATAATTCAATAACATTATTTAAATCATTATACAGGAGGTTTGGACACGTACAAATCATATCGGACCAAATGTAAGGGAAATATCACATTCTCATTTTTATCCGAGATTGTTTATACATTGGCATTTACTGGGGTGTATTTTATCATCCACATCCATGTTTCCTCAATATGTAATATTATTTCCATTCAGCTAAAATTGTTTAAATACTATTTTACCCTTAGGTGAGTTTTTAGTAAAAGATATGAAAGGAATCTTTTGTCATTTTTCGTACGAGGTACTTTTTTGACTTTTCTGACAAATGTATGAGAAAAATGTTTTCTTTTAACTTATACGTCATGAATGGATTTTTAAAACATTATTTCCAAGAAGATTCTTTTACAAGTTTTCAAGTTTATTTTTAATCAACTTCATTTAGTTTAGAATTGTATGACATATTTAGAAAGGAAAAGTGTTTTTGAAGTAGAAAGGATATTTTCCTCAAGAATGGAGTTCAAGTGTTTTATCAAAATTATTTTCCATATAAGATAATATAGGTTTATGTTTTTATCCCCATTATTACATTGATTTGATTATGTTGTGATGGAATTATATTTTTATGAATTCCTTTATCTTATATGAATTGTTTTATGATGTCATGTTGTTTAAGAATTCCATTATAACTACATGGGTTATGCAATGATGTATGATTTATGATTTTGTGGCACACATAAGAATGGTATCATTATGAGATGGGTGGAACATATATCTCCCTCCAATGAATTGGGTAAAGATTTTATATCTCATGAGATAAACATGGCTGGAATGGTAGGTTATACCGATTCAGTGAAACAGGACTGAAATGAGGGTTACTCGGTTCAGAAATGGACTTTGTCCACTAAGATAGTCTTGGCAATGAGTCTTGACTAAAAAGAAATGATTCTCTATGATTATGTGTGTATTACAACAAGTTTCACGTTTTAAGTTATGATTATTGGGATTACATTTCACTTCTATGATTTATCCCATGTTATGATATTATGATCTCTTTTGCAGGTTAAGATTTCCAAAAGTTATGTTCTTATGTATATGATGTGATTGATAATTCTTTTGTTTACCCTTACTGAGCATTTGAGCTCACCCTTTGGTATGTTTTATTTCCCCAGGTCAGGAAGAAGGTTATTAAGTAGAATATTCCAAAAAGGGACTCTAGATTTGATGAAATAAATGGGAGGCAAAGTAGATTCTTTATGAACTAGTTGTTTATGTTTCCCAGTTTCTAAAGACAATATACCTATACAGTCCTTTATTGTTTTTGTTATATGTTGTAATATGTGTGCTTCAATTCTGAAGTAATAACAATATATGTAATGTATGGGTTTTTATAGTTGGTATCAAAGGAAAGGTATAGTCAACCTTTGGAAACTAGGATGAAAAAGCCTTAGTAAGAACCCTAAGGATAAGTCTAAGCATAAGAAAGAATATTAGTGTTTTAGAAATGGCCATGAATAACCTAGGATAAAACCTTAAGTGTGAAATTTTATTCTTGATTATGTGGTTCTCCTATTATAATTAGTGTTGCTCACACTATTCTTCTTGGTTTTAGTCAATGGCTGGAACCCGAAGGAACTGTGTTAATGAGGAATGTGATGGGTAATGCAATGATTGTCCCCCTGAGCAACCAAACGTTATGGGAGCTGGAATTCAAAATCTTGTAGCCTTGCTCACACAACTTTCTCAAGCTATGAATCATGCAGGACTTCCAAATGAGCAAATGAAGGAGCAACATTCTGTTGAATCCTTCATGAGACAACTTCCACCTTCATTCAGCGGGTCTACTGGTCCATTAGTTGCGGAACAATGGATTAGTACTACTGAAAAGATATTTTCAGTTCTTCAATGTTCTGAGCATGATAAAGTCATCCTAGCAGTGTATCATTTGGAGGGTGATGTTGATCAATGGTGGAATCTTATTAAGAATATGAGGAAAAGAGATGAAATTGAGACCATGGAATGGGACGAGTTCAAGAACTTATTTTTCAATAAGTACTTCCCTCGTATTCTCTAAACAAAGGTGGAGAAATATTTTCTTGAACTGAAGCAAAAGGATGATGAATCTGTTGGTACCTATGAAGCCAATTTTACAAGACTTTCAAGGTACGCTTCTGGTATTATTATCCAACCTGAGAGTAATATTGATCGATCCTTTAGTGGCTTAAAACCAAGTCTTCAAAGGGCCTTAGCCATAAGGGACTTCAATAGCTATGAAGAAATCGTTTGATGTGCTCTCAAAGTTGAAATGGAGACTGGAGTAACCCATCAGTCATATTGGTTTGATAAGAAGAGGAAAATGGAATTCAAAGGAAAATCTAAAGAGCACACTGAAAAGAAGATGAGCTTTCCCTTATGCACAAAGTGTGGAAAGAAACATGGAGGGAGTTGTGTTAAAGGGACAAGTAAATGTTTCAAATGTAGAAAGGAAGGTCATCGGGCATTTGAATGCCGCGATGATGGGAAGAAGATGTCTAATGATGCAAAAAAAAATAAGGGATACACAGAATGAACCTACTACACTTCAATGTTTCAAGTGCAAGGAGATGGGGAATTATGCCAATAAATGCCCAAATCCAAGGGTTGATGATGATGGTCGACTTCAACAAACTCTTAAGGCTAAAGACAAAGGAAAGTCACATGCAATTTCTATCAGCGATGTAGAGTACGATAACGATGTGGTGAAAGGTACACTTACCATCCACTCTAAAGTAGAAAATGTTTTATTTGATTCTGGATCCACCCACTCCATTATTTTTGAAGAATTTTCTGAGGATATCACCTTATTAGCTCAACAGTTAGATGTTGAGTTAGCTGTGACAACCCCTAATGGCACAACAGTCGCATCAAAAGTTTATAATTCTTCTCCGATTTAAGTTTGTGGGAAATTGCTTCCTGTAAATCTTGTGATCCTACCTATAGTGGAATTTGATGT
The DNA here is from genome assembly GCA_963277665.1 of Viscum album. Classification (NCBI taxonomy): domain Eukaryota; kingdom Viridiplantae; phylum Streptophyta; class Magnoliopsida; order Santalales; family Viscaceae; genus Viscum; species Viscum album. Next base: position 638,232,859 of record OY728119.1, read on the forward strand.
GATTCTTGGCATGGATTGGCTTTCTCTACATGGAGCTCATATCAATTGCCAAAGAAGGGAAGTCACATTTCATATTCCAGAACAATCTATGATCATCTATCGATGAAAGGATGAACATAACCTTCAAGTGGAAATTCCTTCCATCTTATGGGTCTTGATTCCTCAAAATGAAGGTTATTTATCTCAAATGGTTGGTGAGAAACTCACAATTAAGAATATTCCCATTGTACAGGAGGTTGATGATGTATTTCTGGAGGAATTATCGGGACTTCCACCGAATCGTGAAGTTGAGTTTTCAATAGAACTCGTACCGGGTGCTTTGCCTATTTCAAAGACACTTATAGAATGGCCCCAATTGAGTTTTAGGAATTGAATAAGCAACTCCAATAGAATAATGATAAGGGGTTCATACACCCTAGTGTGTCACCTTGGGGAGCACATGTTCTATTTGTTACGAAGAAAGATGGATCAATGAGACTCTGCATTGATTATCGAGAACTTAACAAGATCACTATCAAGAAAAAATATCCTCTCCCACGCATTGATGACCTATTTGACTAACTACGTGGAGCTCAATATTTTTCCAAGATTGATCTTCGTTTAGGGTATCATCAATTAAGGGTCAAAAAGGAGGATATACCAAAGACAGCTTTCCGTACAAGGTATGGACACTATGAATTTATAGTGATGCCATTTGGTCTTACTAATGCCCCTACTATCTTCATGGATCTGATAAATAGAGTCTTTAGAGACTATCTTGATCAGTTTGTGGTAGTCTTTATAGATGATATTCTTGTATATTCAAAGATAAAGGAAGAACATGAATATCACTTGAGAATTATATTGAAGACCCTGAGAAGAGAGAAGCATTATGCCAAATTTACCAAGTGTAACTTTTGGCTTCAAAAAGTTTCATTTTTGGGTCACATAATCTTAAAAGAAGGGATATCTATGGATCTAGCAAAAACAGAAGTTATCGAAAGATGGTCGAGACCAACATCAGTGACTGAGATCCGAAGTTTTCTTGGTTTGGCTGGATATTATCGATGTTTTGTGAAATATTTTTCACGATTATCTAATCCATTCACCAAGTTGACTCAGAAAAAAGTTAAGTTTGTTTGGATGGAGGAATGTGAAGAGAATTTCAAGGAGTTGAAAAGAAGGTTATCCAGTGCACCTGTGCTCACACTGCCTTGTAGTGGAGAAAGGTTTGTGATCTACAGTGATGCATCCAAGAAGGTATTGTGGTGTGTTTTTATGCAAAATGATATTGTGATAGCTTATACCTCACGACAGTTGAAAATACATGAGCAAAATTACCCATCTCATGATTTGGAGTTAGCTTCTGTAATCTCTGCATTAAATATTTGGAGGCATTACCTTTATGGTGAAAGGTGTGATATTTATACTGACCATAAAATTTTAAAGTATATTTTCACACCAATGGAGCTGAATATGCGCTAAAGAAGATGGTTGGAGCTGATTAAGGATTATGACTGCTCAATCCATTACCACCCTGGGAAAGCAAACAAGGTGGCAGATGCATTAAGTCGACAAGACCATGCCAATTTATCCGTGATGAGGATCCCAAATGATCCAATATTTATGGATTTACAAATAATGGATCTTGTAATTATAATAGAAGGGGAAAAATATTATCTTTATCAAATGAATGTGAAACCATCTATACATGTGAAGATTAAAGAGGCACAGAAAGAAGATTTTGAGTTACAAAAGAAGGTGAGAAATGCTCCTGAATTCCAACATGATTGTGATGGGATAATAAAGTTCAAGAATCAGGTTTGTGTTCATCCCATCACTGAATTAAAGAAGGAGCTATTGGATGAGGCTCATAGTTCTTCATTCTATATTCGTCCTGGAAGCATGAAGATGTATAGGGACCTGAAAGAGTACTTCTGGTGGGATTGCATGAAAAGAAATGTTGCTGAATATGTCTCTCGATGCTTGGTTTGTCAGCAAGTTAAAGCTGAGAGACAGAAGTCTAAGGGGATGTTACAACCATTACCCATACCCAACTGGAAATGGGAAAACATCAATATGGACTTTTTCACAGGACTTCCTAAAATATCCAAAGGAAATAATGCTATCTGGGTCATAGTTTATCGTTATACAAATTCAGCACACTTCATTGCTATTAGAGAGGATTTCACTCTGGATCAGCTTGCCAGGATATATGTAAAGGAAGTGGTAATATTGCATAGAGTACCACTTTCTATTATATCTGATCGGGATCCAAGATTTACCTCGATGTTCTGGCGAAGTCTTCAGCATACTCTGGATACAGAGTTGAGTTTCAGCACTGCTTATCATCCTCATACAGACGGTCAGTCTGAGAGAACAATTCAAACTCTAGAAGATATGTTGAGAGCTTGCTCTATAGATTTCAAAGGTGGTTGGGATCAACACCTACATTTGGTGGAATTTTCTTAAAATAATATCTTTCACTCCAGTATTCAGATGGCTCCTTATGAAGATCTCTATGGAAAGAAATGCAAGACTCCAACATGCTGGGATGAAGTTGGAGAAAGAAAGCTATTAGGACCTGATCTCGTTGATGAAATGGCAGAAAAGGTCAGATCTATTCAAAAACACATAAAAGCAGTTCAGAGTCGATAGAAAAGTTATGCCAACAGCCGAAGAATTGACCTAGAGTTTGAAGTGGGAGATAAAGTGTTCTTACGGATATCTCCCTGGAAGAGAGTCGTGAGATTTGGAAAGAAGGGGAAGTTGATCCCTAGATATATCGGTCCTTTCGAAATACTGGATCGTGTTGGGAAGGTAGCTTACCGATTGGCGCTTCCACTGAATCTCCCTCAAGTACACGATGTGTTCCATGTATCTCTCTTGAGAAAGTACATACCTGATCCTTCACATGTACTTAGCTCAGAAGTTGTACCACTGGAGCAAGATAAATCTTATGAAGAACAACTGATAGAGATTCTGGATCGTAGCGAAAAAGCCCTACGAAACAAGACCACTCGATTGGTGAAAGTTTTATGGACGAACCACCAATTAGAAGAAGCTTCATGGGAGCTTGAGGATATGATGAGGGAGAGGTATCCTCATCTGTTTGTTACAAAGTGACGAATTTCGAGGGCGAAATTCATTTTAAGGGGGGTAGAATGTAACACCCAAGACTTTTATATGAAATATTTTGTTTTTATGTTATATAAATCATCAAAGGAATCTTTCCATACACACAACACTATCTTGGCTTTCTTTACATGCAACCGCAGCCTTCCTCGATAGCTTGCATCGTACGCAATACCGAGTTTCACTAAACAATAATATGCTATTAAAATATTATTAAAACTAGCCGTTATGAATAGTAATAACCAATTTTTGAAATTTTATAAATTTTATTTTTCAAAATGGACTTCAGTTTTGAACTCGAAATATCAAAATTATCCTAGGGTGAAATTTTGGTATTTTTCTGAAAACTTTCAATTTTTGATGAATAGTGAAACTACTAAGTGGCTGTTAAAAAAAACTGAATTTTTCATAAAACATAATTTTACCGCTTCTTTGAGTGGAATTTCAAAAATCCGAGAGACACGGTTGATGTCAGCAAGTAAAATGTGGTCCAATGAGATGAAAATAATTTTTTGGTGAATAGTAACTTTTTACTTTTTTTACCACGGTTAAAAGTAAATAGGGTAATTAAGGGTAAAAATGATATTATTATTACCCTAACACATGTCCTAATTATATTGGACAAGTGTAATTAGATAGAAAACAAACTTAGGATTAAAATATGACCATTTAGGCCCACTTGGATTAGATTAGGACATTTATTATTAATTTATTTAAAGAAGGGTTAAAATAGTTAAAATCAATGTTTAATAACTAAATCATTTTTAATATGGGGTTATACATAAGATAAATTAGACTATAAATATTCATTGAAAGATACAAAAAATTTCCTACATAATGGTATTTTATTTGTAATTTTTAGACATTAAATAATTTAATTTATTTATGACACAACAATGATGCAGTAATTTTCTTATTAATGAAATATTGACATAATTGATGTTATAAGTACCCAAATAAATATAATTTTAGACTTTTTATGCATTCCACTATTTTTATAGTTTACTATGACATGTTAGTATTGATTTATTTTACATTTTTAGAACTTATCATTCTGTTATGATTTTCACAAAAATCAATTACTAAATAGTGTCAAACTTGACATAAAATAGTTTTTAAAACAAATATTATATTATTAATTGTTATTTTATTCCTAAAAATTTAAGGTTCGTCCAAATGACTTAGATAATGTTATATATATTAATAATAAACAACTTGGGGTTCGTTTGGCTTGATATAGTAAGTTTATTGACCTTATAGTATAAGAATAAAAGAAGACACGGTAAAAGTAAAATTATTTAAATTAATGTTAAATCTAAATGATAAGGTTAAAATAGGAACCCAAACTTGTCTAAATTCTATTGGATGAGAGAAGTTCGACCCATACCCACCTTAGCCTTGAAATAAATCAATTTGTAGCTATTAAAAACCGAACATGACTTTATAATAAAATAATATTTTTAGTTATTCAAAAGGTGCCCCTCTCCTCCCTTATAAAAGGGCACATCCTCCCTCTCTTCCTCACCCCACTTTGAGCCTTCAAGCTCGGACAACCCCTGCCATTCTCTCCTCTCCACTTCTCTAGAGACATCCTAGAGGTCCTGGTCTTCTTAAAAGACCAATTTTAGTGCCCTAAAAGGAGGTCTCAAAGAAGCACTTCAAAGAAGAGGTAATATCCATTACCGATCCTTCCAATTTCTTTCTTCTTCAACTTCTTCTTCTTTAGCTGTTTCATTATGAAGTAATAACATCAGTATCACTCATATACTGATATTTTATTATACGTATGAAACAACACTATTTAACCATCTATCCATCCTACGGAAAATGAAATCACCGCACGTGCGTACGTACGGAATACCGTCTCCACGCCGTGGTGTAGTCTATTTTCCACCACCACCTTACTTGGATGGGTATAATGGTGTAAATAAAGACTATATATGACTATTATAAAGTGATATTGATTCTTAAATAGTATACATACACTCCAATACAATTCCATGATCATAGGAACGATATCATCACTCGTGCGTACGTACGGAATACCGTCTCCACGATGTGATGCGACTCGTTCTACATGATCTTCATTCCATAATGATTATATAGGTGAATTGAATGAATGAATATGATATATATTACACTAATACAATTCTTAATATGATGTATCTACAACCTAAAGGGAAGAATAAGAATTTATTCGACAAAACACGCATAAGAACAAAAAGTTATGAACACCCGAATAACAAGTAGCAATGAAATATTACTACTAAGAAGCTAATAATATGACCATATATGATATCATAAAAATAAGTATGATTCTGGAATAAGTCAATAACATTATTTAAATCATTATACAGGAGGTTCGGACACGTACAAATCATATCGGACCAACGGTAAGGGAAATATCACAATCTCGTTTTTATCTGAGATTGTTTATACTTTGGCATTTACTGGGGTGTTTTTATCATCCACATCCATGTTTCCTCAATATGTAATATTATTTCTATTCACCTACAATTTTTTACATCCTATTTTACCCTTCAGTGATTTTTTAGTAAAAGATATGAAAGGAATCTTTTGTCATTTTTCGTACGAGGTACTTTTTTGACTTTTCCGACAAAAGTACGAGAAAAATGTTTTCTTTTCACTTATACGGCATGAATGGATTTTTAAAACATTATTTCCAAGAAGCTTATTTTACAAGTTTTCAAGTTTATTTTTAATCAACTACTTTTAGTTGAGAATTGTATGACATATTAAGAAAGGAAAAGTGTTTTTGAAGTAGAAAGGATATTTTCCTCAAGAATGGAGTTCAAGTGTTTTATCAAAATTATTTTCCATCTAAGATAATATAGGGTTCTGTTTTTATCCCCATTATTACATTGATTTGATTATGTTGTGATGGAATTATATTTTTATGAATTCCTTTATCTTATATGAATTTTTTTATGATGTCATGTTGTTTAAGAATCCCATTATTACTACATGGTTTATGAAATGATGTATGATTTATGATTTTGTGGCACACATAAGAATGTTATAATTATGAGATGGGTGGGACCTATATCTCCCTCCAACTCATTGGTTAAATATTTTATATCTCATGAGATAGACATGGCTGGAATGGTATGTTATACTGGTTCAGTGAAACAGGACTGAAACGAGGGTGACTCAGTTCAGAAATGGACTTTGTCCACTAAGATAGTCTTGGCAATGAGTCTTGACTAACAAGAATTGAATCTCTATGATTATGTGTGTATGCCACAAAGTTTCACGTTTTATGTTATGATTATTGGGATTACATTTCACTTCTATGATTTATCCCATGTTATGATATTATGATCTCTTTTGCTGGTTAAGATTTCCAAAAGTTATGTTCTTATGTATATGATGTGATTGATATTTCTTTTGTTTACCCTTACTGAGCATTTGAGATCACCCTTTTGTATGTTTTATTTCCCCAGGTCAGGAAGAATATTATTAAGTAGAATATGCCAAAAAGGGACTCTAGATATGATGAAATAAATGGGAGGCAAAGTAGATTCTTTATGAACCAGTTGTTTATGTTTCCCAGTTTCTAAAGACACTATACCTATACGGTCCTTTATTGGTTTTGTTATATGTTGTAATAAGTGTGCTTCAATTCTGAAGTAATAACAATGTATGTAAAGCATGAGTCTTTATACATAAAATCATTTTACATGAGATGGTGTATGATTATCATGCCTTAAGATAGGTTTTTTACCGACGGTTTACCAATGATATTCATTAATAGTATTTGGGGCCTGAGAAAAATAATGAAATTATGGTGTTTCTTTCATAGTTTTTCACTTATCAACAAGTTAATTCCCAACTAGAAAACTAAAAGTCATATTCAACATATAACCATTTCCATGTGGAAGTGGGATGATGTAACAGAGGAATATGTGACATGACATGCAAGGTATCCTCATCGTAGTGAATTGGTATAAGGAATCATCCGTAAAGAATATATAATATTAAGTGTAAAGACATGAATTTATTCTATTACATTTTAGGATCATTTTCGGTTTATATTTTTAGATAATTAAACAATAAAACTTTCATATAATAACCATATTTTAAAAATTATACAGTTCTTATCAGTTTCTATTTCTTCCAATAGTTAAAACGTTTAAAATGAAACATGATTTATTTACATTAAAAATATTCATTAAATTTAGATTTACTTATTCTTTACCATTAACCATCCCTAAACCATGGGAAAAAACATTTTCATATATGTTATTAGCACAAAAATCTCAATAAGGTACATAAAATAAAAAAGCAGGAAACATGGTAGTTCAATAATACTTAAAAAAATGGTCCTTTTGAAAAAAAAATATTTGGGATAAAATAAAGACAATTAATCAAGAAATAATCTTTCCTACAAAAATAATTTTATAAAACCTTTCATAATAATTATTCAATGAAAATAAATCTTATAATTGTTTTTATGAAGTCATCAAAAACACATGAAAATGTTTTCACAAAGTTATAATATCCACCCTTAATAAGTATCATATACTTTAGTTTAAACATAACATAATTAGATTACCTTGATAAATAAAAATGTTTCCATAATAACACATAGAAATCATAGATAAATAATGTATTTTTCTTGTGGAGTAATTTTATATACAAATTTTACAAATAGAATAACCAATATGGTTGAATTCCATACCAAATGATATGGTGGACCATAACAGACCTAACATCATTAGTTTACAATGGAACCACCTTTCGATGGTTTATAAATTAACAAACCATATTTTCTTAATAAAAAACCTAAAATAATCATAAAAATTACCAATAACCATAACATATTCAGAAAGGATTGCAATTTCCAACTTTACACTCAGAAAAATATTTTTTTCACACCTATGAAAACATTTCCAAATATTGAAATATCCATTTTATTTTAAACCTATTTTTTAAAATAAATGGAACGTGTTTAAGGAAGATTTTTCGTTAAAACATAGAATCCTATAAAGTAATTTAAATATCTAATAATAGTTATGGAAGTGATAAAATTCATTATCACTGAATACCTTAAAATATAACATTCTTTTTATTATTTTGTAAACAAGTCATAAAGAAAACTCTCTATAAAATATGTAAAAATATAAAATTTGAAATAATGTTAAATTAATTTAAATGAGACATAAAATTTCCTTTATAATATATCTATTTCCATATAAATACATCCAAAATAACAATTTTAAAATTATTGACATGGAAGAAAAATATTTGTAATGGACACTTTAAAAGATTATTTTTTTAATGAAAGTATCTTAACTTGAGTCAGAGTCGTCAAGTAAATTATTCATATCCATGAATAATATAATCAAATTAATTATTTAATTTCTAGATAAAATTTTTATTTTTCATTTTTCATTTTTTCACATTATAATCAATAACTGAATCAATTTAGTTCATGTTGGATGTTTCGAAGATATTCTTCACATGTCCAAAATGACTTCGGTAGGTTGAATATAGTCCAAAGGTTATTTAATATATCATCCACATAATAATAACTTTTACCTAATTATCATTTTTATTCATCTGTTATACTTTTAAAAAGAATCATAAAATAATATTTTGAAAAATGAACTATGTTACAAGGGTGGGTTGTACATACACATGAGTAACGTTCCCTTTTTCCAATGATCATTATAGAAAGAAGTTGAGTGTTATTTTATCATAAAAAATTATTATAATATCATAAATAATATATAATTTCATTAAATATACATATCTATATCATCCATGTGATTTGGAGATGTGAAATGAATCTCATCTCTCAGTAGAGAAGGTAGTCCACATGTATACATGAACAACGTTAACATTTTTCATTGAACAGGAAGGTAAGAAATTAAAGACTATATTATCTTTAAATAATTATAAATATATCATGATTATAATATATATACATTAAATCTTTCATTACAACTAGGTGTAATTATAGATGATGGAAAATTATTCACATCGGTTTGTGAGGCAGTAGTCCACAATACACATAGACAATGGTTTCTATTACCATTTCATAAGAGATGATATGGATATAATTTATTACACAAACATAACAACATATCAATGTATGTGTGATAAAAGTGTTATTATTTTATTAAGGTTTAATATGATTCTAATAATCTATAAAAATAAAAATTAAAATAAGAATACTTGGTTCAGTATTATTCCTCTTCTTTATACAACCTCTAATGGTTTACAAAACAATATCATCTAAGATAGTTTTATGATCAAAAAATTCCTCTAGTATATGGGTAGGTATGATATTAATGGGTATGGGTAGGTATTGGTTTATACTAAATGATTTTTATGTGTAAAGAAAATAGTATATGAGATGCTTATTTATAAGTGAGAGGAGGGGAACTCTTGGAATTTTTTAATGTATTAAATTATTATAAATTTATTTTCAAATTAAAATGTATATAAATTATGAGTATTATATGAAAATATGATTTTTGGTGTATATAATATAATACGATAGAAATTGAAAAAGTTTATGTGATATTTTAATCCTAACATTTTTTGTTTAACCCCTTTTAACTTTTTTTAAAAATTGCCACAATAATAAATTTGTTACTCTTTAGGGGCCTATAAAATTTCTATAAAAAATAAACATCCCATAAGATAAACATGGATAACATTATAATATATTTACAATTAACTTGGATTAATATAATATTTTTATTAATTTTAAATCATTTAGTAAAACATTATTTAAATCCTCCCTATAAATTTCATCCCCGAAATTTGATATTCAACCTGATAATCAATGTTTTGAAATTTGAAAAAATATTTGTTAAAATCATAAATTGTAGAATGGTTTCAAAAAAATTAATCCTAAAAATTGTGAAAATTAAATGTGATGTTTGTTTATAAAAACACATAACAGGGTTTCCATTTTTGATAATAGTAGTGGGGAGTGAAAATATGTGCATAGGAGAAAAGAATAATACCCAAATAATGATGGAGGGTGATAGTGATCATTGATCATAAGAAATTTAATAATCATGAAAATTTTAACTACCAAAAAACCATAAAAATAGGTTTTATAAATACCAATGATTCATGAGAAAAGATTAATAGGCTAAAGTTTTCATTTCTAGGTCCATTTATAGGACTTGAGGAATTCCTTATCGTCTAGACTATGAACGTAAAACAATATACATACCTTACAAGGTAAATTTCATCCTTTAATAAATTTCAACCATAATATCATATCATTCTCAAAAATAAGAGTATTAGAGGTGAGTTTTTATATTCTTCATACTCAAAAATGAACTTATAACAGATCACATAATTCCAAAAAAGAATCACAAACTATTCCTCCATTATTTACATATCAATAACAACTGAAATGGTTATCATAAGTTAAGATAATTAAAAAAATGAATAATACTTCATACAAATAACTGATACATTAATCTATTAAATTCAATATTAATACCCAAAGTTCAACTAAATCATTCTAAAAATAATTATCCTTAAATGTTTTTATAATATTTTAGACTCAGACTAAAACCCAATGATTATAATTATTTGATCACATATTCTTCTATTATAAATTTAACATTTATCTCCAAATAACCTCAATATCTATTGATATATCAAAAAAGGTATATTCCATAATGATATAATCTCAAGTATATGATAATCATATTAAAAATGACCTAAAGCTCCATAAATATACATTAATATAATATATGACTCCAAAATATAATTTAAACTTATTCCTCAAATAAAATCTCATAATTTTTTGTTTACCATAATCATATAAGGATCTTGAAATGGTAAAAATATTCCAAAATAACGTTAATAACCTAATAAAAAAAATACCTTTTCATAGTTGGGGTGGCAGTCGAGTGGTTAACACACTCTGTAATCCATTATTAATCAAAGAAAGAAATCTTGTAGGGGTGAATTTCCAAGTTATTCTAGAAGTTGTTATAGTGGGTACTATAGAAGTTAGTGTAGCTAGGGAACTATTAATTTTATTTGGTCCTACGGACCACATATTTAGGACCTCAGGCTATAGGGAATTTGTACCACTATATGCCTTTAGGCCACATCATGCCTTGTGTCATTAGATTTGGGCCACAGGGCCTTTGCTCCATGAAGAAGTCAGGTATAAAAACATAAGAGTATGACCTAAAATAAGAATCGGAGCATTTATCAGCTAGAAATAGGATCTAACAATATTGAATGAATGATAGGGAATATAAAACATCATTGGTACTAGGCAATGTGAAGCTCTGAATAGGAAAATTCTTATTGATCAACCATACAAGGTTGGGAGATAGACACCCTCAATGAAGTAGATACTTAGAAGCATAAATTATAGTATAGTCAAATCTTTGGTACTTAGGTCATATATTATACCTTATGCCTCTACGATTAAAATTCATCTAAGGGATCCCTCTCAACCCAATTGGAAAGGGTATTCGCCAAAAATAAATAAAAATATTGAAGTCCATTAGTCCGGTTTTTCCATCACCACCAAATCACTTTTCAATACCATTTTCATCTCTATGATAATACATATATTAACAAAATCAACATAACCTTTATATATCACATCATTTAAAAAAATATACTAACCAAGACATCATATAGGATAGTGGTAGTTATTTCACTCTTATCACACATTTGTTGTGGGTTCATGCCTCATGGCCTTTCTGGATGTGATAGATAGTCCATTTTACTAAAACTATATTAATATAATTCTTATAATGTCCCTTTTAATTTGATTAACATCCTTAAAAATAACATTATTAATCAAATATCATATAAACTCTAAAGGTTATCAATAACTTTAAACTTATTTCCACAAAATGAATGGATTATTCTTCCACAAATAACATTTTCTAATTTACATATACCTTAAACATATATCAAAACTCAATAAATATATCCAAAAGTAATTCTATTAAAAATTATTTTCAATCGTATTCCTTAATACTTCCTTCCTCCAACCAAGAAAATGAAACATTTTTGTATATTAAATAATATAAAAACACAATCCAATATACAACCCATACCTTTTATATTTCAGTTTTATATTCCTCAACTTAAACTATAATGGAATTAGGAATTTCCAAAAATCTATTTGTACAGTCTTTCTGATACCATTCTTGAGCTTTCCCCTTGGGACATTTATTTTATAATTCTAATAATCTATGCATTTAAAGTATTAAATTGATACTTTGGGAATAAATTAATTCCCCTTTATGGTGTTAAATAACCACTTCCTTTTTCCTTTGGAATGTTATTTCTTTATTCCCCCCTTTAGAACATACAACATCTCTTTCTAATATTTTATGAAATTTTCCTAACTGATTCTTCTTATACCACAACTAAAAAATAGGCCTTTAAGAGTGCTAAAAATGGTCTTAATCTTTTATAGAGAAGCATTTACTACAATAGTGAGGTTAAAATCCTTAGTCATTTATCACTGCTAAAAAATAACTATTAAAGGACCCCTTTATCAATGATTTCTTAAGTGCTGATAAAGGACCATTTATCATCACTTCTATAAGTTTTGATAATGGGGAAAACTCTAGTGTGTTGTTATAGCACATAGTCCCACTAGTGCAGTGTGTTATAATAGAAGACAGTATCACCAAAAACACAAGAAAATCAATAAAATGAAGAATGAATGCATAATTTAAATGAAGAGAAAGCCATATAGGCTCATTTCCTCGATTTGGGCGATATGATGCACGTTTTAAACTAAAATGATACTTGTATATTGAAAAAACACATTTGCAGTCATATAGGTCATACCATGAATCATATTGAGGTATTGATGATTCTTACAAATCTCAAATGACTTATGGATAATTTTCCTAAAGTATCAAAAAAATTAATGTGTTTTCCCAGTTTTGAGCACATTGCATCTCTTTTTTACTAAAATGTCATTTTAAACTCAAAACACGCACTATGACTCTTAATGGTCATATCTTGTGTTAGTTTAATGTGATACTGAATCTTACACATAAAAAATTAATTATGAATTGTTTTCCAAAATTATAAATACAATCTGAGTGTATCTTCTCGGTGTTGAGTGAGTGACACTTTTTGAACTAAAATGTTGATTTTAAACGGATAATGGATATATTGAGTCATATCATACACATCATGTGTCTGATTGAGGTTTTTTTGATTCCTACACATCACTAATAACTTTTTTATTATTGTCTTAAAGTATCAAAACATTCCAAAAGTGTTTCCAAGTTTTGAGTAGATGAGTTTTCCTTTTTACTAAAATTGATATCAATTTTAAATAAAAATTCTCACTTTGAATCTTATAGATCACACCGTATATCATAATGAGGTGAGGCTAATTATTAAATGTTTAAAATCTCTCAGGGATCAATTTCATAAATTATCAAAACAATCTGAATGTGTTTACTCAATTTTGATTAAGTCTCATGTCTTTTTTACTAAAATATCATTTTAAATTGGAAACACACAATTTGACTCAAATTAATAATATCATGCATCAGTTTGACATGAGATCTATTCCTACACATCAAAAATGACATAGTAATAAATTCCAAAAATTATAATGAAAATATGTGTGTGTTTTTTAGATTTTCAATAAGTAACATTTTTTGAACTAAAGTATTGATTTTATACTAATAACGGACAGATTGAGTCAAACCAGGAACATCGTACGTTGGATTGCGGTGCAGCTTATTCATACATGTCAAAAATACCATTTGGATTGTTTCAATAATGAATCAAGACTATATGAATGTGTTTTATTTGTCATGAGTAGTTTAGCTATCCTTTTTATTAAAATTGATATCATTTTTAGAAAAAAAATACACACTTGGAGTCATACCTATCACACTGTGCATCAGATTGAGGTCTAGTTAATTCAAACACCTCTCAAATGAAATATGGACCATTTTATAAAAGTATAAAAACAATCTAAAAGTGTTTTCTTAGTTTTGAGTATGACATTTGTTTAGGGAAATGTCATTCTAAACTGAAACCACACACTCTAACATATACCGATCACATCGTGTATCGGTTTGATGTGATAATGATTGATAAAAATCGAAAAGTAATTATAAATATATTTTCTAAAATATCAAGATAATCCGACCATGTTTTTTTGTTTCTAATGTGTGAAATTTACTAAAAACTGTCGATTTTAAACTAATAACGGACACATTTTGTTATACCGGGCAGTCTGAAGATCAGATTGAGGTGACGCTAACCCTACATATAAAAAATAACATATGGATCATTTTCAAAAATCATCAAAACAATATAAATGTGTTTTATTAATTTTGAGTAGTTCATTTTTCTGTTTTATTAAAATTGATGTCATTTTTAAATAAAATTTTTCACTTTGAGTCATATCGGTCACACCATGTGTCATATTAATGTACTAATGATTCATTCACTTATAAATTGACTTATGAATCTTTTTTAAAAAGTATCAAAATAATTTTAATGTGTTTTATATGTTTTTATTATATTTCTTGTTTTCTTACTAATATTCCATTTTAAATTGGAAACATGCACATTGATCTATAACAATCACATAGTATATCGATTTGATGTGAGACTAATTTTTACACATCATAAAGGACTTAGGAATTGATGTACTAAATTATCAAGGAAATACAATCATGTTTTATTTGTTTTCAGTGAGTGAAATGTTTTGAACTATCTATCAATTTTAAAAAATTAACGAACACATTATGTCATAATGGTCACTCCATGTGTTGAAGTGAGGTGTGACTTATTCATAAATATATCAAATGACTTATGTATTGTTTAATTAAGTATTAATTTAGTACACGCCCCCATAGATCTCTTTTTCCAATCATATAAAACCCTATCATTTTATAGTAAAATAAAACCTATTAAAACCCCAAGTTTTATTGAAAAAAACCTTAAATAAATCCTCAACCAATTATTCAATTAATGTTTTATTCAGATCCTTGTAGATAAATAAAGAATAAAAATGAAATTAATTCATCATTATCTCTACCTTCACGTAAAATAAAATAAATTAATTTTATTAACATACAATCATCATCTAAAATTACACTATTGCAACCCAAGACCCATAGGTTTCACATCACTTCAATTGTATATTCTGATTCTTCCATCTCCACCCTCTTCATTTATTTCCCTCATTTCACTATATTGCTTCTCTTTTTTTGTGGATCTATGATCTGGAAGTATTTCGTGGAAATGGAGGTTTCAAGTTAATAACTAGTTTTAATGGTGTAATTATCAAAAAATGGGATAAATTATATCTTTTAGATAACAAAATGAAGTATAATTTTCATCCTCATCCACTCATCTCTCGAACGACTATCATTTAATTTTGTTGTTTGACACACATTCTACATATCATATAGGTATACACCTATATTTCTTGAAATAGCCCAATAAGTAGATATCCATGGGATGAATAATGCTCAGAGTATTATAAGAAACCTAAAAGAGATGGGGGTTAGTCTCAAGGAAAAAAATGCAATAATAACTATTTGGTAGATGAAATTGTTGAGGATGACAATTGTACTTCATTGTGTTCTCTAAAAGGTTAAATACTTCCCATTTTTGAAAATTACACCATTAAAACCAGTTTTCATCTCAACACCACAATTTCCAAAAAATCCTTACATAGTAAACCTCTACACAACCAAATAAACGATAGA
Source organism: Viscum album (assembly GCA_963277665.1). Classification (NCBI taxonomy): domain Eukaryota; kingdom Viridiplantae; phylum Streptophyta; class Magnoliopsida; order Santalales; family Viscaceae; genus Viscum; species Viscum album. The sequence continues at coordinate 638,248,704 of OY728119.1, forward strand.
GTGAAGGGTAGGAATGAAATAATGATGGTAGAGATGGAAGAATCAAAATAAAAAACTATAGTGATGCACAGCTCAGGGGTCTTGGGTTGATATAGTGTAATTTCAGCTAATGATAGTATGTTACTAAAATTTATTTATTTAATTTGATGTGGAGGTAAAGTTAAAAATTGACAAATTTCATTTTTATCCTCAAAATTATCCACAAACATCCAAATAAAACATTAATAATATAATTTGTTGAGAATTTTTTAAGGGTTTTTCGATAAAACTTGGTTTTTTAATACGATTTATTTTATTAAAAATTATAGGGTTTTATATGATCAGAAAAATATTTCTATGGATGTGTGTAATTCATTCATGATTACCTTGATAGGTAATAAACATGAACGAGGTTCACTCCTTCCACTATCAAAAACTATAAAATAGAGGTCACTTCTCATTCAATACATAAATAAATAATGTTAACTACCTAAATTTTATATATTAATGTTATATATATTCTAATAATGTTATTTGAATATAATTATATGTATATTTTTTATCATATATAAATTTATTTAAATATACAACATATTATTTGATATATATATATACATATATATATATATATATTTGTGTGTGTGTGTGATACTATTTTTTTCTGAAAAAACTAAAAAAACTATTGATAATAATTTTTAAATTATATTAATTATAAATTTTGTACTCCTCTTGTTTTAAGGCCCACAAATCATGTTTAACATATCACAGATCATGTTTGGAGATTGATGGTTTTCTTATTGTTTAATGCTTACAACTCATGGTCGAAACTCTCACAACATCCTGATTCAGAATCTCAAAAATCATGTTTAAATCTTATAAATTATGTTTCATATTGTTCTATTAGTTTTTTACACTAATTATTAAGCCTAATATATTCTATAAATATTAATTTTTAAGACCATTAATATATATTTTTCTTAGTCTGAGAAACCATAAGCCTGGCACCGGTTCCAGATTTTGGAAAATTCCCTGACACTGTAATCCAAATACCTGACTCTAACACCATAACCTACACACTATGACTCAGACACCGTAATCTAGAAACCATGACTCTGACACCTTAACTAGTTCTAAATTTCATAAAGCATGTGAACATGTTTCCTTCATATCATATCTAAGACATCATTACAAGACACTTTCCAGAATTTTGACAAATGACTAGACACTATTACCTGAGACATCGTGATCCTGAAACCGCATCTATATTACGGGTTCCAGATCTCAATGAAACTATATCACTGTGACAATCTCACTTTGATATCTCACCGATCAAAGGAAAAAGAGAAGACACCATTTCCAGTGACATTTTTTCAAGAAAAATTGTGACATCATTCCATACTTAACCATTTTTTCTGTCTTTTCCAATTTAATTTAAAAGTTAATTTTAATGGTCATATTTGAGTCATTTAATTACATTGATTTATTTAATGTTGTTTTGAATTCCTGGAGGTAGATAGTATGAGGTACGATGTGTTGAAATCATGCTCCCTGTCGGCTCAAACACATGCTCCCAAAATAAAATAAAAAGTGTGGCACTGGAGCACGAGAGATTTTGAGGAGTGGAATACATAAAAAATAGAACTGAATGGATACATTGAAGAAGTCATGGAGAACTCTAAATTCCTAGTGACCAAAATGTTATGGATCAGAAGATCAAACATCCTCGTAGCATCAACTCGAAGAAGAACAAGAGCTTCAAAGAACATCTCACCGAACTCAAAACCAGACACAAGACTCACGATACACTGTTTCTACAAGAGGACTCAAAAATCACATCTTCTACATCCTACAAGTCTAGAGCTACATAGAACAACACACAGATATTTTTTAACCATTTCTCCTAATCCTTTCTCTAATGTGTACTATTTTTATTACTTTTTTAGAAGTGTGTGTATCCATATTAAAACACACATTGTCTATTACATTAAACTGGAGGATACAAGATATCCTCACTCAAATATCATTCTACACATTGTTTCAAGATTTTATAACTATTAAAGAGGTCCTATGTGACCTGGTTGTCAGTTTTACAACATAAAATAGTGGAAGAGGACTTGTGACCTAGGCTTTCATGTGTTAGTTGTTAACCCTGATCCAGGGCGTGGATCAAAGCTTATTATATATATATATATATTGGTTGTAGGTGATCACCAAGTGGACAGGATTAGGTCTCAGCATGAGACTGAACCACTTGATTTATATGATATTCCATTGATGTTATTAATATTTTCATGACTTAATATATACTCCCTTTACTGATTTTATATGAAATGTGCATAATGTGTGTGAAATATTAATGTTTTAATACTAAGTATAATATTTTTAGCATTTTTAGAAGTAGTCCAATTGAGTCAGTTTACTATTTCATTTATAACACACACCCTAATGATCCAAAGTGCGTGGTTCATCTTTTTTAGGATTCCTAATTCAATTTAAAACATTTCATTAGAAGGGATAATGGGCCAATTCTTCCATTTTAAGGATCAAAATTACCACACAAGATGACCCAAAGAATTTGTGAAGAAACTGGACTAGCCAAGATGATTGAGCTGCTGGTCTCACTCCCAATACCCATATTTTATGAAACTCCACAATGTGTTTGTCTGTATCCAAAATAATCAAGGATAAAAATTTCAGGGGCCCAAATCCAATAACAATGGGACCAAATTAAGATTATAAGTCGAGCCCTCCATTCTGGACAAGAATTAAAATCCAGACACTATTCATGACATATATCATGATGTAATCATAAAATAGAGATGATATTTTGCATTGTGAAATAGGGGATATAGGTGGCTGACTTTTTTTAAGAAATAATTCAGTTTTTATGTCATGTTCCTATTCAATAACCCTTTCACATTTTGGACTTCCAAAAGACTGGATTGAAACGGATAGATTAAAATTGTTTAATCATTCAGACATAACTTTGGATAAATATTTCAAAAGGAGTCAATATTTTGCGATATGTCGGATAACTTTATTTTCTAAAACTTTGAAGAAAGATGTTTCTCATGATTCAGCTGTCTGAATATCCAAATTGGCGATGCAATTGGAGGGACAGATTTGGAATGCAAACAGTCCACTCCGTGGGCTATAAATACTCTCCCCTTCTTTCCTTGAGAGGGGTTGAAATTTTATAAGATAGTAGAACATATTGGAACGACAAAATACTTGACAAAGTCTTGGGAGGACCTTCCATACTCAAGTTTTTACTTGATAGACGTTTCCTCCTCTCGTTGTTTTCACTTACTTTCGTGTTCTTCATTTTTGTAATCTTATAAGTCTCTTTCTTTGTAATTCTATTTTAATGCAAGTTACTTATTCAATATCTCTTATTCTCATCCACCATATGTAGCTTAATATTTATGTTCTTAAAATAGTTTAAATTCAGTTGAATCCCCTTTCCTTATTCTTCTTCCTCATTCAATCGAAAATCTGTTTTTAATTTTCTTCATCGTTTGTGTGTGTGTTCGGCGCACTACTCTCATATTGTCCATTTATTTTTCTTCTCTTTATAATTCATCACCATAAACATATATTACCAAATTAATAACCATCTTAATGTCTGATTAAATCTCTCATTGGGGTGAGTTTTAATTTAGGTATGTTAAGTGATTGAGAGTTTTCTCTCGATGAGTATTCGTTGAATTAACATTGTGTATGTTGGACTTAGAATGTCATTGATTAATGACTTGTTTTCTTTAACGTGTGGTTTCCATTGATTATTGGAACCATAAATACACTTCCATAAAAAATATATGATCACGATTATAACCCTAAGTTATGTTATGGCTTGGATTAAATCCTTAAAACTTGGAAATTCAAATCAACGTCAACTTGTTACATGGGTGTTAATTTAAATGCAATATAAAGAAAAACTGAAGGATATCACAAGTTTAACTAACCTAATGATAAACTCACTCCAATAATTATCAATTTGATAAATCAATCATAATAAATTAGTCATTTCAATTAAGCTTTGAAACCCCCCCCAATCAGAATATAATCAACTAATGGAAATGACTCTTTCAAAGTATTATCGCCGAGGATTCGACCCGAGTGCTGCTATACACATTAGCAGAGCACCAGAACGTTGATCGGTCAATAGGCAACAATTGTCCATGCATTTCAAATGGCACCATTTTCAGGGATGGTACTTTAAGTAGTCATTATTTTCTGGTTATTGTCAAAAAACCCAAAAAAACAAAATTTTAAAAAAAAATTAAAAAAAACACAAAGAATAACATATCTTCCTCTTAAAAATCATAACCATAAAAAACACAAAGAAAAAATTGTCTTCCACTTTCTTCAAAAATCACTCTGAATTCCCCATATCCTTCTAAAACATCTCTCGGATTTTTTTGACCCTGAAATTGAGTGAACACTTTGCCAACTTAGGAGGAACATAAGAGATAATCAAATAATTCACGAACCAGTCCGTGTCCAACCAATTGAATTAGATATGGACAATCCTAGGGAACAAACACTAAATGAACTTTCTTCCCCTAATACGAATTACCAACCTCTTGCTATTCAATATCCAAATATAAAGGTTGAATTTGAACTCAAATCGGGTTTGATTCATCTTCTCCCTCATTTCCATGGGCTAGCTGATGAGGATCTACATCTTCACCTTAAAGAGTTTAAAATAGTGTGATCTACAATGAAGCCTCAAGGGGTTTCTGAAAAACAAATCAAACATCGAGAATTACCTTTATCCCAAGCTGATACTGCTAATTCATGGCTTTACTACCTACCTCCTGGTTCCATAACCACATGGAATGACATGAAGCGACTCTTAATAGAGAAATACTTTCCTGCTTCACATACTGCTTCTATCTGAAAGGAAATTAGTGGTATACGTCAATTCCCAAGTGAATCACTCCATGAGTACTGGGAGAGGTTCAAAAAGCTTGTTGAAACCTACCCACATCACCAAATTCCTGAACAAATCTTGATCCAATACTTATATGAGGGGTTATTGGCTATGGAGAAAACTCTCATTGATGCCGCAAGTGGTGGTGCTCTTGTTGGTAAAACTCTTGCAGCTACAAGAGATCTCATAAGTAACATGGTTGCAAACACACAACAATTCCATACTCGAGCACATGCTCAAGTCAAATAATCCCAAGATAATCAATCAATTGATCTGATCAAGATGACTGAGTGGATGAGTGAACTTACAGGTCTTATGCGACAACTAGCTGCGGCTACCAAATCCCCGACCTCGTCTTCTCCACAATCACTATTTCCTGGACCTATCAAAAATAGTGGAATCTGCAACATTCCATCTCATCCAATAGACACATGTCCTCAACTTCAAGAGGATCAATCTGATTCATCTAGACCAATTGAGCTCAATGTAGCATATACTCAGGGGAACACCAACCCTCAACTATCATGTCAGTTTGTTAGAAACTTCAACCAACCTCACTCTGAGCCCTTCTCTTCTTCCTATAACCAAAGCCTGAGGTATGGTAATCCCATCTCTCATACCCTTCAATTCCCTCCTCAAAACCCAAACAACTTTCAATATGGTCAAGTTGTTGGTAGCTTCCAAAAACCTTATCCTTTTCTTCATCCACCTCAAAGGAACAATCCTCCTCCTGGATTCCATTATCCTAGTGAGCCTTCCCAATTCCAAAACCGATATAATTGCTTTCATAGGAACCAAAATCAAGGTAATCCGAATTTGGGACAAGCCTATTCTTCTAAGAAACCATTGGAAAGTTCAGTGGAAGATCTTGCATCTTTCACCCGTTCTAGCCTCAAGAACATTCAAACCCAAATTGGTTAACTTGCATCCCACCTTAGACAGCATAAACCATCTAACTCTTCCTAACTTCCAGCTCAACCATTACCCAACCCCAAGGGTAATGTAAGTGAAATTGCACTTAGATTAGGAAAAAAATTACTACACCTCAAGATAAGTCCTCCAACCCTCCTTTGAATGTTGAACTAGAAAATGAAAATAAAATGAAACTTTTAAAGGAACCTGAATCCATTCCCTCACCACATTCCATTCCACTTAGGAATCCAATTCCTTTTCCTCAAGCTATTTCTAAACCTAGGAAGTCCTTTGAACCTTATCTTGAAATTCATGACATGTTTAGACGTGTTAAGTCAACATTCCTCTATTAGATTCCATAAAACAAATTCCTAAGTATTCCATGTTTCTCAAGGAGTTGTGTACCCACAAGAGGAAACATAAGACCTTTGAAAATGATTCCACCTATTAGTCTATTCCCATAAAGTGCAAGGATCCAGGGACCTTTACAGTCCCATGACAAATTTGAAGTTCCAACATTGATGATACACTCATATACCTAGGAGCCTCAATTAATGTCATGCCCAAATATATCTTCTCCAACCTTGGTCTAGGTCCATTACATCCAACGGGTGTTTTCATTCAGTTAGCCAATTTATGCACATCCAGTCCTGAGGGAATAATTGAGGATGTCCTTGTTCGAGTCAATGATCTTATCTTCCCTGTCGATTTCTATGTCCTTGACATGGAAGGTGAGACGACCTCTTTTATATATCCCCTAATTCTAGGAATACCATTCCTCATGACTGTGAGAACCAAGATTGATGTCCATTCAGGCATTTTCTCCATGGAATTTGGTACCCAACTGGTGAAGTTCATCATTTTCCAAGCCATGCGATACCCATATGAGGATCACTCTTCATTCTCAATCCATGCTTCCGAGGACACTTTTAAGATTCAATTGAACCCCATTACATCTTGTTCATCATGTTCTGAAGAGATATGATCTTGTGAAATCTGCACTAGGATTAACCAAGTCATAAATGGTGAAGTTGATGTGGACCGTTAATTCATAGACTCCATCAATTTAGAGGATCTTGAAAACTCTCTTGAATCCCATATCAACTCTGATCTCTACTGCTCCATCATGGATAGTATTAAAGAAAATGAATCTAAAGCAGCTGAAGTGACTTCCTCCATTATTGAGTTGTCTATCCCACAAATAAAAGACGAGACTGATCTGAAACCTCTTCCTGAACACCTGAAATATGCATTCCTTTCCATGATCACTCTTATCCTGTAATTATCTCTTCTTTACATACTGAAACTGAGGAGTCCGAACTTGTCCAAGTGTTAGAGGAAAACAAAAAGGCCTTAGGGTGGACCCTAGATGACATACCAGGAATCAACCTAGCCATTTTCATGCATAAAATCCATCTTGATGAATCATCCAAACCAATTAGACAACCAAAAATAAGACTCAATCCACTCATACTTAAGGTAGTGAGGGAAGAGATCACCAAGATTCTTCAAGATGGTTTTATCTACCCAATTTCTGATAGTGAATGGGTTAGTCCAATTCAAGTTGTACCTAAGAAGGGTGGGATAACTATTGTCACGAATGAACATGGAGTGGTAGTCACAACTCGAGTAAAGATCAAATGGCGTGTGTGCATCCACTATAGAAAATTTAATGTTGAAACAAGAAAAGATCACCAGCCTCTTTCATTCCTTGATCAAATGCTAGAAAGATTAGCCGGAAAGTCACACTATTGCTTTATTGATGGATACATCGTCTACTTCCAAATCCCAATCGCACCTCAGGACCAAGAAAAGGCGACTTTCACATGCCCCTTTGGAACATATGCATATAAAAGAATGCATTTTGGACTTTTCAGTGCTCATGAAACATTCCAGTGGTGTATGAGGATTATTCTTTCTGAATTCATTGAACACTACATGTAAGTCTTCATTGATGACTTCACCATTTATGGTGAGTTATTTGAATCTTTCCTGAATTCACTCTCTCTAGTCCTCCAAAAGTGTGTCTAGTGTAACCTTGTGTTAAATTTTGAAAAATGTCACCTCATGGTTGCAAATGGGACTGTTCTAGGGAACATAGTTTAAAACGATGGTATTGAAGGTGATCCTGCCAAAAATAAAGTGATCCAATCACTTCCTAAACACACTTCTATTCGAGAAATTCGTTCATTCCTTGGCCATGCAGGTTTCTATCGGAGATTCATCCATAACTTCAGTAGGATTGCCCTCCCACTCACTCGGTTACTCCAAAATGATGTCACATTCCATTTCGATGAGTTTTTCAAGAGATCCTTCATTGAACTCAAAACTTCTCTCACATCCGCCCTGATAATCCAACCCCTGGATTGGTGATTACCCTTTGAATTGTTGTGTGATTCTTCTAATAGAACTGTTGGGGATGTTCTTGGTCAAAGAAGAGAAAGAATTTATCATGTCATATATTATGCCTCAAAAACATTGGATGAAACTCAATCTCACTACACTATCACTAAAAAGGAACTTTTAGCAGTGGTTTTTGCCTTAGATAAATTCTGGCCCTATCTCTTAAGTGCCAAAATCATCATCTTCACAGACCATTATGCTATAAAGTTCTTACTCAAGAAAAGTTATTCCAAACTAAGGATAATAAGATATATCCTAATACTCTAAGAGTTTGAACATGAAATCAAAGATATAATAGGAAAATAAAACCCTATCGCTGATCACTTGAGTAGAATTTATAATTATTCTCATTCTGGAATCATCGATCCTAAATTCCCCACTAAGAACCTTTCATATCTCACTCCAAAAATACCATGGTATGCCCCAATTGTAAATTACATGGTTTCTGGTGTTTTTCCTGAAACGTTTTCAAACTAACAGAAAATGAAGTTGAAAAGAGATTCAAAATACTATTTTTGGGAGGAAAATAATCATTGGAAAACTAGGGCTGACATGGTAATAAAGAGATGTGTCAATGAAAATGAACATTCTTACATATTATAATTCTGTCACTCACTTCCTGGAGGTGGCCACTTTGGACCACAAAGGACCTCCTGAAAGGTCCTAGACTTGGGATTCTTCTGGCCTTTACTCATCAAAGACTCACATGAATTCTGTCAATCATGTCCCACTTGCCAAAAGTTTGGCACAATTTCAAAGAGAAATGAAATGCCCCAAAATCCTTTACTTTTCTGTGAGGTCTTTAATGTTTGGTGTGTCGATTTCCGGGGACCATTTCCTACTTACAAGGGATTCTCATACATCCTTCTTGCAGTTGATTAGGTTTCTAGGTGGGTCAAGGCTAAACCCACTAGAAAGAATGATTCACATACTGTTAGTGAGTTCCTAAATACACACATCATCTATATATTTGGCACACCTCGTGCCTTGATCAGTGACTTGGGAACCCATTTATGTAATAGAATCACGTAATCTCTTTTGAAAAATAAAGGGGTTGTACATAAAACTTCAACTGAATATCACCCCCAAAAAAATGGCATGGCTGAGCTTTCTAATAGAGAAGTGAAAAGAGTGCTTGAGAGAATTGTAAAAAACACTAGAAAAGACTGGCATGAATGACTTGGTGAATCACTTTGGGTTTATTGAACTGCCTATAAAACACCCATTGGGATGTCTCCTTTTAGGCTAGTTTTTGAGTCCTATAAAGCACCCATTCAGTGAGTTTTTTGAATTTCTGTACTTTTTTTTGAAATGTTGTATAGATATTTTTTCAAAGTGTTAAAAAAAATCTAAAAAATCAAAAAAATCCAAAAAATGAAAATAAGAATGGTTTGTGTCTTTGGTAGGTCAAAAATCACTATTTCTCAGCCTTTGATCTTGTTATTACTATTACAATTAGTGTCATGAGGAGATCAAACATGGGTTGGGATATGAGTGTGAGATCTGTTTCAAGGCCAAATTTTAAAAAAACAAATAAAAAAAGAAGAGAAGAAAAAGAACACTTGAATTATATTATTATTGGGAGACGTTTTTTGTTCTGTAAAGATTTCGTCTTCTCATTACCTTCATATTTTCTTCCTCTATTGTGTCTTTCTTCACACAATCATTCCCTCGTAAATATGTGTTTTCTTTTCCTTCTATTTTTTATTTTAAAAAAATGTGCATTGCTTTTTCCATGTTGGTGTTTTAACCCTCTTATTCTCTCTCTTGAACATTATATTCCTACAATCCCATAGCCATAGAAAAACCCCTTAAAAGACCTCTTGATTCTTGTGCACTTTTTATAGGGATTATAAGCTGAGAGCTCTTTCAAACTCTATGATTTTCACATTTGGATGGTGAAAGAGTGAACCTCCACAAATGAATTTTATCATCTTGAGAGGGGTGAGTTTTGAGTGTCCACATTTTCCATTTCTAAATATTAGCATGAAAAAATGAATTAGTTTTTGGAACATTGTTTCTGTAACAACTTGTGGTGGAATTCAAAATGGATGAGTGAAATAGTCTAAACCTCCCCTGATTGAAGAAAACAAAATTTTAATATTTGTTGGTGAGTGAAAATGATTTTGTCATGTTTTTATATTTTTTGCACATGAGGACATGCACAAGACTATGTATGGGGGTGTTGATGTTATTAATATTTTAATGAATTATTATATACTCCCTTTACTTAATTTATATGAAATGTGCATAATGTGTGTGAAATATTAATGTTTTAATACTAAGTATAATTTTTGAGCATTTATAGAAGTAGTCCAATTAAGTCAGTTTACTATTTTATTTCAAACTCCCACCCTAATGATCCAAATTTTATGGTTATTATTTTTTGGGATTCATAATTTAATATAAAACATTTCATTATAAGGGATAATGGGCCAAATATTCCATTTGAAGGATCATTATTACCACACAAGATGACCCAAAGAATTTTTGAAGAAACTGGACCATCCAAGATGATTGAGATACGGATCTCCCTCCCAAAACCCATATTTTATGAAACTCCATAATGTGTTCTTTAGTATCCAAAACAATCAAGTATAAAAATTTCAGGGCCCAAATCTAATAATAAGGGGCCCAAATTAAGCTTTGAAGTCAAACCCACCATTCTAGCTGAGAATTAAAATCCGTATACTATTCATGACATATCTCATGATGTAATCATCAAATAGAGCTGATATTTTGCTGTGTGAAAGAGGAGATATACACTGCAGACTTTGTTGAATAAATAATTCGGTTTTAAAGGCATCATCTTATTCAAAAACCCTTTCTCATGTTGGACTTCCAAAAGATTGGATTGAAATGGACAGATAAAAATTGTTTAATCATCTGGACATAGCTTTGGCTAAATAGGTCCAAAGGACTCCATAATTTTCGAGAAGTCGGATAACATCATTATCTACAACATGGAAGAAGGATGTGTCTCGATATTCATCTATCTGAATAGCCAAATTGGTGATTCAAGTCGAGGGACAGATTGGTAATGCAAACAGTCCACCCCTTGGGCTATAAATACTCTCCCCTTCTCTCCTTGAGAGGGGTTGGTATTTCAGAATAGAGGATAACATATTGGCACGACCAAATCCTTGAAAAAAGCTTGGGAGGACCTGCCATACTCATGTTTTCACTTGAGATACCTTTCCTCCTCTCTCTGTTTTCACTTACTTTCGTTTTCTTCATTTTTGTAATCATGTAAGTCTCTTTCTTTGTAATTATTTTTTAATGCAAGTTACTTCTTCAATATCTCTTATTATCATCCACCTTTTTTAGTTTAATCATTATGTTCTTAAAATAGTTTAAATTCAGTTGAATCCCCTTCGCTTCTATTTTTTCATCGTTTGTGTGTGTGTTCGGTGCACTACTCTTATCTTGTCCCTTTATTTTTCTTCACTTTATAATTCATCACCATAAACATATATTACCTTATTAATAACCATCTTAATGGATGAGTAAATTACTCATTGCGGTGAGTTTTAATATAGTTATGTTAACTGTTTGAGAGCTTTCTCTTGATGAGTATTCGTTGAATTAACATTGTGTATGTTGGACTTAAATGTCATGGATTAATGACTTGTTTTTATTAATGTGTGGTTTCCATGGATTATTGGAACCATAAATTCACTACCATAAACAAGATATGATCAAGATTAGAACCCTATGTTAAGTTAAGGCTTGGATTAAAGCCTTAACACTTGGGAATTCAAATCAACATCAACTTGTGACATGGGTGTTAATTTAAATTCAATATAAAGCAAAGCTCAAGGATATCACAAGCTTAACTAACCTAATGATGAACTCACCCAAATCATTATCAATTTTTTAAATCAATCATAATAAATTAGTCATTTAAATTAAGCTCTGAAAAAACCCTCCAATCATAATACAATCAACTAAAAAAACAACTATTTTAAAGTATCATCTCCAAGGATTCGACCCGAGTGCTTCTATACACATTAGTAGAGCACCAGAACTTTGACTCGTCGATAGGTGACAATCGGCCGCACATTTCAGACATTCATTTTATTTTTCCTCTGTTTTAACTAATATTTTAGAAATGTAAATTTTACTTCGATAGTTAGTCTCGGATAGAAGTTATAACTATTTTTACCTATTAGAGTAGTTTCTAAAGTTATATCAATATCTCATATTGATACTTATGTAAATTAATCTATCTTATGAGAATCTATTTGAATATTCAAACTATTATAATTTTGTTTACCTGTATTAACTGGCTTATTTTTATTTTTATTGGGAGAATCTTTTAAATAATCTTTTTAAAAGAAATTTTCATAGGAACTCATTTAAATCCTTCTAGAGTATCCAACTATGACCAAAATTTTGTATCATAGGAGTTTTTAAAATAATTTTTTTCTTAATTTTAAATTATTAATCTGTTTAAAATCTTTTTCAAAAGTTATTTTTTTTGGGTATTTTAAAGATCTTTAAATTTTATTAATTCTAAATTTTTAGTTCTTTAAAATTTTATTTCATTTTTATTGATAATAGATTGGATTGTAATACTTCCAATATACCTTCATTCTTCAATGCAACAAATTATGTAAAATGGAATATTATGATGAAAAATCACATAGAAATTATGGGTTTTAAGATTTGGTCTTCAATTAAAGATGAATATAAGATTCCTAATACTTAGAGGCACACTCGTGATGACCCAAATATGTCTTCTTATAATAATAATTACAAATCCATGAATTCCTTATACTGTTATTTAGGAGATGAGTAGTTTAATAGAATTTCTGCATGTAAGAAAACCCATAAAATTTGGGATACTTTATTTATTTCACATGGAGAAACCTATAGTGATAATGAAATGAGACTTAACACATATAGTATTAAATATGATAACTTTAAAATGAAGCATGTTGAGCCTATTTATGACATGTATCTCATGTTTTTTGAAATTTTGAATACAATGATCTCTCTGGAAAGAGATGTTACAGCCAAGGAGCAAATTATGGGATTAAAAAAATGATTACTGGATAGATGGAGATGACCTTCTTTCTCAATTAGAGAATATCGTGATATTAGCAAGATTCCAGTAAACGATTTGATAGGAATTTTTATGTTGTGTAATGCATAATTAAAATACAAAAAAGAATATGAGGATAAACCAAAAGGTAAATCTCTGGCATTCATGACAACTACCTCTAAGAACAAGGAAATAGGGATATTACAAGCCCCTGTAAAAAGTTCCAGAATTGAAAAATCATCAGCAGATAGTGATGATGAATTGAATCAATTAGCTAGATGATTTAAGAAGTTTTATAGAACAAAAAAATTTATAAATCCTAACTTCAAAGGAAGATATGATCATAATAAAAACTGGAAGAAGGATTGGAATATAAGTGGAAAATATAATGAAATGGTCAGTTATGGATATAAGAAAAAGGGCCATGTAAAGGCTGACTGTACTAAGTTAAAATATAATAAGAGGTATGAGGACAAATATATATAATATAAAAAGGACCTGAAAGAAACTTGTAGTACTTCTGAGGATAGCTCATGTGGCCTAGAGTCTTCACAAGATGAAAAGGTTGACAAAGACATTACGTGTTTTATGAAAAACACATTTGAGGTAACCAAAGAATATCTTGTACAATGTTCTTATTATTCTGGAGATGAAAGTGGATATGAAAAAATGGAAAATTAATAATTATTTTAATATTGTAATATACTTTAAAACACTTATAATGAAATAAAAGATAAATAAAAATATTTGAAGAATCCACATGCCTTGATTACAACTATTAAATCATAACTTGCTGTGGAGAAAAAGAAACTTTTTTAATTACTCAAAGAGGACAATGAACTTAAGTTATCTAGTGAGAAATTTAAAAAGGACCTAGAGATATTTTCCAATGAAACAAATACTCTTACACAAATTCATGGTAAAATATTTTCCGCTAGATATAATACTGGTTTAGGATACCAACTAGGGAAAAGAAATCTCAGCAAAAAGAACATTGTAACTAAATCTAGAAAATCTATTTCTCTACCTAAAAGTGTAAATTTTGATGCTAGTTTTAGTTCTGTAAAATCTTTCAATGGCACTAGTTTGTTTTAGGCTAAATAGAGCCTATTTTCAAAGTTTGTTAAATAATTCTTATAAGAATCCCATGAAGCAGATTTGGGTTTCTAAAGCACTAATTACTAATGTTACTAGACCAAAAAAACTGGGAACGAAAATCTATTTTTTTATTATTTTTTAGGAAATATGTTTGAAGATCTCATGTAAAATATTATGGTACATGAACAATGGATTTTCAAGACACATGAAAAGAGATTACTCATTCTTCAAAATTTTAACAACGATTGATGGTGGGTATGTCACCCTTGGTGACAATTCTAAAGGAAAAATAATTGGATTAGGATAGATTGGTAACTCTAACCCAGTTATAATTTTTAATGTAATTTTATTATGTATTTAAATATAATATGTTCAGTATTTCACAACTATGTGACGATGTCATTCATGTTAAATTTGAAACTGATGCTAGCAATTTTTTCAGTTCTAATAATTAATAAATATTTTCTTATTTTAGAAATGAAACTGTTTTTGTAGTTAACTTAGATTATTTAATTTCTCAAAAAAATTCATGCTTAAGTGTATTTCATAAAGAGTCTTTTATTTTGAATAGAATAATAGGACATTGTAATGCACACTCTTTTATAAAGCTTACTAGAAAATGTTTAGTCATGGACCTACCCAAACATGAGTTTCCAAATGACAGAGTATGTAATCCTTGAAAAAAGGGTAACCAACCCAAAATATCTTTCAAACCAAACAATGAAGTTTCAACATTGCAACCTCTCGAGTCGGTTCACATAGTTGTTTTTGGACCATCTATAGTTTCTCGTTCAAATGGGAAGAAATTTGTTTATGTTCTTGTAGATAACCATTCTAGGTATACTTTGACCTACTTCTTAGCTCACAAAAGTGATGTCTGCTCGTATGTTTTCAAATATACTAGGAATGTAGAAAATATTAGTGGACTTAGGATAAAGTATCTAATAATTGACCATGTTTGTGAGTTTGAAAACCAATATTTTAAATCCTTTTTCTCACAAAAATAGCTATATTAATAACTTATCATCCCCTAAGGAACCTAAAAAAAATTGGGTTGTAGAAATATGAAATAGAACATTACAATAAATTGCTAAAACCATGATTAGTAACTATGACTTATTTATTTACTTTCGGGTAGAAGTTTTCAATATTTCATGCTACATTATCAATAGAATCTTAATTAGACCAATTCTCAAAATAAATCCTTATGAGTTTCGGAAAAATAGAACACCCAAGCTTAGTTACCTCAAGGCCTTTGGTTGAAAAGTATATATTCTTAATACTATGTATAATCATGACAACTTTTCATCCAACAGTGATGAAGGAATTTTTTTAGGATATTCAATCTCTAGTAAATCTAATATAGTCTTCAACAAAAGAACCAAATGGGTCAAAGAATCTCAACATGTCAAATTTGATGAAATAGATCCAAATAAACCTAATACCTCCTGATAAAATATTGAGGATGATATGTCAAATCTATACATTAATGATAAATCTTCTGACCATCTTGTTAATGAATCTGTTAAAACTTCCAGTTTTGTAAATTTTCTAGATTCAAGCCATAATGAACCAGAACATGTTGATGAACCTGAAATTTATAGACCTTATTTTTCTAGAGCTATCAGAAACCTTAAAAACCATCCTTTAGATGATTTTTTTACAGATTTATATAAGGGAAAATAGAATAGAGAATCACTTATAAATTAGGTTGAACATAAAGCTTTCTTGTCACATCTTGAACCTAAAAACATCAATGATGCTATCAATGATAAAATTTGGGTGATGGCTATATAAGAGAAACTAAATCAGCTTGAACGGAATAATGTTTGCAAACTTGTGGATAGACCCAAAGTTAACCTGTCCATAGGCACTAAATTGGTGTTAAAGAACAAAGTATATGATGCTGGTAACATAGTTAGAAAGAAATCTAGATTGGTTTTACAAGGTTATAGTCAAGAAGAAGTAATTCACTATGAATAAACCTTTTCACCAATAGCTAAGCAGGAAGCCATTTGAATCTTGCTTTCATATGAGACACATCTAAATTTTAAACATTGTCAAATAGATGTCAAGAGTGCATTCATAAATGAGTATATAGTTGAGTATGTTTTCATTGAACAACCCCTTTGTTTAACAAACCCTCAAATTCAAAATAACTTCATTAAATTAAATATATATATATATATATATTAAAATATGTTTTAAGACCATGGTATGACAGATTATGTAAATTTCAAATTTCCAATGGTTTTAGAAATGGTATAGTTTATCCTAATTTTTTTATAAAATTATTTTTAAGGATTTTTTAGTTGTTCAAATAATTTTTGATGATATTATTTTTCGATCTTCAAAAAATTCTTTAGGTATTATTTTTTCAAAGATGAGGAAAAAGGAATATGAAATGTGTTTAATGGGAGAACTAAAATTATTTTTTGGATTTCAAATCTTTCAAAATAAGGAAATTATTAATTTAAATCCACGAAAATATACAAAATATTTTATAAAACATTTTTATTGGATTTCACTAAAAGTAGTGATGATCCAATGAGCACTACCTATAAGTTAGATCGTGATGAAAATAGTAATTTAGTTGATCAAGCCACTTATAGAGGAATGATTTTAAGCTTACTCTACCTAACTTATAGTCATCCTGGTATTCTGTTTTTTGTTTTCATGTGTGAACGTTTTAAAGAAAATCCCAAAGAGTTCCATTTAAATGTTGTTAAATGGATTTTAAAATACCTCAAACAAACAACCAATTTAGGATTATTCTATCCGAGAGGAAAAAAACCTAACTTATTTAGCTATTTAGAATCTGATTTTTGTGGTTGAAAGTTAGATAAAAAAGAACCTCTAGAACATGTAACCTTTTTGGAAACTATATAATATCATGGTGTAGTAAGAAAAAAAATTGTTTCATTATCTACTGTCAAAGATGAGTACAATGCTTCTCGTAGTTGGTGTTCTCAAATTTTTTGGATGAAATGCACATTACTAGACTACAGATATAAATTAATACATGAAACTATAAATTGTGACAATACAAGTGAAATTATCATTTCAAAGAATCCAATTTCACATTCTAGAACAAAGCATATTAGTGTAATTCATCACTTTTTTAGGCATCACTATCAAAAGGGTGATAGCACTTTGGAATTCATTGGAACTAAACATCATCTTGCGGATATATTAACAATGAAATTATATTTTGAAATAATAAATTACATCATACATGATTTAAGAATGATAAGCCTCGAGAGAACAGTTTATGGTTTCATGATTCATGATTTCACAAGTTACTATCTTGCGATTACTATCTCACAGTTATAGTCTCACAAGTTATTATCTTTTAGTTACTGTCTCACACTTATAGTCTCATAGTTACTATCTCTCAGTTATTGTCTCTTACTTGTTGTCTCAATGATATGGTCACACCATTTTAAGACACATCGTAATGCTTACATCATGACTCCATGGTCCACTCGAACCGTAATTATTTAGATTAATATTTTTATAATTTCCTTTCATGTATCTTTGTATCAAATGTTTTATTTTTCTTATACTGTGCATTTTTTTTGCGATGTTTTAAATCCCTAAAAGATAAAAACACGATATTTTATACTCTTCTATTCACTCGATCTCTCTTCTCTTAAAACTGAAACCCTTCACTCTTAAAATGTTATCCCTCTTTTTACCCTTCATATTTCTGAAACCCACGTTATATTCCTAGAATTAATCATCTATGTTCATAAACTTCTGAGAAGCACAGGTCTCAGAATAAATTGAAAAAGAATTCAAAAATAATGCCTGAGGTAAAGCTGAATACAAGTCTTTCTGATTGAACTGTAGTTCTAGAGAAAAAATTCTATCCAAAGTGGTTTATGAAAAATAATCCACTCGTTTTAAAATTAATGGTAGAATATGGATGGTTGGACTCATTCACAAAATATAATAGACCAATTTATGTGAATCTTTTTTCTCAGTTTTATTTGTATGTTCAGTTCTCGTTAAACTCTGAAGATGATTTTGTGGTAAGAAGATGGGTAAAAGGTCAAAGATTTACCTTTTCTTCGAGGATATGGGATTCATTCTTAGGAATGCCTCATGAAGGGATTTTTTTAGGATTACTAAAGTTGTTTTCCTCCACCTAGTTATGTGTTTAGTCTAGATGAGTCTTTTGGCAGTCTAATTTGAAATAAGAATAAGAAAACGTAAATTTAAGTTGAGCGTAATTGTGAGACAAATCTGTTATTTAAGTTTATTCAAAATCTTATTTTTCTATGAAAATGAGAATTTTCTACCAATTATTATCAATATGTATTCTTGATATATCTTATTAAGCATGAGAATAAGATCAATCTCAGTAACTATCTTATACATCACATGTGTGAAATTATCAAGACAACTTTGAAATAAACTTCTCTATTTTATTCAAGGCTAATTTCTAAATTTTTGATTTCCAAGGGTGTAGTTGGTATAAATGAAGAAGCAATTGAAGATTATGAGTTTTATACCTCAAAGGATACAATCATAAGGATGAAAATTAGCTATAATCCTTGTAAAAAATCTTGGGTGGAAGACAATGAAATATTGTATGATAAGTTCAATACAATTGAGATTCCTTCATGACCTAAGAACAAATCTGAACCTGGTTTGGAACCAGAAGAATTAGTTGAGTACTCAAGTGAAGAAGTAGAAGATGTAGAAGATTCACCTAAGTAAGGAATTATCTTCGACAAGGAATATAGTGGCCTTCCTATTCTATAAAAAGTAATTGATGAAGATATATTTTCCTAAAAAATCATTTCTACAAATGATCTAGTTTCCTGTGTGGAAGAACAAGTTGAACCTAAAATAATCATTTCTACTGAGGAAATAATGGAACAAGCTTTTCAACAATCTAGAAAAGAGATGAATGAGCCTAATAGTGCTGAGAATTTGGAAATTGGTCAAGAGATTGAATCTATTAGTCTCAAATAATATTCACATGTTAAGGGGGAGAAACACCCCAATTTAGAAATTATTCATGTTCTCAATCCTATTGAACAAATATCTATGGATACCTAGTACAAATTTCCTAATTATTTTGATGCGAACAATACCCAAGAGGACTTCATAAAAGGCATGGATATTTCCACTGTATTTCAATTCAAACAATTTTTTTCCATTGAAGAAACCTATTTTATGGTTCTTGAACTTTTTTCAGTTCTTATTCCTGAACCTACACCAGAATCTACATATTATGTGATTAAAAATTACTTATATGTTTTTTGAAACACCTTTTTAGCTGGATTTGTAAATATCTTGAAGTCACAGCCTACTTTAGTTACTAATCTTAGTGAAAGATATGTTGTGTTGCTGGTAAAGAAAATCCTATGGAAGATTCGACTGAGGATGCTTCATGATATTTAGGAAGTCAGGATTGAGAACAAATAGTTGAGTGATGAGGTGAAGTCTATAAAATCTATGGTTGAAGCTATACATAAATTCATGAAAACTGGTCAAGCCCCTATTGCTCATCCTATTAAAGAATTTCGTAATCAAATCCTGTAGAAGGTAGTAGCTCTAATTCAACTAACACTAGCTAAAACATATGAAAAAGTGATTAAGAGAAACACCAAGATAGTCAGTGAGATGTGTGTGCTAGTTATTAGATATAACAAGATAACTGATGAATATAAGGGATGTCTAAAAAACTTAAATCAACTTAAGTCTCTCACCTCTACTGTTATAGATACAACTACCTCTCGACAATCATCTCAGACTATGGACAGTGAACTGATCAGAAAATATGTTAAATAAGAACTTCAGTCAATATAGAATGGTATTGATAAGGGTGGATTCTCTATTGTCATCAAGAATATTGACCATGTTCTTTACTAGGTAAGGATTTATACAAATATTTTCAATGATACCAAAGAATAAATATCTAAGAATGTGGACATCTACTTCAATAGAATTTATTCTAATCATGATCAAAAAAATCACTTCAAGTATCATGTAGAAAATTTGAATATTCATCCTATCACACAAGCATTCAAGACCAATGTTTAGATGTTGAAACAGTTCACTCTTCTATTGGAAAAGTTTTTGTAGAAAAAATATTACTTTTAAAAGGCTATGTAGTATGGATATCAGATCATTACTGATTTCATTAAGTTTTTGAAGCCTTATCTGTATCTGAAAAGTACTGTTATAATGGCTCCTACAGCTGCCCTTTTGCAGCCTGGTTCAACCCCTTACTCCTCCACTACCTTTTCTTCTACTACTATGTCTGTATCTCATGCTCTGAGCTTGATCATACTTGTTATTAGTGAACAACCTTTACTTTATCCTTCAACAAAACCATCTCTTCCTCCCTCTATTTTTGAAGGTGTCCCTATTCCTTCTCTCTCAATTGGATCAATACCTTCAACCACTTCAACTTATTATCATATGGATCCTCCTGATGTTTTTACCAAGGTAAAATAGAATACTTCTTTCTCTGAATAAAAGTAAAATATGTATTATGATAGGGATGTATTGTATGTTGCATTATGTTTATAATGAACTTTATCTTTCTATCCAATACAATGTGCATTGTTGTTGTTTATTTTATTCCTTACCATAATTTAGTCTTTATTTACTTTTTATTATTCTCTTTTTGATAATACCAAATTGGGGAGAAATAAGAGAAGGAATTATAAAAATATATGGCTAATAAATTCCATGATTTTTGATCATCAAAAAGAGGATATTTTTGGACTCCCCATGTTTTAATGATCAAAAATCATGTTTAATATATCAAAAATCATGTTTGGATATTGTTGGTTTTCATATGGTTTAATTCTTATAGCTCATGGTCTAAACTCTCGTAAAATCCTGATTCCGAATCTCACAAATCATTTTTGAATCATGTAAACTATTTTTGATCTTGTTCTATTAAGTTTTATCACACTAATGCTTAAGTATAATACATTCTGTGAGTATTAGTTCAAAAAGTGGTTTACACGTATTTGGCTAAGTCTGATATATTATAAGTCTTCCATCGGTTCTAAATTTTTGAAAAGTCCCTAACAGAATACTCTAGACAATGTGACTCTTAAACCATAACCATTTCTAGATTTCATAAAGCATGTGACACTAGTTTGTTTTTATCATCTCCAAGACGTCAGTCGAGGACACCATTCAAAATTTTGACAAAGGACTATACATTGTTAACTGAGACATCATGATCCTGACACTGCATCTGTGCTACCGATTCCAGATCTCAATGCAACAATGTCACCCTGACTGTCTCAATGTGACTATACCACCTCACAAAGTCAAAGGAGAATACATCATTTCCAGTGACATAATTTCAAGAAAAACTTTGACATTGTTCCATACATAACCATTTTCTATCTTGTCTAATTTAATTTTAAAGTTATTTTAAATGGTCATATTTGAATCATTTAATGACACTGATATGTTTAATGTTCATTTGCAGTCCTGTCAGTAGATAGTATGAGGTATGAGATATAGAAATCATGATTCCATTCAGTTCTAACACATACACCCAAAATAAAAAATAGTGGCATGGCACTAGAGCATGACAGAGTTTGAGAAGTTGAATGCATGTGAAATAGAGAAAAAAGATACACTGGAGTACACACGAATAAGTCTCAGTTCCTGGTTACTAAACTATTGGGGATCAGAACCTCAAGCATCCTCATATTATTAAATCTAAGAAGAACAAGATATATATGGACATCTCATCGAACTGGAAAATAGGGCACATGACTCATGATACTCTGTTTCCACAAGAGGACTCAAAAATCACATCTCCCACATCCTAAAAGTCTCGACCTGCATAGAACAACACTTATAGCATTTCTAACCCTTTAACATCATCTTTTAACTGTTGTGTACTATTTTTTTTTCTTTTCTAGTAGTCTATGTGTCTTTTTTAAAAAACACATTTTCTCCTGCATTTAATTGGAGGATATAAGATATCCTCACTCAAATATCTTTTTACGCTTTATTTCACCCATGTATAACTGTGGTAGAGGTCTTGTGTAACGTGGTTGTCAGTTTTCCCATGTAAAATATTGGAAGAGGTATGGTGACCTGGATAGTCATGTGTACCATTATTAAACCTGATCCAGTGTGTGCATCAAATCTTATTCTATATGTATTTCTTAGTGGTAGGTGAAGACAAAGTATAGTGGATTTGGACTTTTCTTTAGACCGAACTACTTATTTTATCCGTTGTTTCATTCAATTTAGTTTTTCATTATTTTAACTAAACTTTTAGAAAACTAAATTTTGATGTTTCTGGGCGCAGCGGAAGCACGTGGGTGGATGTGCCCACTTGGCTTTTTGTCATTAACATTGATCAATCTAGGATCAATATGACGATGAATGCCAGTCTCCACAGATCGAATCATAGAAATTGACAATGAAAAGGAAAGTCTTGGAACCAAAAAGTAGGATCATTACAGGTTGATTGTAATTAATTTAATCAATTTAAAATGAAACACCTTTTGGGTGTTCTTTCATCATTGATGTTCTTTATCATGTTCTGATGTGATTCGTCGTTGAGTCGCAGAAGCCAAGTGTAGACTTCCTCTAGTGGTGATCCAGACGTGTACCTCGTATCTTTGGATGTCACCAAAAGAGTCTCCGAGTGCTAGTATGGAGAAACCTTTGCTTGCATTTTCGGCCTTAGATCATCTTTATCTGATGGAAGAATATCTCTTTTGGTCTTGAGAGCATTATTGGAGGAAGAGGTTCTTTCGGCCTTGAAATAATTCTTCAGAGTTGTTGTGCACAACGATTCTCTTGTGTGTAGGAAATGATTTGGGGTTGTGAGGATATTTATAATCAGGTTCTAGGTTATAGAGTTATGAAAATAAATAAATGCGTTATGCATTTTATTTATTTCATTGACTATTATTTAAAACCCCATGTCTAATAATTAATTCCTTGACATGCGCCCATGCTGATTATAATAAATATCATTTAAAACAATATTATATCCTTAAAATCCCGACTAGGAAAACTACACGGTGTGTACTTGTTTTTCAATTAAAACTACATGACGTGTACATTCAATGTACACATCGTGTATATATTGTTTTCATTTATTCATTTCCTTTCCATAAATAAAACTACATGGCGTGTAATAATTAATACACGGCGTGTACTTGTTTTCCATGAAAAACTATACGACGTGTAATCTTTAATGCACGGCATGTATATATTGTTTTTTATTTACTTCTTCCTCCAATCATTAAAACCATCTAGGATTTATTGAATAATTATTATACCATATACGGGAATAATCTTTATTCTACTTGATATACTTGAATACACCTAGTGTGTGACTTTCTAGGCCTCTTTCTCATTGGCATTAGGCGGGATTGCCTAAAGTCCATGATTAATGTCTAGCAACGGGTCAAGGAACCCAAGAGAAAGAAGTTGACACCTCATTGAGGTATCACCTCATATGAATGCTTACTATTAAATTTAATCCCTTTGTCACGATATCTCATCAAGCAGGTTTTGTGGTAGTGTCATAAACATATATGCTTGATATGTTGTTCTTTGACTTCCGGAAATAAACTCGTCGTTTACACCATGGCCATGGAATTTAATGCAATATATCTACTTATATAAAACGTATGAGATATAAAATTCCATAAATGGAAGGGAAAATCATTCCTTGACTTATCGATTAACAACATGTCACTCGTGACGCACCCAATGTACCCTACTTCTCGCCAACTGTCTACGTGACAGTTTTCATCAGTAAATCTATGTGCGCGAGTCATGACATGAGTTAATGATAATCTTCCAGTATAAGGACCATTACACACGCTCCTAGATAGCAATTCTATTTTGACATCCATTTTCCAAATTTCAAAGTCATGGTAAGCGGCAATTTCCAATAGGATTCTGATGGATTTAAGCATCAAAATCGGTGAAAAAGTATCATCATATTCAATTCCTTGATGCTGTCTAAAACCTTTTGCAACCAGTTATGCCTTATATTTGGTGACTTTCCCCTCAATGTCCAGTTTAATCTTGAATAACCATTTATTACCAATAGTCTTTACATCAACTAGAGGATCTACCAAAATCCAGAATTGGTTTTGGTACATGGAATCCATTTCAGAATTCATGGCTTCTTGCCACTTGGCAACATATGTGCCTTCAACTGCTTCCTTGTAGGTAAGAGTATCATCATTTCCAACCAATAATGAGTCACCATCCTCAGTGACAAGAAAACCATATCATTCTGGTTCTCTCACCTCTCTCGTGCTCCTACACAGTTCTTGTGTCTCTGGAACAGATTGTTCTTCCACAAGGCTTTGTGGAATCTATTCTTGTACCAACTCCTATGTATCCTGAGCCTTGACTTCATCGAATTCTATCTCAACCCAACTATCTCTTTTGTGGATGTTCTCCCTATCAAGGAATATGGTGTGTATTTCCACTGTAACCTTTTTGTCTGATGGGTTGTATAGGTAATATCCCCTTGTTTCCTTGGGATATCCTATAAAGATACACTTTGTGCCTCAGAGTGAAAGTTTGTTACCTGAAGAGGCCTTAACAAATGCTTCGCTACCCCAAACATGTAAATGTGATCACATGGCTTTGCATCCACTCCATAACTCATATGGAATACCATTTATCGGTTTAGTTGGTACTTGGTTTAGTATGTGCACTGCTGTTTGTAATGCATATACCCAAAAGGATATTGGAAGACTCGCATGACTCATCATTGATCTCACCATATACAACAGGATGTGGTTCCTCCTTTCACTTACACCATTCCACTACGATGTGTAAGGAGGAGCGAGTTGACATAGAAACCCAAACTCCCATAAGAAATCAATGAATTCCTGATTAAGATATTCTCATCCTCTGTCTAAGCAGAGTTTCTTAATCTTCTTACCAAGCTATTTCTCAACTTCATTCTGGTATTCTTTGAACCGATCAACAGAATCTGACTTATACCCCATTATGTAGATATATCCATGTCTACTAAAATCATCAGTAAAAGATATGATGTACGAGAACCCACCCCTTGCTTCAACTGGAAATAGCCCACACACATATATGTGAACTAATTCTAGAAGATTTGTAGCTCTTTCACCTTTTCCATTAAATGGGGATTTGGTCATTTTTCCTTGTAGACATGCATGACATACACCAAGTGGTTTTAGTTCGAAAGAATCTAAATACCCATCTTGATGTAATTTTGTCAAATGATTCTCATTGACATGACCTAGCCAGTGATGCCAAAGTTGGGTGTGGTATGAGTCATGTAAATTAAATTTGTTATTGATTTCCACTACTAGGTTTGTGTAGTCTAACACATAAAGGTCGTTATATAAATGTGACCTACCAAAACAAATGTTATCTTTATAAAAATAGCAACATCCATTTCCAAACATGAAGATGAAACCATAAGTATCTAATCTGGATACTAAAAAAATGTTTTTTGTTATAGAGGCTACATAATAACATCCTTACAAAATCAAGACCATCCTAGTAGGCAATGTGAGGTGGTAGTCCCTGACAGCTACAACAGCAAGTCTGGCTCCATTGGCTACTCGTAGATCTACCTCACCTCGAACAATATTCCTAAATCTACTTGGTTCTTGTTTTTGGATACAGATGTGAGCACAACTAGCATTATCTAATACCCAATTAGTAGAAATAGATAGATTACATTCGATAACAAACGCACCTGAAGCTTTCCCTTACTTTCTTGGCTGGGTGTAGTTTTTCTTCTAGTGGGCCTTCTTGCCACATGCAAAACAAATAGCCTCCTATTCCTTTTCCCCCCCTTTGATCTTCCTTTTCTTGGAACTCCTTGAAGAAGATTTGGGATTAAATATCTTCACCTTCCCTTTACTTTTATTCACCATGAGGATAGAAGTATTTTCACTCTTTATGTCATTGTCCACTTGGTGAATAAGGATAAGAAGATCAGACATAGACTTCTCAATGTTTTTCATGTTGAAGCTCACAACAATGTTTGAGAAGATCTGGGGGTGTGATGTGAGAATGAGATCGGTACCCAATTCTTCAGGGAGTTTAAACCCTAGAACCTCCAAGCACTCAATGTATCCAATGAGATTGACTACATGAGGCCTAGCTGGGGCACCCTCTCCAAGCTATATCTGAAATAGAGCCTTGGAGATCTTAAACCTTTCATGTCTTTCTCTCTCCTGGTATAGACCAAGAAGCTGCTCAAGCATGCTATAAGCATCCATGTCTTCATGAGACTTCATGAGCTCACTAGACATTGATGATAACATCAAACATTGAACGTCAAGTGAATCATTCAAATGTTGATCATAGACTATGAAATATTTGTAGAGACCCAAAGCCTGATATACATGGACATTACATTACTTTTTAGGAATACTTAATACATAACAAAAACAGACACACAATGACCGTAATAGTTTATTGTCTTTGGAAACTTGGAACGTAATATTCTAATCGTGCTGAAAGATCTTCAACATCTCCCCTAAAGATCATCCACTTTTTGTTTCCTTACCTAAAACTTTTCTTTTAATCCTTGGGAAAAATAATACATAAAAAGGGTGAGCTCAAATGATCAGTAAGTCTAATCATGGATAAAATAAAACATACGATATACATTTGAACTTAAAAATATGAACATAATGTTTAAACATCAAAATCTTGAGCGACGACATAAAACATGGAAGTACATAAGGCATAGACCATAATGGAACATAAATCATGATAAAATAGCATGGGAATAAAACCTATAATTGTGGCATCCATTAAGCACA
The DNA here is from genome assembly GCA_963277665.1 of Viscum album. Lineage (NCBI taxonomy): Eukaryota > Viridiplantae > Streptophyta > Magnoliopsida > Santalales > Viscaceae > Viscum > Viscum album. Next base: position 638,275,879 of record OY728119.1, read on the forward strand.
TGTAATGATTTCCATAGTAGCCAAGGCATTGCTTCCAAGACCATCTTAGTGGACAAAGTCCCATTTTGAATCGAGTTCACTCCTCGTTTCAGTCTTGTAACACTGAACCAGATTAACTTACTGATCCATCCATGTCTATCTCATGGGATATAAAATCTTTACCCAATGCATTGGAGGGAGATATAGGTCCCACCCATCTCATAGTGAAATCATTCGTACTTGTTCCACAAAATAAACTCATAGCATTCATCATAACCCAAAGAATAAAATGGGTTTCATAAACATCATCCCATCATCACATAATCCATATAAAACAAATGGATATTTCATCATAATAAAATTTAAACCATGTAAGTAATGGATAAATTTTACTTGAAACATACACATATGAAATAATTTCATCTTAGATAGAAAATGGTTTTGATAAAACACTTGAAATTAATTCTTGAGGAAAATATCCTTTCTTCATCAAAATCATTCTCTTTTCACAAAATTCCATGAAATTTTAAAAGAAAATGATTTTGTTGAAAATAGTCATAAAATCTTTTGGAGGTAGATTCATGAAAATAAGGCTTTATAAAACTGTAAAAATATGTTCACGCCGTATAAGTTAAAAAAAACATTTTTCTTGTACTTTTGCCGGAAAAGTCAAAAAAGTACCTTGTAACGTAAACAAAAGAAAGATTACATACATGCCATGTAGTAAAAGTAAAAAATGTTTAAAAAGGACTTTAAACATACATGAAAACACTTTTATAAAACATGGACATGGATGATAGCAATAACCCCAGTAAATACTTACGAATAAGCAATCTCGGATAAAAATGAGATTTGCAAAATTGTCCCTTACCTTAGGTCTGATATGCTTCGTACATATCCGAACCTCCTGTATAATGATTTAAATAACGTCATAGACTTATTATAGAATCATATTCATTGTTATGATATCATATATGTTTCACTTATGACTTTATATTACCCGTTCTTTTGTAGATTCCATGTTAAAGTAGCGTTTTGGGTAAAATCATTTCATTTATCATATGTGTTTTGACTTGTCGTTCTTGATATTATTACTTATATCCTGATTTAAATAATTCTATAATGTAAAACATGATTTATATATAATACATATTCATCATACACATATATATTATAGATCGATAAAAGGAATGAAATACACCATTCATGGAGACGGTAGGTCGTACATACGCATGAACGTTGTTTTTGTTTCCCTTTTGAATTGAATGGAATTAAGTAAATGACATACATATATATATATACATAATTACAGTGTTATTATTATGTCATATATTTCATTATAATTCATTATATATACTTTATAATCATTCATGAATGGTTAACATGGAGAGTGAATCTCATCGCGTCGTGGAGACGGTAGTCCGTACGTACGCACGAGCGATGATATCATTCCCAAGATCGTGGAATTGTATTAAAGTGTATGTATAATATTACAGAATCAATATCACTTTAAAATAATCATATATATTCATTACTTTCACCCTTATACCCATCCAAGTAAGGTGGTGGTGGAAAATAGATTACACCACAGCGTGGAGACGGTATTCCGTAAGTACGCACGCGCGGTGATTTCGTTTTCTGTTGGATGGATAGATGGTGAAATATGGTTGATTCATATTTATAATAACATATCATTACATGATTGATACTGATGTTATTACCTCATAACGAAACAACTAAAAAAGAATAAGTGGAAGAAGAAATAAAGTTGAAAAAATCGGTAATGGACATTACCTGTTCTTTGAAGCGCCTCTTTGAGACCTCCTCTTAGGGCACTAAAATTGGTCTTTGAAGAATACCATGACCTCTAGGATGTTTCTAGGTAAGTTTATATTCAAATTTTTCAGTAGTTGTCCGATCATGAAGGCTCAAAGTGGTGTGGGGAAGAGAGGGAGGAGGTGACCTTTTATAAGGGAGGAGAGGGGCACCAATGAAATTCTTAAAAATATTAATTTATAATAAATCTATCCCCGCTTAAAAACCTCCAAAAATGACTCATATACGAATATCAGATGATATAGGTTTGTAATCTCATCAACCAATCAAATTTGGACATGTTATAAATTTATTTTAAACATTATCAACTTGATTTATCCTTATTTAATCAATTTTAATTTATTTTTTCTAATAACATTCTAAATTTTAAAATATAACAAATAATTACTTATTTTTTGTTAATTGTCCATAATTGGATACTTTATAACATTTTCTAACATATAAATTGAAATTTATAATTTTTAAATATTTTTCTGATTTTTAAACAATTTTATAATATATTATTTTTATAAAATAACAATAGTGTCAATTTTGACACTATTCATTTATTTGAATTTAAATAAAATATATAGAGAAGTTATGTTCGAACTAAAAGCTCTAATAGATTGAGAAAAGGTCATATGTATCTAGAAAATTAGTGGGGAACATTAAATAGTTCATATAATATTTATTTTATTATTTTTAAAACCATTTATTTGGTTTATCTCTTAATAATATAATTACTACATCATTTTTTTATAATTATTTAATATACTTATTTGTTGCATAAAAATTAAAAATAAAATCCTATGATTAAGATAACAATATTAACATTTACAATACTACTTTTAATAGAATTTAGAATCTTAAAATAACAATATTTAAATTGTTATATTTATTAAATTATGAAGGCGACAACTTTGGCATCATTTAAATTAAAATAATATAACTGTCATAATCATCTTAATAAGGATCCTAATGGTCAACAATTCGGCCAATGGATGATTAGGATTTATATATACACTAATAATAAGTTTTGACGAGATTTTTGGGTCTTTTAATATGTATTAATATTTCAATAAAAACTATATTATTGATTTTTCACTAGATAAATAATTTCTGCATCCCTATTGTGTCAAAATTAATGATAATTATTTAATACCTAAAAATTAATAATAAATTCATATGATGTAGATAATTGAATTAGATTTCTGTAGACTATTCATTTTAAAAGTTTCATGAAGTTTATCACTAAATTAAAATTAATATACTTATAAGATTTAAGAGAGTGACATTTTGTCACTTTCTTTGGTTTTAATAATAATTAAGTTATTTTCATGGACAAAAGTCCATTAAATGATACTAATCTGACCCTTAGGTGATATGGGTCGACTTTTAGTCATCCAATAAGATTTTTGCAGAAGTTATGTTAATTTTATAATCTTATATTTACCCTTAATTAACTGATTTACCTTTAACTATGGTAAATAAAATTTATCATAGTTACTATTCATAAAGCCCAAAAATAAAAAGTAGCTTATTAACATAATTTGGACCAACAGATTCCAAATATGGAATCCATTTTTCCAAATTCAATACAAAAAAGTTGCAGAAATTAAATTAAAATTAATCTCGTTGTCGAAAGAAAATGGGTTTTTGTTTAAAACATTGCAAAAGATTGAATTGATTTAACCTACGAATTCAAGGTAAAATCAATGCTAATGACATAAATTATATTAAATAGTAAAAATATATTCTATTTATACTTTAAAACCATTCAATATTATAATTTAACCAAATAAGTTATTACGATGAAAAAATTTGTTTTTAATTAAAATATAGCGTGTTTTTACTATTCATTAAAATATGAAAGTTATCAGAATAATATGAAAATTGTATCCAAGGTAAAATTTTATTTCCTGATTCCAAATAATAATTTTATTTTGTAAAATTGAACTTATAAACATGTCAATAACTATATTTAAAGTTGGTGCACCATCAAAAGGTGGCAAAATTGCATTTTTTTAAAAATACTTATTTTACCCAAAAAAATAATTTTTTTACCATGTTCTAGAAAATGTGTAAGATGAATAATAATGTTATAAAATTCAAAATTTAGTTAATACTATTCATAAGGGCTAGTTTATAATAATATTATAATAATATATCGTTGTTTAGTAACACCCAGTATTGCGTACAACACAGGCTATCGAGAAAGGTCGTGATTACGTGTAATTCAAGCCAAGTCCGGGTTGCGTGTCATGTAAGATTATTTTGGTTTAGCGTAAAACACAAGACATTAATATAATTAAAAAGAATATTTTTCATAAAATCTTTGGGTGTTACATTCTACCCCCCTTAAAATAAATTTCGCCCTCGAAATTCGTTGGGTTTATAAATTGTTTACTACTCGAAAGTTTCATTAATAGAAACCCACATCGTAAAAAGGAATACTAAAACTTCATTTAAAAAAAAGAATTTTAGAAACATAACGGATACCCAATAACTCATCACTGTGTTTCCACATAGGAGAACATAAGTGAAAATATGGATAGGGAGGAGAAATCTGACCATCATGTTCTGATGGAGAGTGGTATAGAACATGGCTGTGAAAAAACCATAAATCACAAAACCATATATTTGTGATGATCTAAGGAACCATCTGATTCATCAGATATAAGGGAACTAGGACAACATTTTTGGTTTTCAAGATCATTTCCCTAAAGTTGATGAAATTGGAATTAGAAGAAATACTTTCGTGATTTTGGTACAGTCTCACCGTTGTTCGTTCTTTGTACAATTTCCACTTCATCTCTTAAAGAAATGAAGTTGAATTTTTCATTCGTGAAGTGTTAGCAGATCATGTGATAGAATGATGGGTTATTCCATCTGTCTCAAACAAAAGGTTATAAAAGTTATCAAAAATACAAGAGTCCATATATTGAGATTAATCATATATGGTTTCTAAAATGGACTTATACTTCATATATCATACTGCTTAAAATAATAAAACTAGTTTCTACTAAACCGGGACTTCTTGTAGGCCAGTGGTAGGCATAAAGGCCAGTCACACTTCGGTTGTGGATTCAATTCCAATAGCCTTGTCCGATGCGATGGGTTGTCACCCGTCCTGCAGGTTGTCCTTTTTCTAAAACTACATTACTATAACATCCCATAAATAATATCAAAAAAAAACTTTTATCCTTAAACAATACTAACTTATATCCAACATAATCCATTCTAATCTTTAGTCTTATCTATAATACTGCAGTCCACTCTCATATTATAGTGAAAATGATTACCAGATATTTCATATAACAAGCATGTTAATTCCATCGTTGATCCCCATATATCATAATATATGTCTTGTTAGTCACATTCCAAACATTCTAAGGCCTTAATCATGTATTCTCTTGAAAAATGAATACCCATTGAATCTTAGTGGAAACATGAATGATAACAAAAGTTAACTCTTTCCACATACAAAAATCCAAAAATTCTATATACTCAAACCATGATATAACATTCTCCTTATATCAGTCATGAGCTCATTAATACTATGAAACATTTAATTTTCTCCTTATCCCTTAATTATGTGCATATCATCTACTTTCCGAAAATATCCGAATAACCTTTCATGGTTACTAGTACCATTAATCATACACTTTCAAAACATAGGAAAGAAAATAGTGTAAAAATCCTTAGATGTCTCTTTATTCCATTGTACCATGAGATTAATTTTAAAACATTACACTTGATAAACATGTAATAATTCCACTACCTTCTTAAACCATTGACCGAGCTTCAACAATTCTTTCATCTCACATATCATTTGTAGCCTCTTCATCATCATCAACATAAAAACTACCCATACAACTATACTGATTCTCTTCATGAGACTTTCCCTTAGGGCATTGGTTTGCATAATTCATGTACATTCCACTTTTAAAACATTTAACCATTGTTGATGTCATAGCAATACCATTATTCTCATCCATGGTGTTAACTGAACCTTTTTCTTTTTCACTTACTGGCTTTGTGTCCTTCTTTTCCACACCCAAAGCATCTTCTAGTTCCATTGAAAGAATCTCCCCAATGCCTCATCCCACATGATTTACATGAGGGAAATTGAACTTTTTTTCCTCTATGATCATCATGAAACTCCATCTTTCTCTTATTATCTATGTCGGGAAACTTAACAAAGTTGAGATTATTGATCATATTATGAGATTGCTGATTAGGCATAATAACGATGTTTGGACTTCCAAATCTCATTTCATTTGGTTTCTCATGAATAATATCATTCCATTATCCGTCATATCCACCATTATCATGAATCTTTCTGTTTCCATCCATTTTCTAAAACCCAAAATAATAGGGTGAGGGGAAAATCATGCTAGGGATAACAACATAGTAAAGGGGGAGAAACCTCAATATCTAAAATCTTAGGTTAAATTATATGATCTTTACCGTAGTTCTAGGACTATATCCTATACGTATACTTATCCTAAGGTGCATCCCTAGACATACCTTAGAAATATCTCTAGGGATCTCACTAACGTTTTCGCATCCTAGTTTCCAAAGGTTGACTAAACCTTTCCTCTGATACCAACTGTAGAGACCCAAAGCCTGATATACATGTACATTACATTACTTTTGTGGAATACTGAATACATAACAAAAACAGACACACAAGGACCGTAATAGTTTAGTGTCTTTGGAAACATGGAATGTAATCTTCTAATCGTGGTGAAAGATCTTCAACATCTCCAACAAAGATCTTCCACTTTTATTTTCCTTACCTAAAACATTTCTTTTAATCCTGGGGGAAAATAAAATATAAAAAGGGTGAGCTCTAATGATAAGTAAGGCTAAGCATGGATAAAATAAAACATACCTTATACATTTGAACTTAAAAACATGAACATAATTTTTAAACATTAAAATCTTGAGCAACGACATAAAACATGGAAGTACAAAAGGTATTGATCATAATGGAACATAAATCATGATAAAATAGCATGGGAATAAAACATGTAATTATGTAATCGATTAAGCACATGTAATGAGTTCTATAGTTGCCGAGGCATTGCTGTCAAGACCATCTTAGTGGACAAAGTCCCATTCTGAATCGAGTTCACTCCTCATTTCAGTCATGTAACACTGAACCAGATTAACATACCGTTCCAGCCATGTCTATCTCATGAGATATTAAATCTTTACCCAATGCATTGGAGGGAGATATAGGTCCCACCCATCTCATAGTGAAATCATTCTTACTTGTGCCACAAAATAAACTTAAAACATTCATCATAACCCAAAAAATAAAATGGGTTTTATAAACATCATCCCATCATCACATAATCCATATAAAACAAATGGATATTTCATCATAAGAAAATTGAAACCATGTAAACCATAGAGACATTTTACATGAAACATACACATATGAAATAATGTCATCTTAGATATAAAATGGTTTTGATAAAACACTTGAAATGAATTCTTGAGGAAAATATCCTTTCTTCTTCAAAATCATTTTCTTTTCAAAAAATGCCATGAAATTTTAAAAGAAAAGGATTTTGTTGAAAATAGTCATAAAATCTTTTGGAGGTAGATTCATGAAAATAAGGCTTTATAAAACCATAAAAATCCAATCACACCGTATAAGTTAAAAAAACATTCTTCTTGTACGTTTGCCAGAAAACTAAAAAAAGTACCTCATAACGTAAACAAAGGAAAGATTCCTTTCATACCATGTATTAAAAGTCAAAAATGGGTAAAAAGGACTTTAAACATACTTGAAAACACTTTTATAAAACATAGACATGGATGATAGCAATAACCCCAGTAAATAATTACGAATAAGGAATCTCGGATAAAAATGAGATTTGCAAAATTATCCCTTACCTTAGGTCCGATATGCTTCATACGTATCCAAACCTCCTGTATAATGATTTAAATAATGTCATTGACTTATTAAGGAATCATATTAATCATTATGATATCATATATGTTTCACATATGACTTTATATTACCTGTTCTTTTGTAAATTCCATGTTAAAGCAGCGTTTTGGGTAAAATCATTTCATTTATCGTATGTGTTTCGACTTGTTGTTCTTGATATTATTACTTATATCATGATTTAAATAATTATTGAATGTAAAACATGATTTATATATAATATATATTCATCATATACATATATATTATAGATCGATAAAAGGAATGAAATACACCATTCATGGAGACGGTTGGTCGTACGTATTCATGAACGATGTTTTCGTTTCCCTTTTGAATTGAATGGAATTAAGTAAATGACATACATATATATATATACATTAATCCAGTATCATTATTATAACATATATTTCATTATTATTCATTATATATACTTTATAATCATTCATTAATGGTTAACTTGGAGAGTGAATCTCATCGCGTCGTGGAAACGGTAGTCCGTACGTACGCACGAGCGATGATATCATTCTCAAGATCGTGGAATTCTATTAAAGTGTATGTATAATATTACACAATCAATATCACTTTACAATAATAATATATATTCATTACATTCACCCTTATACCCATCCAAGTAAGGTGGTGGTGGAAAATAGATTACACCACGGCATGGAGACGATATTTCGTACGTACGCACGCGTGGTGATTTCGTTTTCCGTTGGATGGATAGATGGTAAAATGTGTTTGTTTAATACTTATAGTAACATATCAGTACATTGTTGATATTTATGTTATTACCTCATAATGAAACAACTAATAAAGATGAAGTGGAAGAAGAAATAAAGTTGAAAGAATCGGTAATGGACATTACCTCTTCTTTGAAGCGCCTCTTTGAGACCTCCTCTTAGGGCACTAAAATTGGACTTTGAAGAAGACCCGGACCTCTAGGATGTTTCTCGGGAAGTGGAGAAGTGAATTTTTCAGGGTTTGGCCGAGCTTGAAGGCTCAATGTGGTGTGAGGAAGAGAGGGAGGAGGAGCCCTATTATAAGGGAGGAGAGGGGCACCTTTAGAATTCTTAAAAATATTAATTTATAATAAATCTCACCCCACTTAAAAACCTCCAAAAATGACTCATATACAACTATTAGATGAGATAGGGTTGTAATATCATCAACCAATTAAATTTATACATGTTAGGAATTTATTTTAAACATTATCAACTTGATTAATCCTTATTTAATTAATTTAATTTTATTTGTGGTAATAACATTCTAAATTTTAAATTATAACAAATAATTACTTATTTGTTGTTAATTGTCCATAATTGGATACTTTATATCATTTTATACCATATAAATTTAAATTTATAATTTTTAAATATTCTTGTGATTTTTAAACAATTTTATAATATATTATGTTTATCAAATAACAATAGTGTCAATTTTGACACTATTCAATTATTTGAATTTAAATAAACTATATACAAGAGATATGTTCAAACTAAAAGCATTACTATATTCCTAAAAGGTAATATGTATCTATAAAATTAGTGGAGCACATTAAATAGTTCATATAAAATTTATTTTATTATTTTTAAAACCATCTATTTGGTTTATCTCTTAATAAAATAATTACTACATTATTTTTTGTATAATTATTTAATATACTTATTTGTTTCATATAAATTAAAAATATAATCCTATGATAAATATAAATCTATTAACTTTCACAATAATACTTTTATTCGAATTTATCATCTTAAAATCAAAATATTTAAATTGTTATATTTATTAAATTATGAAGGTTACAACTTTGGCATCATTAAAAATAAAATCATATAAGTGTCATAATCATCTTAACAAGGATCCAAATTGTCAACAATTCGGCCAATGGGTGTTTAGGGTTTATATGTACACTAATAATAAGTTCTTTTCAGATTTGTGGGCCTTTTGATATGTATTAATATTTCAATACAAACTATATTATTGAATCTTCACTAAATAAATAATTTCGGCATCACTATTGTGTCAAAATTTATGATAATTATATAATACCTAAAAATTATAAATAAATTTATATGATGTAGATAATTTCATTATATTTTTGGATACTATTCATTTTCTAAGTTTCATGAAGTTTATCATTGAATTAGAATTAATATACTTATAATATTTAAGAGAGTGACATGTTGTCACTTTCTTTGGTTTTAATAATAATTAAGTTATTTTCGTGGGAAAAAGTCCATGAAATGATTCTAATCTGACCCTTAGGTGATATGGGTCGACTTTTAGCCAGAAAATAGGATTTTTTTAGTTGATAGGTTAATTTTATAATCTTATATTTACCCTTAATTACCCGATTTACCTTTAACTATGGTAAATAAAATTTACTGTAGTTACTATTCATAAAGCCCAAAAATAAAAACTAAATTATTAACATAATTTGGACCTACTGATTCCAAATATGGAATCCATTTTTCCAAATTCAATATAAAAAAGTTTCAGAAATTAAATTAAAATTAATCCTGTTGTCGAAAGAAAACGTGTTTTTGTTTAAAACATTGCAAAATATTGAATTGATTTAACCTAAAAATTCAAGGTAAAATAAATGCTAATGACATACATTATATTAACTAGTAAAAATATATTCTATTTACACTTTAAAACCATTCAGTATTATAATTTAACCATACATGTTATTACGATGAAAAAATTTGTTTTTAATTAAAATATATCGTGTTTTTACTATTCATTAAAATATCAAAGTTATCAGAATAATATGAAAATTTTATCCAAGGTAAAATATTATATCCTGATTCCAAATAATAATTTTATTTTGTAAAATTTTACTTATAAACATGTCAAAAACTATATTTAATATTGGTGCACCATCAAAAGGCGGCAAAACTGCATTTTTTGAAAAATTCTTATTTTACCTGAAAAAATTATTTTGTTCTTATACCATGTTCAAGAAAATGTGTAAGATGAATAATAATGTTTTAAAATTCAAAATTTAGTTAATACTATTCATAATGGATAGTTAATAATAATATTATAATAATATATCATTGTTTAGTAACACCCGGTATTGCGTACGACACATGCTATCGAGGAAGGTCGTGATTGCGTGTAATGCAAGCCAAGTCGGGGTTGCCTGTCAGGAAAGCTCCTTTTGGTGTAGCGTACAACACAAGACATTAATGAAATTAAAAAGAATATTTTTCATAAAATCTGGGGGTGTTACAATCTTCATCACTCACCCCTGGGGTAGGGGAATCAGGAAGTGAGGACTCCAGCACTTAAAACTTTCGTTCATGGCATAGGATAACACAAAGGTGCCTAAACCATTCCTAAAAGTTTCTGCCAGTGAGGATGTTGTATTTATCTAGAATTGGTCGCAGAGAAAATGTGGTTGATGTGTTTGTCTTTTTTATTTTAAAAATTAAAAGAGCAGATTTATCAGTGCATTCTTGATAACATTTTATGAGAAATACTAAAGTTTATTAAGTCTCCCACTATTTTATCAAGTCCTAGTGGCCCTCACCATTGAACTCAGAATGTCCGGTTGCTTTGACATTCCAATGGAAAGGAACCATATTCCCCTTTGCATAACCCCAACAATGGTTGGTCAAGCTATTTGAAGGTATTTAGGCAGTTAGGTCTTTGCCAACTGTGATCTTACAGTTCCTTGATCTATTGAGTGGACTCCCTAATCCTGAAATCCTGACTTGTATTTCCTCAACTCTTGCCTCCAATATTACACAAAGTCTAGAAAGGGCTACTCCTCTTGATGTAATATGGTTAAGTCAACCTGAAACCATTAATAAGGGCTTCCTTTATAAAAGTATGTGTCCCAACAAGTGTTGGTCAAACACATAGTTTTATTGAGTCTCACCCTTAATGAAGTAACAGAAGGCTTGGTCTGAATTAATATGGGATTGAGGGATTTTAATCATTATTCATAGTTTCTCAATATCACATGCTTTTTAATATTATGTGATGCTTGCATAAGTGATTAACCATGTTCCGATAATGTTTACGCATAGTCTAGTTTTTATTTTGTTCCATCTTTGCATGCTTGTTCATTTTATTAACTATGTGATCGCGGAAACACATACATACTAAATAAACCATGCAATCAGACATAAATAAAATAAGATGGAATGATCATGAGATTCTATTGGTTAGCTTATCTAGTGGTTTGATAAGCTAACCCTAACCTAGGAAAGAACACCATGAATCGATGGTTTGTGTTTTTCAGCTCCCACCTGTCCACCATTGTGTCTTCTTGGGTTGGTTTCGTCGTCTCCTCTAGCTTGGGAGATCCTCCATTACATAGGTTTACATTAAAGAAACCATGGGCAAGCAGACCCTACATTTTATTATAAGAAGGCTCGCAGGAAAACAAATTTAAATTAAACAAATTTAAATGAAACCATACACACATACAAAGTGTCTTTGGTCTAACTCATGATCATCGATAGCATGAAATGACATTTACACATATTTATAATTCAAATTATTTTTAATCGCTCTATTATTTAAGATAATTAATGCTTGAATTAAATTAATTATGATCTTATAATTTATCAATTATTTATATTAAATTCCTTTCTGAATTTCCTTGAGATTCTTCTCATCCATATCCCTTTTATAGGTCTTTGTACTTTTGGAGGAAACCTGGTGAATTTTCTCAAAAGTACATGGTGTGTAGTTTATATTTAAACGGTTTGTATTTCTTTTCACCTTTTATCCAAAGAACACACTGGGGCTTTGGCGTGTTCTCTGAACTTTGGAAATTTTTGGAGTACATGGCGTCTAGATAAATCATACATGTCGTGTCCTTCCTTGTTACGCGGTAACCGGCCTAGCGATCCCGTGTACGCAGTACGCGGCTTATCCTTGTACACAGTTTCACCTGGGCCAGAACAGACTACATGGTGTGTTGCTCCAAAATACACACCGTGTATTCCGATTCCACGCACCATTCAATTCTAGTCAACACGATGTGATTAATACTAATGTATATTCAATTCACACAGCGTGGTTTGGCGGACCAATGCCAGTTGATTGAACCTAATTACACGGTGTGTAGTTTTAACTACACGCTATGTCATCCCGTGTTGTACAGACAGAAAGAGAGGCTCCTCTGTATGAGTTCCTCATTTTTATTTTAATCAAAAATTAAAATTAAAAGGTCATTTCTGTGATATGAATCGAGAAATGAGGGAGGAAGAATATATATCATTTATTCAGATTAATATAATGATATATTTCGAATTGAATCAAATATAAATGCATAAATTATCAAAGAAAATTAAATAACAATAATCAACGTTGTAACCTCGATCTGATACCATTTGAAGGATTCGGGCGCAGCGGAAGAACGTGGGTGTATGTGCCCACTTGTCTTTTTTTCATTAACAATGATCGATCCAGGATCAATATGATGATAAATGCCGGTCTCCACGGATCGAATCATAGAAATAGACAATGAAAAGGAAAGTCTCAGAACCACAAAGTAGGATTGTTACAGGTTGATTATAATTAATTTAATCAATTTAAAAAGAAATTCCTTTTGGGTTTTCTTTCTTCATTGATGTTCTTGATCACGTTCCAATGTGATTCGTCGTTGTGTCACAGAAGCCAAGTGTAGACTTCCTCTAGTGGTGATACACACGTATACCTCCTATCTCAGGACATCACCGATAGAGTCTCCAAGTGCTAGCGTGGAGAAACCTTTTCTTGAGTTGTTCACCTTAGATCGTCTTGATCCGATGGAAGAAGATTGCTCTCAGTCTTGAGAGTGTTCTTGGAGGAAGAGGTTCTTTCGGCCTTTAAATAACTCTCCAGATTTGTTGTGCAAAATGATTCTCTTGTGTGTAAGAAAAGAGTTGGGGTTGTGAGGATATTTATAATCAGGTATGAGGTTATAGAGTAATTAAAATAAATAAACACGTTACGTGTTTTATTTTTTTCATTGACTCTTATTTAAAACCCCATGTCGAATAATTAATTCCTTGACATTCTCCCACACTAATAATAATAAATATAATTTAAAACAATATTATATCCTCAAAATACCGACTGGGAAAACTACACGACATGTATTAATAAATACACAGTGTGTACTTGTTTTTCATTGAAAACTACACAGCTTGTACATTCAATGTACAAGGTATGTATATATTGTTTTCATTTATTCGTTTCCTTTCCATAAAGAAAACTACACTGTGTGTAATAATTAATACACGGTGTGTACTTGTTTTCCATTAAAAACTACACGATGTGTAATCTTTAATGCACGGCGTGTATATCTTGTTTTTTATTTCCTTCTTCCTCCAATCATTAAAATGATCTAGGATTCATTGAATAATTATTAAACCCAATATGGGAATAATCTTTATTCTACTTGAGATACTTAAATACACTTAGTGTGTGACCCTCTAGGCCTCTTTCTCGTTGGAATTAGGCAGGCTTGCCTAAAGTCCAAGATTACTATCTAGCAACGGGTCAAGGCACCCAAGAGAAAGAAGTTGATGCCGCATTGACGTATTACCTCATAAGAATGGTTACTATGTAATTTAATCCCTTTCTATTGAAATCTCATCAAGAAGGTTTCATGGAAGTGTCATAAACCTATATGCTTGATCTTCCATTCTTCAACTTCTTGAAATAAACTCTTCTTTTACACCATGGCCATGGAATTTAATGTGACAATTCTATTTCAATCAAAGGTCCGAGATATCAACTTCCATAAATGGAAGGGACAGATCCTTCCTCGACTTATCCATTGACAACATGTCACTCGTGATGCACCCAACTAACCCTACTTCCCGCCAACTATCTATATGATGGTTTTTGTCAGTAAATCTAAGTGTGCGAGTCATGACATGAGTTAATGATAATATTCCGGTCTAAGGACCATTACACAAGCTCGTAGAAAGCAATATACGATGACACCAAGACATGAGGAATTGCTATTGGTGGGTCTGTTCTCATAATCTCCTATCTTGGATATTACCAAGTGTGAGCTCCATGATAGAGAGTCTCGTCTTGTTATGAGTGCTCACACATGATGGTCTATATACCACGTGTCCTATCATAGTATGTCATCCAACCATAGAACTTTATTTAAGAATATTGTTATAGCATTTCAAGGATCTCATTACAGTGGGGATCTTCCATGACCTTATCAATAAAACAAATATTCCAGGACATTGTTATATTATAGTCATGCAGAACAATGAAGAATATATAATAAGTGAACATTCATGTAACCAAAGTACAAAATAGTTAGTTCTCAGGAAACCAGCCCTTACAAATTTTACATTGATAGTTAGAATTATATAGTAGTTATAACTATTTTTCTTTATTAAATTAGTTTCAAAAGTTTTATCCATGTCTCATATTGGTAATACTGATAATTAATCAATCTTCTAAGAATCTATTTGAATTGTCAAATATTTATATTTTATTACATTTATTACGTGGCCAATTTTAGTTTTAATTGGGGTTATCTTTTAAATAAACTTTCTAACAGAAATTTTTATATGAACTCAATTCACCCCCTCCTGAGTGTCCTACTCCATTCAATAATAAATAATTATCATTCTAGGTATTATTTTATAAAATATAATTATTTATATTTTGGAATGTTTAATTATTTCAAAAAAATGTATATTTAGTTACCTAATTTTATTATTTGAAAGTAATATGATCTTATAATATTTTATTGTTTATATAATTATAATTATATTAGTTTTAATTAAATGTATATATAGATCTAAAGATTATATATATACCTAAAATGATGAATACCTAAAAGAAATTACTAATATATAGAATTTGATAACATCCATTCTATTTTTTACAACAAATGATGTAACAATGTAAGGATTAGAGAGAGACCATCTAAGACACATTGACCCATCCTTGGGATTCTAGGGAGGACCATAAAGAAGTTGGTATAAAAAAATAATACCCATCAAAATATATATCACAAATGATAAAAACACAGGAACCCTTGAAACATCTTTCCCATACACATTTAAATCAATTAGCTCATTCATTTGAGGTTTTTATATCAAAAACCTCCATTGGTTATATAGTGGAATAAATAATAATTTATTTTTTTTATCTGTGGACCAACCTTTTCATTGTATGGGTCAGTATAAACGTCTAACTAACTCTGCCTCATCGGCCCTTCACCAACATTAGGCTTAAATCCCTTGTCGTTCTCTCCAGAAACTACAACCTGATGTTGTTCATAGTTCTTGGTCCCATGCTTACACATAGTTGTAGAATTACCCAATTTCTTATAGAAACTACAAAAATAGAACCATGATTTAAACCACCCAAACTTCTTGCATTAAATTTCCTCTCCCACTATAATCTTAATATAATCTATAGGCACAATCAGGGAATCAACTTCCACACAAATGTGAGGATAATAAAGGTGATAAACTCACTTTTTTCTACTATCAGAACATAAATATCTACCAATAAGATTCCCTAGAATTTGTATAATCATTGGATTTTGATAATTTAAAGGAATCATGTGGAAACTAACCCAAATCGATACTGTTGGAATATTGCGCTTCATATAAAAGTCATATGACCACTTGGAGAGATGGAACCAGAAGTTGTTGCAGCTACAGGAGGAACTGGACCAAGCCCTGACCAGATATTCCTATGAATAAAACTAAGTCATGATTTCCATTTGTTGAGTAGACCTACCATTGATCGATCTTGAAACCCCCTAGACTTGGAGAATAACCTATTGAAGGTGTCCACCGAAGGGCGATGCTACTTAAAATGCACAATCAAGGTGAGATTAAGAAGATTCGACGCCACAGTATACTCTGAGGTGGAGATTAATTGACTTGGAACACCATTTAACAAATCTGGGACCTCAGGTTGAAGTGATTCAAGGAATGGTGGGAGAAATTCGAGGTTGGAGAAAGGGGCTAATGAACGAGAAGCGCCCTCGAAGGGTTCACAATTTTTTTTTCTAATATTGTGAAAAGTTCAAAACATGTTAGGATTTTTTTTCATTAGATTGAGTGACTTTTATTAGTGGTTTTTTAATGCTGATAATTTTAGGCGTTGATAAATATTACTTATATCACTGCTTTTTTAGCACTAAAAAAGATTTATAATTATAATTATTTATAAAAAATTAAATATATATATATATACTTAATCAATATATATAAATATAAATATAGTAAATATATTCTTCATTTAAATATATTTATTATAATTTTATAATTATTTAAATATATAATTATTTATTTATGATTATATAAATATTTTTAAAAAAGAACCTTTATATCATTATATATATTTATATAATTCTATACAAATATATATTTATTTAATAAATATATAAATATATATGTATAGTGAATATATTCTTTATTTAAGTAAATTTATTATAAATGTAATAATTGTTTAAATATATACCATTATTTATTTATAATTATTTAAATATATATAATTATTTCTCTATAATTATTTAAATATATATTATTATTTATTTATAATTTTAAGAATAAATTTCAGTAATATATTTTTTATTTATAATTATAAATATATAATTTTATAAATATAGTATGTACATTTTTAAATATATTTATTTTTAAATATTTTGTTATAAAAAAATTTATAAATATTTTTTTACCGATATTTTTTAACATTATTAATTAATATCTAATTTTATTTCATACATGTTAAAAATGAGGGAAACTAAATGATTTAAAAATAAGTTCACTTTAATAATCTTTAAAAAATGGATAAGTTTTGTGTGTGTGCATTGTATATAAAAAAACATTAATTACGTATTTGTGAAATCAATACAAAACACATTTTATCTATGTTAAATTGAGAAATCAAACGACATTCAATTATATGTCTATTACTCTATAAAATTACACTTTATTTTTAATTAATATTAATTTTTAATTATAAACCACTATTCACTAAATATAGCGCATAAATATTTTTTAATATATAAATCATATTTATATACATTAATATATATCTATATATTTAATATATACTATTAATTAACATTATCAATAGCCAAATAATTAATAAAAAGTTTAATATTTTTCTAAATTTTCTTATTTTTATTTTAATTTGTTTTTTTTTTCATTTTGTATGTCTATATATTTAATACATACTATTTCTTTGTGTTTATAATTTATAGATAGTTTAATCAATTTATTCATTTTTATAAATAATTTTAAAATTAATTAAATTTGTAATTTTTTTAATAAACTAATTTTTTATTTTTATTAATTTCATTATTTTTTTTATATTCAGACCTTTATCAGTGCTAAAAAAGTGCTGATAAAGGAAACCTTTATGAGCATTAAAAATATAGTGCTGATAAAGGGTACCCTTTATCAATGCTAAAAATAAAGCACCAATAAAGGGTAGCCGTTATGTGTGCTTATAATAAGGCACTGATAAAGGGTAGCATTTATCGGTGATAAAAACTAAAGCATTGATAAATGGAAACATTATCAGTGCTAAAGAAGCACTAATAAAGATTTTAAATTTATTAGCACTTTCTTTAAAATTGATAAAGATATCATATGTTTGCACTTTTTTATAGCGCTGATAAATACAAGCACTGTTAAACACCGGTTTTGTAGTAGTGTATTCTTCACACATAGGCCACTAAATATTTTATCCTTTATGATATCTATCACCTAAAATTATAAGGAATATTATTTCTCTCTTATTTTATGTGTTAGGAAACTCACCTTGGTTTAAGATGTTAATCATTACTCATGATACCTAGTAAATAATAACCACAATAGTTTTCACTATGGATCCCATTCCATTTAGTCATTAATTTAGACAAGCATTGAATTTTTATTCACATCCACTACTAATTTGGTTCCTGTAAGATCCAACAATTTAAAAAAATCATAAATGTTAGTGTGAGTATATCAATATAATCAAAATAAATTATCATATGATCTAGATACAAACTAAGATATCCTTAACCATGTTATCTTAAACTCCGTTGAATTATCCAAAATAACCATAATTATCCCAATCATACAATCATTTGCGGTTATAGAGAAATTTCAACTCAATCAAAAATAACATCCTAACCTATAATGTCATATTATCTTTTCCTTTGATAAAATGTATAAGGACCTAGGCTTTAAAATAAAAATATATTCATTTTCCTTTCACGAATGTATTCTATTAAATTTAAAGCTCTTTTACATTTTATAGTTTTAAATAATTAGGTTATAAATTATTTATAATAAAACCATATTTTAAAAAGTGTACAATTCTAATTAGAGTCTATTTTTCCATAATATATAACATTTAAAAGTAAACACATTTTCATTACATGGAAAATCTTCATTTCTTTAAACGTAGCTTCTTAATTTTCCTTAAACATCCTTAAAATGTATGATTTTTTTTTAAAATATTGAATGAGTATAGAAAATCTTATTATGGGACATAAAAGAAAGAATAAGTAAAATTATTAGTTTAAGAATACTATTAAAAATTTTCTTTTTTAAAAATAATCTCTTTGCTCAAATTAAAATTTTATTATTAAAGTCCTCAACTTTCCCATCAACAAAATTTCATAAGGCAATTCATATGAATTATATAAATAGGAAGAAATATAATAAATTTTTTTAAGTCATGAAGAACTCGTAAAGACATTTTCATACATTTATATTTTCTACCCTAAATAAATATCATATACTCTTATTTAAACATAGTATCAATATATTACCTTGATAAATAATAATATTTCCATAAAATGCTATATAAATCACTGATAAATTATGTAGTTATATTTATAAACCCTTTTCTATATAACTCTTAGAAATAGAATAACTAATACAGTTGACTTCTATACCCAATGCATTATAGGGCTATCATGGACCCACCAGTTCAGGGTTTATAATAGAACAACCCATTATTAGTTTATAATAAAACCCTCAATCCTTGGTTTATAATAGAACCAAACATCCTTATAATAATTCCCAAAAACATTAAATAATCATAATGTATTTCAATTTCCAACAATACACTCGTAATATTATTCTTTGCACCTATAAGAAAACATTACCTGATATTGAAATATCAATTCCATTATAAAACCCCTTTTGAAAATAACTAGAACATAGGTAATGGTATTTTAAATTTGAAAAAAAATTAATTTTACAAAGGGATTCAAATATTAAATAACATTTATTATGGTGGAAAAATTCATGTTTTCTTAATATGTTAAAATAAAACATTCCTTTCGTCTTTTATGCGAAAATTCTATAAATTATATATAAAATACAAAAAAAATATTCCTTTTGAAATGATTTTAATGTAAGTAAAAAGTGTCATATAATTTTCTTCATATTTATTTTATTTTCATATATATATAAATATATAATATTTTTTAAAAATGGGTATGGAAGAAAAATATTTGGAATTGAAACATTAAAATGGATTTTTTTAAAACAAAGTCCCTTACCTTGAGTATGAATCATTAGATTCATTATTTATATTCTAGAATAATAAAATTAATTTAATTATTTACATTATTAAGGAAATTTTTCCAGTTTATTATTTCTTTAATCATGTTATATTTAATAAATTAATCAATAAATTTACATTATATGTTTAATGATATTGTGCTCATATATCAAAAATTGGTTCAGTAGGTTGCATATGGTCAATATGGTATTTAAGACATCATATTCAGATTAATAATCATGAAATAATTTTCATTTTTATGTTTCAGTTATACCCAAAAAGTTAGTCAGAGGCTAGCCTCCAACCATTTATTAAAATAAACTAAAAGTTGATGGTCAAGCACACAAGATCAAAATACAACAACTAGAAATCATAAGAACCATACCTGTCACCAAAACCATGGTAGAATGCTTCCTCCGCAGTGGCAGACTCCCATTCCGAGCTTTGATAATGTTTCAGGACCTTGTCATACTTTATCCTGAGATTTAATCACTCAAAGGAAATAAACTCATTAGAAGATAACATACTCTTTTCACTCTTCCTCGCCTTCCTTTCTGACAGATGACCGAGTAGACATCGGCTTTGGAAAAAAAGTATTAATCTTTCCTTGACCTTCATCACGTTGAGGCGGTCATCTCCTCCGGATTCACAGACATTTTCACCTTCCATCCATAGACAATTCTACTATAAGATTGCATAACCATGCCACCATCTTCCTTATCACTCTCCGAAATATCCCCCCACTTGCCAAGGATAAACACCTCTTGATAATACAATGACTGAGTATTTGCATCGATCATTGCTAAGCATTGCGGGTGCTCCATCATTTCATGATTTTCACGATGCACCATCTTCATTTGTTCATTTCTAACATCATCCTCCTAAGACCCAACCTACACATTGCCACCATTGTTCACTGAAGAAAAAACACCCAAATATTCATGTTCCAAAATCATTAAACGGTTACTCAAATTAACTATAGTCATAAACCCTCCATCATCATCATCTTAGCCACATCTCCCATCAATATCAGCTTCCCAGACCCCCGCAATCAGACCATCAAGCATTGTAGGGGAAGACTGTAGCCCCTCGGCCCTGCTGTTGCTAGCCAGCTCGCCCCCGGCACTAGAAACATGGTTATCATCCTGCTTCACTTCAACCCCCACTTAAAGATCACTCCTCAGCCGATTAAGGAATGCAACAACCTTTGGATTTGAATCCTTCACATACACCCCATCAGTAGCAACAAGTTCCACAGTAACAAAGTTAAAACTCTCCTCCGGAAGGTTTCCAACCCTATAACTCTTCTGAAACAAGGACCTAACCTCATCATCTGAGCCTCCAGCATTCCAGTCCCTATTACACCCAAAAACAGTGTGTCTCGAACCATACACCCTCTACGGGACCAAATCAACCCCCTTCCTCACGCTGAGATCACTTGACTCCTCCAAGACCTGCCTCAACCTGCTAAGAGAAACAACCACCTTCAGGCTAGTCTGAAGCTCCGTAGCCTTCTTTAGCAACCCAACATCAGTAAGTACCTCATCAGCTGACAATGACTGATCCCTACCTCGACCTTCAGCACCAGACTCCATCTACCCTAGACCAAGCTCCACACAAGCCTCAGGAGCCTTCCCAACATTGTTATTCTCCTTCCTTGTCGTAAGCTAGGATCCCCGACCACGAACACCCTTATGATGATATGAACTCCCCATCCAGAAAACCTCTGAAAAGTGTCCCAATCTGTGGCATGAAGAGCATAAATTAGTCCAATTCTCACAAACTACCCACTGCATACACCTATACTCTTACCTGATCGTGATCCAAACATAGTCAAAAGGTGTACGATACATATCCATTTCTACATAAACATATGGGTTCACCGGGCGACAAACCGCCGCAGTACGTCTATCCAAACACAAGAACCTCCCAATGAGATTACCTAGAAGTCTAATAATAGAGGGATTCTGTAACAGCAAAGGGAGGTTGGGAAATCTTACCCAAACCATAGAAGCTGCTGAGTCACGGTTCATACGAAATTCGAAGGACCAACGGAATAGAAAAAATCAAAACTCGTTGACACTAAGCGGCACGCTCAACCAAGATTTGATAAGATCTAACTCTGATTCAAACCAAATCAGGATGTGCTGACTGTCGAGCAATCCAACTGTCTCTTTCTCAAGGAGATCACATTCACCAAAGACAAACCTATCAAAATCATCCACTAAAGGTCTCCTCCGCTTGAACAGAGCGACTAGAGTGAGATTCAACAGCGTAGAGGTTTTTGTGAATTTTGATGTTGAGATCTGCAGATTAAGAAGGCCATCAAAGAGCCCTGGCACCCTAGGAATCAACAAGACCTCCAGGAAAGGAGGCGGGAAATCTGGATTCGAGAATGTCTAAAAAGAGGACCCCGTTCTTCCAAAGGGTAATGATGCTCCCTCCCCCACCGAGGGGGAGGTACCAGTGTAGGATCTGCCGTTGTCGCCGAGGGAAGGAGAGCATCATGGTCATGGCGCATCCCTCACAGTTATGTTTCATTTATACTTTTAAGATAAATCTTGAAATATTTTAATGAAAAATGAACTATGTTAAAATCATAAAGACAGTAGGTCATACGTACCCATGTGTAACATTTCCATTTTACAATGATCATTATAAAAATAAGGTAAATATTGTTTTACCATTACATAATTATAATAATATCATAACTAATATATAATTTATTTAAATATAATTATATATATTATCCATGTGATGTGGTGATGAAAAATGAATCACATCATTTTCTGGTGGTAGTACTCCACACGTACGCAGGAATGATATTATCATTTTTTATTGATAGGAAAGGTATTAAATTAAATGATATTTTATAATTTCATAATTAAAAATATATTATTAACATAATAAATATATTAAATCCATCATTACAAATAGATGTAATAGTATGTGATAGAAAAGAAATTACATTGGTTCATGAGGCGGTAGTCCACAGTACACACAAACGATGGTTTTGTATCACATTTGATTGAAGTGTAGATGGATATAGGTTATTCCATTATTATAAGATCATCTTAGTATATGTTAAATACTATATTTATTATTTCATATTAGTAAAATAATATTTTAAAAAGTTATACATGTAAACAAAAAAACACTTGGTTACCAATGATACCTCTTCTTCGAAGAGCCGATTATGGTTTACACAAAGGGATTTCCTATATTATTTATATGATCAAATAATGGACTCTAGAAAATGTGAATGAATTTATATAATTTATTCTTATCAGGTTTTTCTAAAACAAAAGAATAAATATTTGTATAAAAAAGATGAAAAGTGGTTCCCTATTATATGTGAGGTGAGGGGCACACTTATAATTTCTTAAAATATTAAACAAAAAAACAATTCATATTCATATTGATCCAAATTGTTAATATTCTAGTAAAATTGGTTTTTTTTTCAAAATAAACCTATTCAATAAAATTTTTTCATGTTTAGGTGATGTTTTGACTCTTACTATTTTGTTTTAACCCATTTTATCAATTTTCAAAATTACTTGAGTAATACATGTTTTACTTATTAGGGGCCATGAAACTTTTTATAAAAGGAAAACATGCCATAAATGGACCATGTTTGAAATTATAATTTTTCCCTATTCACTTGGCTGAATATAATCTTTTTAGAAATTTAAAATCATTAATTAAAATATTGATTATTATAAAATATCATTAATTTTAATTTTGACATTTTTCAAATAATTTGACATTAAAAATGTCAAGACAATGATGTAATTTGAATATATACCTTTAACACATCCTTAACATGTTATAATTATCTATAAAACAATGATACACTATAATTAAATCAATTAATATTACTTTAAATTTTTGTAAAATCATTTATTTTTTTCCTTTTAATTAAAAAATTATTGTGTCGACATTACGTAAGCAATTAGGGTTATTATATAATTAATAAAATTTTAAAAAAAATTATAATAATGATAGTTATTTTATTATTCTATAAATAAACATTTATATTTGTTCACAACTTACTATTTTTCCTTTTTATAAATATAAGATATTTTTAAAAGTAAGAGAGTGAAATTTAATTATTTTTATTAATTAAATGTTTAAAAAGGTCATAATCATGGTCACATGGGAAAAATGGAAATATATATTAATTAAGAATGATTATTCATTAAATTACCTCATCTAATAAAAATAATTAATGTTTTATCCTTACTTCTTATTAATTTTAAAATTAATTTCACATTTAATTGACTCATTTTACATTTTTTCCGTGGTAACAAATTTTATACTATTTTTACAATTAATTCAGAAAACAATAAGTTAGATTTATTAAATAATAAAAATTATTCTAATTAAAAATATGTATTCCATTTTAAAAAATAAAATTCTTATAATTGGATGGATTTCAATTTATGAGTATCCCGCAAAGCGTGATGAAAAGTATTTTGTTTTTGAAAATGCATTTGTTCAAGAAATAGATGATGTTATATTAACTATATGACTAGAAATCATTATTTTAGGAATTTAAATTCATAGTATATATATATAATATAAAATTTCATTTAATAATTTTCTTTTTAGAGGTTATGTTAATTAATTAAGAGGGTTAAACAGTATTCACTTTTAAACAGTTTTGAGATAGCTTTGGTTTTAAGTATAAAAATAAACTTATATAAAAATAATAAAAAATACTAATTAAATTTATTTTAATTATATAATTCTAAAAAAATGGTATTTATGTCACTTTAAGACTATATATAAATATAATGGGACTTTTAAACTACTAAACATAATTAAAATAAATGATAGTATTTGCAAAATCTGAATTTTTCACTATTCACAGAAAAAACATTCACTTCAGAAATATCAAAAAAATTTACCCCTAAGTTAATTTTTGTTTAATGATTTCAAAAATAAATTTCATTTTATCAAATTTAGTTTCAAAATGTTCTAGAAATTAATTATAATATTTTCTCACAATACTCAATAAATGTCATTTTTTGAATAAAACATATTTTTCAATAAAAAAATTTCTTCTTAAAAATTTAGTTATTATTTACTAAGTATTTATCAATAAATTTATATTTTTTTGAAATATTTATATATTTCATAAATCAATTAATCAGATTCAAACACACCAATTTAACAGCTATGTTACAACGATCATATTTAAATAATAATATTGCATGGTTTGTTTAGGTTCGGTGTTGCATGTCATTTATGCTATCGAACATAGTTATATTTTTAAAAATATAAGTTCTATACACGTGTTAAGGGTTATATTCAATAATTTGGCCTAATTGTATAATTTCATACTAATTAGGGATACCATGTATGATGACCCCTTTCACTCCTCATGCCTCTCCCACTCCTCCCCCTTTTGGATAATAGGGTTCTCCATCATCTTCAATAAAAAATATATACCCTTATAAATATTATCTACTCTGCTTATACCAATTACTCTCCTTCACATAAAATTTGTTTTCCCTCATCTATTATGGTTCATTGGATTGTAGGCTCAGGTTGGTTTCTTTGGTGTGGATTTGGTTGTTTCATTTACATTATAGGATCCCAAACTCCTCCAGTATTCTCTTTTTGTTTCTCCCATAAATATAAAACCCATATATAGTTTATAAATATGAATGTTTAGTTAATTTTGGTTTATTTAAATGGATTTATGTTTGGTTCTTTGGGTTATTTTGTTTTTTTAGGTTGTGTATCTATATCAAGGATCAGCTTTATTCTCCTTCCTACATTTCACATGGATCTACCATGATAGACCCTATTTTTGCTAGATAAGGTGTTATTTAAAGTGTTTTTTGGATGAATGGGGTTAATTTTCATCTATTATGAGAGGTTTTTACTTTAGTCATCTTTGGTGGAGTTTTACCTTGGAGTTGTTTTATTTTGAGGTGTTTATTTCATTTTCCCATGGTTGTATCTGGTTCTCTAGGTTGATTAGATGGTGGAGGTTTCTATTATTTCAGGTGGCATAATTATATGATGGTATTTCATTATATTTGTGAAGTTTCAAGTGTTTTATCATTATTTGTATTGGTTCTAGTGGAAGGATTTAGTGGTCTTGGTGAGAGAATAGTTCACTATTGAGGACCTAGGCTACTCTCATCTATATTCTTATCACACGTTCCTTTTCCCCTATCCAAGATATTTAGTTGTGTTGGCCTTTGAGGATGCTTTGGGATGTGATATTCTGGTAGTCATGTGTGTTCAAGGAACATCATGAATAGGCTTCTCATCTTCTATTAGGTTCCCACTAGCACTTCTCTTCCTATTGTTCATCTTGCTCTAGCTATAGCGGGTTAATGTAGATGGTGATGTGTTTAAATGCTTTATGTATAGTTTAGGTATCAATAAAGAGGATATTATAATTATGAGATGTTGTTAATTATTTATGAATATATCCATTGAGGGGTTCAAGTGTCGTTTTGGCTATAATTCACACTGGTTTGAGTCAATGGGATTTTTTAGGCGATTGTTTGGGCTACTGGTTCTTCCTATAGTGAGGCTTGTTAATATCAATGAAATTTTAAAGAAGAGTATCAAGTGTGGGTATCCAAGAAAACATTTTCTTTGTGTATTAATATATTTGATGTCATAAAAATTATGATTCTATTTACGGTCTTTTTAAAATATTATATTTCATTTGAGTGGCAGTGTGATGGGCTCGTGTCTGTCAGTGTTTTTAAAATTGATTTATTTTTTTATCTTGGTCGGTTTTGGTTTTAATGATGTTTGGTTATTGTTTATTATTTTTTACTTTTTCTATGTGATAAGTTTTCTCATTAATCCTTAAAGGTGGATTTATGGAAGATATAAAAATTGGTTGGTAGGAAGACCCAGTCTATTAATGAGTCGAGCAGGTTACAAGTTTGTGAGATAGTATGACTGTATAGAGTGTTAAGGAGTATCATATCTGATTAGGACACCCAATTCAAGTCTCACATATGTAAGTGCATACATTAGATGTCAAATACTAAGTTTAATTTTATAATGACATATCATAAATAAAATTATGGGTATTCAAAGTTTATAATATGGGTATTGAAGAACATGATCCAAGAATGAACTATTGATTCTAGGTATTTCTTGGGAGATTCACCTTTCACTTGAGTATTTTTTTGTATAATGAAAATTATTATTCATTAATTCAAATGGTGAATTTTTAGGAATTATGTGGAATGTTTTTTTAATAAACTCTATGATGGTTATAGGTAGGAGAGTCTTTTATTATTAAGTCGAGTCTCATGTAGGATGAATCAAATCATGTCTGATTAATCTACATTTATTTTATGATTGTTAGAATTATGTTTTGGTCCTATGTAGATGGGTGATAACAACTTTTATATTTTTAGGTAAGTGATCAATTATTCTTGATATTATCACCTTGATTAGTATACCACCATATATGAAGTAATGAGAAATTAGATTATAGGTGTGTCAAATTTTTTTGATGTTATTTAGAGGATTAGTAATGTGTCTTACCAATTACTTCTTCCATAGATACTATTTTTATGCATGATGTCTTCTATTTATATCCACTAAAAATACACCACTGCGGTTATATTAAGATGATCTATTTAGATGATGTCAACATGGAGGCCAATTAATTTTTCAGGTAACAACTATTTTATATTGTATACCAAAGAAAGGAGATTCTATATGAGAAAGTAGTAACTTTAGTATATGCATAGCATTATTACAAGAATATCTATAATGATAAATGGGAATGATATACATATATATGAGCATAGTATCCAAATTTTTTCATCATTAATTCTCGATGAATAATATTGATCATGAATTTCTATATATTGGGGATTTTCTAAACCCTATGTATTCTGTGGTATGAATTTGATAAAAAAATTTCCAAAACATGTTAATTTTGAAGGTTTCGGTTATTGGATGAGTTTTTATAGGTCAAGGGTTGGTATTTGAGGACTTAACCTTATTTCAGGTTGATATTTTTTAACTGTAAAATCATACACCACATAAGGGGTGGTGTGGTATGAAGATGGGTTGTATAAGACAAAAATTAAATAGTAAATGGTTGGTCATGCTAAAAACTAAGGTTTTTGTTTTGAATCCCCTAATCATTCCACAAGGGGTATACATGATTATTTTGTTCCTATTTATATAATGGAATTACACCATCATCTCATAGGTCATGCCTATTGTGTCATGACCCATGTGAACATTGTGGAATGGCCCCTAGTGTAGTTTTCTTATAATATTAATTAGATAGATTTAAAATGATAAACCCATTAAATGAGTTGTCCTTAGAAAAACTGATACATAAACAAACCATAATTATAGTATTTATAGAATGTATTCAATTTCCTTACATTCCTTGTACCTTTTTGGTTTATAGTTTTAGATAACACTGAAAACCATTACATTATAAAAGAGTATACTTCTACAGGGTATAAATTTTTTTCAAGAAAAATTACTAGATTAACACTAATTTTTAATTCATGACACAATTTATTCATTCAAGATGAGTCTTCAAAAATAATATATGAACCTTGATAAAGATATTACAACCCCTTAAATCCCTTAAAATTATTCAAAAAATGGGATTAAAAGATAAATCTTAGTAACATATATAAAAAGAAAAGAAACATGTTAGTCTTTTAAAAAAATGAAAACCCGTTAAAAGTCCCTTTTTACAAAATAAACACTAAGATAACATAATCACTTAATTAGTCATTAGATCAATTAATTTCTCAAAGAATATAATATAACATCTTTCAAGAAATATAAAATGTAAAAACATAATCATAAAGGTTACTTAGAACATTATATTCATATCACTATTACAATCATTGTTAAAATAGAATAAAATACCCTATTAATTCCAACACGATATCTTAATGAAATTACCCAACTATATAATTATAATATATTTATAGGAGTAAATTTTTTAAATTTAACAATTTAATCATTAACCAATGTATTAATGGGATATATGAGACCCACCCATCATAATATATTGTAACACCCCAAGACTTTACAATATTTTAATTTTTGAATAAATTTATTTTTTTTTCTTTATATATTTTTATTAAACACCATGTTAAGCTTATACTACACACATCAATGAGTTTTCTTGCATTACAAGTAAGGCCAAGTTCTATCAAACCACAATATAATAACAAAATGTTATTATTTAATATAATATATATCTTATATATTAAATTAGAAGTCATGAATATTATTAACCATGTTTTTTATTTTATATATTCCATAAAATTTTAATATTCACATTATGTATTTTCTAGATATTACATAAGAAAATAGTTCATTATTTAGATAAATGAATTATTTTTCAAAAAAAATGCAGTTTTATCACTTTCTAATGGTGCACCCATTTTAAATCTAGTTTTTAAACTTTTATATATTATATTTAACAAAATAAACTTATTAATGGTAATCGATACATAAAAAATTACTTTGTATGAATTTTTGATATTTTTCTGATAAGTTTTCTGTTTTGATCAATCGTAAAAATATACTAAATTTTAATTGAAAAAAGATTTTTCATCAAAATAATTTTTTTGATAAATAATATTATTGATGGTTTTTAATGTAAAAAATAGAATATATTTTTATCATTTAATAATATTTTGGTCATTGGTATTAATTTTACATCAAATCTTGATGTAAAAACATTTCAATCTTTTGGAATGTTCTATCTTTTAAAAACCTATTTTTCATTCTGACAATAGGATTAATTTTTAATTAATTAATGTAGCTTCTATGTTTTGAATTTCTAAAAATGGGTTCCATATTTTGAATCATTGGGTCCAAATTATTTTAATAGTTTCCATTTATTTTTTAACATGATGAATATCATATTTTGTAAAAAAATATTATTACTACAGTTAAGGGTAAATCAAGTAATTAAAGGTGGAAATAATATAATAATTACCCCAACAGTTGTCCTAACTTAATTGGGTAAGTTTGTATCGACCAAAATAATCCTTTTATAAGTTTTAGAACCACATAGAGCCACTTGAATTAATTTAATATATTTATAATATTATAATTAATGAAAATCCTATTTTGTTATACTTTTGTTTTTAAAAATTTAAATATTTTCAATATGAGGTTATATGTCTAATATAGTGAAATATAAATAGTCATTAGAAATAAAAAATATCTACATTATAGTAATTTATTAATAATTTTAGAAAATAAATTACTAAATTAAATGGTGACACACTGATTATGTAGTAATTGATGTATTAAAGGAAGAGTTAATTAAATGATATGAATAATATTAAAATACATAAAATTTGAAAAATCATATCTCATCCAAAAAAATTTGGATTAAATTGACATATTAGGGATTATATAATTTAGTTCTTTTGAAGTAATCAAGTTGTTATGATTTTCAAAATAGTCAAATAATAAATAGTGTTAACATTGACATAAATGATATTTAAAACAATAATTTATTAAATGATATAAAATTAATAACATTATATAATTAATACAAATTAATAGTATAATGTTAAAGATATCATAATGATCAATTTTGTATCATTTAATGGACACATGTCCATGAAAATGACAAAGATATTATTAAAAATAAAGAATGTGACAAAGTGGCGCACCCTCAATTCTAATAAGTTCAATAATTTTAATATAGGGATATCCTAGAGAAAAATTTGACCATAAATAGTATTTGGAAATCTAAAATCATTATCTAAATCGTAGTAATTTGTTTATAATTTTAAGAGACTAAATAATAACCATAAATAATTACACAATAGTAAAGAAATTATTATTTAATTAATATAAATATAAAATAAAGGATTTTTAAAAATACTAAAATATATATAATTTAACATAATTAAAGTGATCCAAGAATTTTTTTAGTTGAATATTATATGTTAAGAGTGTATTAATTATTTTGGTTTGAAGATATCTATCTGTTTGGATTTTTTTTATGTTAAATTAATGAACATATTCAAAATTTAGACTATTAATATTTTATAAAAATAACTTTTTATTAAATTATTTAAAATTCATTAAATATTTAAAAATTAAAAAGTGATAATTATAAGCTCAAAAATATGATAAAGTGTCCATTTATGGTCAATTTAAACCATATAATTTAATATTTATAACCTTTTAATATTTAGAATATTATTAACACAATTAAAAATAAATATATTATATTAGAATAAATAAAAATAATAAGGTTTAAAATAAAATCAGAAAATGTATAAATATTATTGGTTGAGATTATTTTTACTCATAATCATGTTTTATTTTAAATACTTTATTTTTAATTCATTTAAAGTTAAAAACTAATTTATATTAATTTTATATTTTGATAATTTCTTAAACTGCCTCTTGCCTCTCTTATAAATGGGAACCTCTCCTTATATTTTATTCAACTATATAAATTCCTTTGTCTCAAAAAAAACCTACCCAATTATCCTTATAATTTTTATTACATCATTCTATATTTCTTACTTTGGAAAAAATCCAACCTAATAAGTTCTTTTGTGAGAATAAAATGGAGATCCCAGAAAAAGAGATAAATGTTTTATCAACTCTTTCAAATATCTTTTTCTTCTTCTAATTCATCTTCCTATGTTGTTTCCATACTAAATTAATAAATAAATTATCATATACCTAATGATATGTTATTATAATTATGATACAACCTTGTTCATTCTTTTATCCATCATATGAATAATAATATCACCATGTGTGCGTACGTACGACTTATTATCTCCATGTCATGGTGTAATTTGTTCTTCAAAACTAATTTATTTTAGATGGGTGTAATGATTAAGATAATTCATATAAATAATTAATATAAGATGATAATTATTCCTTATAGTAAATATACCATCCAATTCAATACCATTTAATCATTAATGGAATGATATTGTTTCTCTGGCGTACGTATGACCACCCATATCCACAATGTGGTGTGATTCACCACGGTTATCATTCCAGAATGATTATAAAATTTATATGAGGATAAAAAATAAAAATTATAAACTCAATATCATCTTGTATGGGAATAAAATACATCTTTTTCATAACATACCTGACTTACATGTAAAAAATGGAATGGTAAAACGAAGAATGTAACACCCAAAAAAACTATAATATTGAAATATTATTAGGAAAATGAAATAAAATGATCATATATGATATAATAAATAAGGATATTTTGTTAGTATAATTTAATGAAATACTTTAACCATTTTAAAGGAGTTTAATTCTCCCTCAAATAAAGTAAAGTACAAGGTAAGGGTTATTTTCACAATCTCATTATTATCTGAAGTTGTTTATATGTAAGTATCTACTGGTATATCTATATCATCAATTCCATATTTCCTAAAATATAATTTAAAACACTATCAACAATTTTTAAAATTCATTGTTGCCCATATTTTACTTTTTATAAAATATTTTTAAAATAATCTTTCCTTCATTATCCAAACGAGGTGCTTTATGACCTTTTTGAAAAATTAAAGAAAATTTTTTTTACTTATAAGGCATGAGAATCTATTTTACAAAATTATGATTCCTTAATATTTTTATGATTTCCTTATAAGGATACAAGTTTATTTTCAAAATAAATGTTTTCATTTATTATTGTGTTCCTTTTAAATTATTTTAATGTAAAAAATAGAAATTTCTATCAAATATGTTTTATGATTTAGATTATTTTCATCTATGTCAACATCATTAGTTGTATTTTATTGTTAATTGAGGTTTATGTATTATGATATAATCTTTCATATTGTATTGAATTTTTTATGATATTTCTAACTGTGTATGTGTTATTTTAATACTATTCATGGTTTATGGTTAAAGTATTAACATTTTTATGCTATTTTTAATAAGAATGTTTATGTCCGTTATGTTTCGCCATTTTTATAAGGGAAATGAATTGGAATTAGTAACTAATGGGTAGGGCCCACTATAGCCCCTCAATGCATCGGTAGGTCTCATTAGACAAACTAGTGTCCTAGAATAAGACCTCCACGGTATGGTTATTTTTGGTCTTAGCATGAGGCCTTAATGATATGGTTATGATGTCCAGCATTATGAATTCCCTCAGTATGATATAATTTATTGATATTAAATATGATTATTCTACTAGTATAATATCCATGTGAATGATTAAATGGAATTATTTTATTCATTATTTTCATATTATATTCAAGTTTATGTTTTAAAAGGCTTGTGTTTCAGTTATATACTTGCATTAATGATTATAGTTATTTATGAAATCATTAGTTATATTGTTTAACCTTGTTGAGATTATAATATCACCCCATTCTTATGTTTTATTTTCCGATGACTACAAGAAGTGTATTATGATTGAAATGTAGGGTTAATCTAGGAGAATAATAAAGTTATCAAAGATTTATCTATGTGTCATGTAATATTTTGAATTATAATGTTAAGATCCTATATGTAATATATTTTCCAAGGATTTTAAACTGATCAGTCCTTTGAGATTTGAATCCTTAAAATCATTCGAATGTATTAAAATAATGCACTGACTCTGGGATTTTGGGGTCGGGGCTTTATAGTTTGTATCATTGTATGTTTGTAAAAAACCATATAAATTGGATTTAGGAAACATTGATTAGGGATTGTAACCCTAAGATATACATTGAGGAAAAATATATAGGGACATCTTAAATTTTTGGTAATATATATATTATGTGGGTATTCCTAGAAAATACATCCCTATCTAGATACTACAAGTGGTCGTGGTTCTGGCACAGACGTACCTAGAAGTAAAAACTATGACAAAGTGTTCAATGCTTAACTCGATGTAACCTTGTACATAAAAACAACCCTTATTGTGCACCTAGATTGATACTCCTTGGGAATATTCTTAGGAAAATTCATAATTTATTTACCTACCATTCTAAAGAATTAAAAATTAAATATTCTCCCAAAGTAACCAAACTTTATGATTCTATGATTTAAGATGCATAAATTTATGTTCTATGCCATACCATATTAAGAGTTATACAAAGTACATACCTTTGTAAGATAATCATGTATATTTCATTTTATAGAAATTGTGCCTAGAGGAATGAATGAGAACTCCACCAATGCACATGATCCAAAGAGTAACAAGGGTCATATCTTTCATTGTCTTAAGCCAACATTTCGAAAGGAAATAGTCTCCCATATATTCTTATTGTATGAGGAAATAATATCATATGATAATAAGATAGGTAAATAATTATCTGAGTCGTATGGATTTTAATGGAAGAAAGTGAAGAAGATGATGGCATAGAGAAGATGGATAAATGGGAGAAGGGAGAGAAGGATTTTCTCATGTGTGATAAATGTTTAAATAATCACCCTTGTAAATGATTGAAGTGAATGGGAGTTTGTTATAATTGTAAAGAATAAGGAATCCAATTTTTTGATTGAAAGGGTAATAAAAATTTCTTCAATATAAAATGCTTCAACTTTGTGGATATGGGGATTAATACAATTCAATATCCCAATTTTCAGAAGAAGATACCCCAAATAAGTCTATTAGATAATGATCAAGTTATGATACAGCCTCAGATGAAGAGGAATGATTAATATACCTTTTCAAGAGTTATTTTATTTGAAAATTTTATTAGAAATGTATTGTTTCAAAGAATTATTATGTATGTAAGGATTATACTATATTATTAATTCATTAAGGATTTCAGATTGTATGGTACCATGTAAAGTGATATAGTTTCAAGTTAAACTTTTCAGGAAATATATAGTGGAGGGAAAGATAACCCTTAATATGTTTCTCCAACTGAGATAATGATGTCGGAATAAATATATGATTGATAAGGATAATATAAATTGGATAATATTGACTACCTTGGAACTAGTTAATGGTTTGTTTATTCCATTATTTTTGGAGTTTACAACATTTTTCTATTTTTGGAGTATATCCAATATTCTATGTTTTACAAAACGAATAAGGAAGAATGAATGTATTCAATAAGGTTTTATAGTAATTCATTTTATTACCATATTTTCAGATAATACATTATGAAGGTATTCACATGTTTGGTATGTGAAAGAAAATTATCTTCATTATGTTATGTTGATTTTATAAATTTAGTGACCTTAAAAATGTTTTGACTGTGAGTTTGGACATAAGTGTTTTGGAAAAGTATAATAGTTGGAATGGATTAATTTGAACCTTGTGTAGTAATATTTAATGTTAAAAAAATCTGATGGTTTTTTTTTTAATTTTATAATAATATAATTTTATGAAAAGGAAGACCCACAAGTCGGGAGACAACTTGTTGTGTCAGAAAAGGCTGCGGTAATTGAACCCATAACTGAAATGCGATAAGGATTTATCACCTACCAATGGCCTACGAGATGTCCTTGGTTTGTGTAACACATTATTATTTATTTAAATGTTATAAGTTCATTTTCCAAACCTTATAAGATTAATATAAATAGAATATTTTTGAATTGTATTATATTTTTAAGAGAATGATGAGTTCGTGGTATGAATTTGTTAAAGGATAAAGCTCTACTTTTCAAGTAAGTATGTTTTATTATGTTCTTAGTATATGAAGTTAATTAATTCTTTAACTCTATGGGGAAAGGATCTTGAACCCAAATAAAATTACCCTAGTACTTTTTCCAATGAATCAAATGGTC
The DNA here is from genome assembly GCA_963277665.1 of Viscum album. Classification (NCBI taxonomy): domain Eukaryota; kingdom Viridiplantae; phylum Streptophyta; class Magnoliopsida; order Santalales; family Viscaceae; genus Viscum; species Viscum album. Next base: position 638,311,871 of record OY728119.1, read on the forward strand.
CCTTATATCATCACCAACTTCTAGCTTTGTTATTTCTCCCTATCTTCAAATCCTATTCTCTATAACTCTCCCTAAAAACATGATGGTTGGATTTTTCTTTCATATCCATGTTTTCCTACATGGAACCCTAGTATGTGATATCTTTATTAAACTTATTAATTCTATTTCTTTATTTTAAGGTGTATTTTTTATCGACTATTGTTTCTATGTGGGATTTCAATAAAGGAATTTTGAATAATAAATCATTAGTTACCGAACCCAATTTCAAAATTTGCATGGACGTAATTTATTAAAGGAGGGGAGAATGTCACACCCCAAGAAATTACACTATTTTTATTTTTGAATATATTTAATTCTTGTGGCATGGTTTATTTTTAATCAACACCATGTTAAGCTTATTCTGCACACAACAATGAGTTGGTGTGCGTTACACGTAAGTCCCAGTCCTACCGAACAAAAATATATTAATGAAGTATTATTATTTATTATAAAATATAACCTAGATATTAAAATATTGGTTATGAATAGTATTAACAACATATTGAATCTTATATATTCCATATAATTTTATCATTCTTATAATATATATTCAAGACATGATATAAGAAAAGATTCCATTTTTTAGATAAATGAAGCATTTTTTCAAAAAAAATGATGTTTTATCACCTTTTTATGGTGTATCTATTTTAAATCTAGTTTTTGAAACAGTAAAATATTATATTTAACAAAATAAAAATATTCTTTGGAATTTGAAAATAAAATTTTATTTTGCATGATTTTTCTTATATTTTCATGATAAGTTTTATGTTTTGATGAATAGTAAAAATATACAAACTTTTAATTGAAAAAAACTTCATTCATCCAAATAATTTATGTAAATAAATTATATTGTTGAATTTTTTAAAATTAAATATAATATGTTTTTATAAATTAATATAATGTTGGTTATTGGCATTAATTTTACTATGAATTTTATTGTAATAACATTTCAATCTTCTATAATGTTTACCTTTTAAAACCTCATTTTTTATTCCAACAACGTGATTAATTTTAAATTAATTACTTTAACTTTTGTATTTTGAATTTTAAAAAATTCATTTCATATTTGGAATAAGTGGGTCCCAATTATTTAAATAGGTTCCATTATTTTTTGAAATTATGAATGGTAACTTTAGTCAAAAAAATATTACCACGGTTAAAAGTAAATCAGGTAATTAAAGAAATAAATAATATTACAATTACACTAATACATGTCCTAATTTCATTTTTTAGGTGTGTGTGGACCAAAATAATCCTTGGGTAGATTTTGGGACAACTTGGAGCCACTTGGATGACTTTAATATATTTATGATTTTATATTTAAGGAAATTCCAATTTTGTTATACATTTTTAACAATTATAATATTTTAATAAGATATTATATGACTAATATGTTAAACTATAAATAGTCCTTATAAATAAAAAAAATCAACTACAATATTGTTATTTTTTTATAATTTTAGAAAATAAATAATTTAATTAAATGGTGACACAATGATTATGTAGTTATTTATTTATTAAAAGAAGAATCAATTAAATTATATTAACAATATTAAACTATTATGATTTGAAACATTTTATTCCATGAAATAATTTTTTTTGATAACATTGACATATTACATATGAGTTAATGTAGTTTTTTTTAAGTATTAAAGATTTTATGATTTTATAAAAAGTCAAATAATAAATGGTGTCAAAATTTACATAAATGAGATTGTAAAATAAATAATAATTTATTGAATTATATAAAATCAATAAAAATATATAATTCATCCAAATTACTAGGATAATGATAGATATATCCAAATGATCAATTTTTAGTCATTTAATGGATACTTGTCCCTCAATATGACATAGACATTATTAAAGATAAATAATGTGACAAAGTGTCACACTCTCATTTCTTATAAGTTCAATAATTTTAATATAGGAGTAACCTAGAGATAAATTCAATCCTGAATATTCAATGTAAATCTAAAATCATTATATGAATAAAATTAATTAATTTATAATTTTTAGAGACTAAATAATAACCATAAATAATGACACAATTGAAAAGAATAAATTATTTTATTAACAGAAATATCAAATAAAGGATTCTAAAAATTTTAACATAAATAAAATTTGGAATAATTGAAGTGATAAAAGAATTTTATAGGAGACTATGATATTTTAGGAGTGTATTAATGATTTTTTTAGAAGTTATATTTTTATTTGGATTTTATTTATAGTCAAATTAATGAATAGTTTTAAAATTGACACTATTGATATTTTTTAAAATATAACATTTTATTAAACTATTTTAAAATCATAAAAAATATTTAAAAATCACAAAATGATTATTATAAAGTATAAAATAGATCGAAATTTCTATTTATGGTCAATTTATATTGTATATGTAAATATTTATAACCATTTAATATCTAGAATATTATTACCACAATTAAAATTAAGTAGGTTATGATTTGATAAATCAAAATGATAAGGATTAAAATATAAACTAAAACATATATAAATCTTATTTTTTGAGATTATTTGAACCCATATACATTTTATCATTGAAATAATTCTCTTTGTAGCCATTTATAATTGAAAAATAATTTATATTAATATAATGTTTTGATAATTTCTTAAAGTTCCCATTACCTCTCTTATAAAAGGGCACCCCTCCTTCTCTTTTATTCACACCTATAAAGCCCTTTTTATTGGAAAAAACCTACCCAATTATCCTTCCAACTTTCCTCACATTATCGTAAAGGCCTTCCATTGTTCATAAAGTCACCATAAGGAGTACTTTTTTTTCTATTCAAATAGAGATACATGAAAAAGAGGTACCTGTTTTATCAACTCTTTCAAAAAAAATTCTTTTTATACTTCATCTTACTATGTTGTTTAAATAATAAATTAATGAATAAAGTATCATATACATGATTAGATTTTATTATAATTTTTATAAAATCATATTTCTCCTTTTATCCATCATAAAAATAAAAATATCACCATGTGTGCGTACACAAGGCTTATCATCTCCACGTCGTGGGGTAATTTGTTATTAAACACAAATTTATTTTGGATGGGTATAAAAATGAGTATAATGGATAAAAATAATTATTATAACAATATCATTATTTTTTATAATTAATATACAATACAATTCTTTACTATTTAACCATCAAGGAAATGATATTGTTGCTCGTGCATACGCACGGCCTACCGTCTCCATGATGCGGTGAGATTCATTCTCCACATTAACCATTCCAAAATGATTATAAAATGTATATTATGATTAAAAATAAAAATTATGAACTTAATATAATTATTTATATTAATTAAATACATCTTATTCATAACAAACATCCCTTACATGAAAAAATAGGAAAGGGGAAATGAGCTGTTAACACCTGAAATAATGGTAATATTGAAATATTATTAAAAAACGATTTCATAGGATAATATATAATATAATAAATATGGTTCTAGTTATGGTATAATTTAATAAAATAATACAATAGTTTAGTTCACCCTTGACTAAATTAATGTACAAGGTAAAGGTTAATTTCAAAATCACGTTATTGTCTAACGTTGTTTATATATAAGTATCTACTGGGATATCTTAATCATATATTTCCAAATTTCTTAAAATTTATTTCAAGACATTGTCAAAAATTGTTTAATGTTATTTTTACCCACATTTTACTTTATATAAAATATTTTGAAAATAATATTTTTTTCACTTTCTCAACATGGTACTTTATAACCTTTTTGACAATTTAAAAAAATAATGTATTTAACTTATATATAATGAGAGGTTATTTTCCATTATTATGACAGCTTAACATTTTAAAGCATTCCTTAAAATATTAAAATATTATTTTCAAAATAAATATTTTAATTTTTTTGTGACTTTTAAATGATTTGATAGTAAAAAAATGGTATTTCTCTCAAATATTTTCAATGATTTATATTATTTCCATCTATATTAACATCCTTTGTTGGATTTTATGGTTAATTGATTTTGATTTATTATGATAAAATATTCCATATTGTATTGAATGTTTTATGATATTTCTGACTGTGGATGTTCTATTCTAATGCAATTCATGGCTTATGGTTAAAGTATTAACATTTTGTATATTAGTTTTCATAAAAATGTTTATGTTGGTTATGTTCAACGCTTTTCATAAGAGGAATGAATTTGACTTAGTATGTAATGGGTGGGACCCACTATAGCCCCTTTATGCATCGGTAGGTCTTATGAGACAAACTAAATTCTAGGCACAAGGCATTGATGGCATGGTTATATATAGTCTTGGCATGAAGCCTTGACAAATGGTTATGATGTGCAACATTATGCATTCCCTCACTATGATATTAGTTATTGATATTACTTGTGACTAATCCAATACTAAAATATACATTTCAATGTTTAAATGTAATTATTTGATATATTATTTCCATATTATGTTCATTTTTATGTTTAAAATGGATTGTGTTTCAGTTTTACACATTCTTTAAAGTTTGTAGTTATTTATAAAAGCTTCTGGTGTATTGTTTATCCTTACTGAGAATGTGAACTCACCCCTTTATTATGTTATATTTTCCCGAGATGCGAAGAAGTGTGTTATGATTGATATGAATGGTTAATATAAGAGAATAATGGTGTTCTCAAAGAATTATCTATGTTTCCTATTATGTTCTGAATTGTAATGTAAATTTCATATATGTAATCTATTTTAAAAGACTGCTGAACTGATTGGTCCTTCTGGATAGGATTCGTTGAATTCATGCTAATGTATTAAAATAATGAACTGAATCTGGGATTCTAGGGTTGCGGCATTACATATATAATTTTCAATAACCCAAAAATTAGAAAAATGCATTTGGGTTTACAATTTCATCATAAATCTCATAAAAATATTCATTTGAACCAATAAGTTTAAGCACTTATAGTTATCCCATTAAAAGAAATATAAAATATCATTTTATTTGGTAAGACTTTAAAATGAAAAATTCACATAATAAAGAAAATTTAATTTATTATGGAAAACCATAAAAACATGAAAAGTGGATTAATAACAAATAATAGGCATGGTGAAAAGAAACGGTGATCAGGAATTAAATGTTAAATTGATTTTCCGCACACCATTATAAATAAATTTACAAATAACTTGAATGGAATGTGTTAAAAATATTCATATTATACATTTATAAGGAATTAAAAATATAGTATTAAATGAATTTAATAAAACATTTTTTAGTGAAAATAATTTTTGAAAAAATATGAACCTGGATGAGAAATATTTGAAAGGAAAACATTAAAATATTCAAATTAAAGTTTAAATGATAAATCCTTTCCTAGAGTCCTGAATCAGTTATACAACATTGATCCTCCTGAATAATAAAAATATAATAATTAATTACTATCATCAAAAACTTTTCGATGTTTATTCTTTTATTATTATTCCTTTTATCTCATTTATTATCATGTTTCTTTTATTTATTAAATTGTTATAGTTTACGTTGGTCATTTTGGGGTTGTTTGGTTGGTAATCTCCAAAATAGTTTTAGTATCATATTAATAGTAAAAATTATTGGTCCAATGGTTTTATAACTTATATATGTCTCAACTCATAAGGTTTATATCATTTCATAAATAAAGGGGTCAATAGGTTATGTAATGGTTAATTTTTCATGAATATTCCTTGATAAGATTATTTTTTATGATTTTAAGTATACATAATTGTTAAATTTTATTTTCATTTTTACAATGAATACATAAACATTTTATAATCATGAAAACAACTTAAATTTTACATTCATATATAATATTATTAGTATTCTAGTTTATAAAACATTCATGACATAAACATTATAACATCATTCATGTTTGTGGTAAAATCAACCCAAAAAAGAATATATTATAATGACCAATTTTGTAAGAATATAATATTGTATGGTAATAATATCCCTGTTTTAGAAGCATGATTATTTTAAAATCATGTTATTAAACTCATAAATTAGATTAAAGGTGAGGTATATTATAATGAACCAGCCATAAAAATTAAATAATCTAGTTAATTCAACAAGAATACATGTATTATATTCCCCAATATAATTTCAGTTTATAGTTTTAGTGAATTAAGTCCTAAGAAATACATGAAAACCGACAATCATACAAACTGGATACTACTAAAATAATGTATATTTCATACATAATACAAAATTTTTTAATATAAGATGAATTCTTCACAACATTCAACTTTGGTTCGTCTTTTCTCTTACCAATCCTTAAACCCTACAAAAAAACATTTTAAAACTTGGGAAGAGTACAAAAATATTATTAATGAAAAAAATAAGGAAATAAATGGTTATTATATGAATACATGTAAACATATTAAATCATTTTCACAAAAATACATACTTCTCACTCATAAAGTATCATATAGTCACTTTTTGAAAATAATATATTTCCATAAAACATAGAAACAAATAAATAAAACCATATATGTAATTTAGGTCATTAATTAATAAATATTGTAACCCTCATGGATACCATATGATTTATAACCCTCATGGATACCTTATAATGTAACCCATATGGTTTCCTTATGGTGAAACCATCACAGTTACACTTAGAGTTATCATTATGTTCGACCTCCAATATAAACATACACACTGAATTGAAAGGAGATGTAGGTCCCATACATCATCATAAAAATTCCCAAGAACCAAAACATAATTATAAAAAAAATAATACTTACATTATAAATAAAACATTCCATTATAATTTCTTAAAAATAGAAAAATAGGGTTTTTAAAGAAAAGTCTCTTACATAGGATTTTTGTTACATAAAACGTGTCGAAAATTAATGTATAATGGTTTAAAGAGTGTTATTAATTTATTAAATTAAAATAATAATTTTTATAATACCTTATATGACAAACATTCCCCCCATTTATTAATAATATTTTAGTATTTCCATTGTTTCTGGTGCATTATTTTTGATGATTTCCATGTTAGTTCATTGTGAATTTTCTTGTCAAATTGAAGAAAAACTCCAGAAGTGGAGAGAAAAGGTATTAATATGTCCCCATTATTTTAAAGGATTCAAAATATCATTTTTTCTTATTTTAGGACGATTCATTAGATAAAACATTATTAAAAATGATTTAGTTTATTTTAGAGATTTTTAAGATCATCATGAACATATATAATTTTATTTAATATAATGATTACATAATGGTTCTAGAATATTATATAACTTTTAATATGTATAATAAAATATTAGATAACTATATTAATGGTTTTATGACTAGTATTGAAGGTTGTAATGGAAAATGAAAATTTTATCATCCATGATGGCTGTAAATCGATAAATCACGAATGATGTTCCCGTTTTTAGAATAAAAGGGAGACGAGAAAGACTTTGATGATGAATTTTCCCATTAACCTGATAATATTCTAATATATATAAACTAATGGAGTTTTAATTCCACTTTCACAAGGTGAGGTGAAGAGATAATGATAAAATAAAAGAATATAATAGGAAATGAAAGGGGATTTTACCTCTTGAATTCTTATACTTGAGAACCACCTTAAGGTGATTGGTTTTCACTTTTGGTGAGACCAGTAGATCATGGATGTAGAGACGAGTATTGGGGACATATTTGGGTAGAAATTAAACAAGCTACATGGCTATGAAGAGTGAGTATAAGAGGTGGGGATGGGTGGAATTTATAGTGGAGGAGATTGGTGTTTTTGGAAACTTTTATTTATTAGGTTATTATTTTGAATCAAGACTATGAATTGTCTGAGATTTATCACTAAATATATTAAAATAATGAAAGATATTTTTATATTATTGGTTTAAACCATCCAAAAATAATCTATGACTCAATAAATCTTGTATCTGTTAAATACTGTGAATTACTGTATTTTACTATTCTCTAAAAATATACTAGTTTAGAAAAATCTAAAAAATTCATGAAACCCATTTTTTCTTGTGTAGAATTCAATAATGAACTCCATTTTATAAAAAAATATTATCAATATGAGAATTTTAATTATTAATTAAAATCATAATTTATTTAAAAAATACCAATTTTAAAACTATAACTAATTTTATAACACTTTGAAAAATTAATTAAGGCCTCATAAAATTATATTGTAATCATAAGACAATAAAATATTGATTTTTTAATCTTTGGTATGAAATTAAATTTTCTATTAAATAATTAAATTAATTATAAAATTATAAGTAATCATTTATGTTTGAAAAAATTACAAACACTTAATTTATCACTTTCAACACAGTTATTATAACATCCCAGGTAAATAAAGAACAAGAAATTTTCAATGATTATTTATATTTGTGAATTAAATATTAATTTTACATTAAAGTGGTTTCTATGTTTGATGGCGTACGTGATACACAAAAATGGGTTTCATTGAAATCTTGCATTGCACACGAATAATATAATAATATTATTTTAAATAGTAATTAACGCCTAACTGTTGTATGGGAAGGAATGAATAGAACTAACTAAATATGATTATACATGTGTGTTAAATTTTGTTACATTTATCCAATAAAAGTTAGGGGCTTAAAATATGAATGAATCTAATTTTAAGAATAAATACACTAATATTCACTAAAAGGTTGTTTTACCGCCTTTTGATAGAGAACCCTCATTAAATCTAGTTTTTTTCGTTTTTATTTGTTCTATTGGACAAAATAAAATTATTTATTAGATTCAGGACATCAAAATTTACTTTGGGAAAATTTCTTGTATTTTTCTGATTAAGTTCACTTTTAATTAAGAGTGAAAAATACTGTATTTTAATTCAAAAGTGCCTTTTAATCTAATTTATTTATATGTTTAGATTATCTTTTTAATTGGTTTAAAGTTTAATTATATTATGTTTTTACTATTAAATCTAAATTTGGTGATTATAATTAATTTCACTTTAAAATGTGACATAAACAACTTTCAATCTTTTGACAGTTATTATTTCTTAAAAACATGTTATATGTCTTGACAACAGGAATTAATATTAAATCAATAAATCCAACTTATTTTGTTTGAATTTTGTAAAATAAACATAATTTTTGAATTTGGAATGTCAAATATATCTTTGACTTAATTTTTTGTAGTTTTCTAAAAAACTTCAATTTTTGATGAATAGTGAAACCACTAAGAAGTAGTTAAAAACTGACATTTTCATTTAAATGAAATTTTACTGCTTCTGTGGATTGAATTTAAAAAATCATAAATACATTTTTATTATTATTAAGTAAAATTTGGTTCAATAAGATGAAAATATTTTTTTGTGAATAATAACTTTAGGTTTTTATTTACCGCAGTTAAAGGTGAATTGGGTAATTCAAGGTAAAAAGAACATCATAATAATAAACAATTACAATAACACTTATTATAACCTGATTGGTTGAGTAATTTACTACCAATTTCATCTTTGGGTTGATTTTGGGACCCCATAGATTCACTTGGGAGTGATAATGACACTTCAGATTAATTAACTTAAAGTAATGATAAAAATGACACAAACAAATATCTTTTAGTAAATCAATTTTTACATGGGGTTATATAAGCTATCTTTCCAACTATAAATATTAATTGGAAATATAAAACGATTTCATACATCATGGTATTTTTTTAAACTTTTTAGACATCAAAAAATATATATTATTTAAGACACAATAATGATGCAGTACTTACCTAATTAATAGAAAATTTAAAAAAAATAAGATTATAAATATTAAAACAATATCCAAAACCTGTCCAATTATTATTGGATTATTTTATTTTTACCATTACTCATCTTATATTTGGCTTTATTTAGTTTGGGATCTTTATAAACCGAATATCGTTATGTAATAAAATAATATTTTGACACTTTCCTAAAGAGCCCCTCCTCCCCTTAAAAAATCCTTCACTTATTACTCATTACTCACACCTCTCAAGCCACTTGGATCATCCAAAACCTGACCAAATAATCTCGAAAGATTCCTCTACAACTCTTATAATTCGTACCTTAGGCATAAGGCACTTCAAGAAGTCCTTTTGGTTCAAACCAAAGGGAGTTACCCAAATTAAATGTAACAATTCCACTTAACTTCTTTTCTTTTATTTTATTTCTCCAACCCCTAGAATATTTTTATTCCATTTATTTATAACAAAAATAGTATCCTAAATATACTAGGATTTTTTATGAGAATTATTTAAACTACACTTACACACTCCTCAATCTAATAGGAGAAGAACATACTGTTTCTGTGGATGGAAAACTAACGCCTCACAAAACGATGATTGTTTGATTATCTCCTACCACCTATCATGGTGGCCATTAAGATGGGAATATATTTATATATTATATATATAATTTTTATTTTCTATTTATTGTTATGTATTTTTATTTTATAGCATACCTTTATGGTTTCCATTATGGGTAAACGTGATATTTCATTTGAGAAAGTGCAGACTACTGCCCCCTCAAAGTGATATGACTCATTAATGCCATATGTGGGATGTATAAAGGATAGTGTTAATTATATTATATATGATATTAAAATGCAATTATAATATACCTATGTATAATTATGTTTTAATTTCACTAAAGTACGAAATATAAATGAAAGTAGTGTCCATGCGTCCGTACGGCTTTCTGTCTCCAAGAATGGTGGATTTCATTTCTTACCTACAAATGTTATGTACTATTAGAAATACATTTATATACTGGATATATATGATGTATATGATATCTAAATCATTAATATCATTATAGAGATAATGGACTATTGATCACATGGACAACTTGTAATTATATGGTGTTCATTTCTGACTCAAGTTCCAAATATCGACAAAACAACCATTATTAACTTAAATGATTACATAATGTTTATAACATGGTAATAAGTTATATAAAAGGAATAATAAACTTTAAAAAGGTTCTTAAGGAATTAGAAATTAACTATAGTTTATTATTCATACGATTAAAGAACTAACTGGTCATGTCAGACATAAGGTAAGGGACTTCGTCTCAATCTCCTTTCATTGAGGCATATTTTGATAATATATACCTCCTTCTTTTATACAGTGTACAATAAAAACCTTGGAATTTTACATTCATTAAATGGAAATCTTTTTTCTACAAAGAAGTTTACAAAATGACAAATGGAATGTTTTTAACATTTGCGGCGATAATGACCTCTCTGCCGCCGTAATTGTTATCTGGCTTCCTCTATAAGCCATAATGTTTTCTAAAATGAAAATGAAATCCCTTATTCTGTTTTTGGGTGTTTTGGTATTGAAAATGTTTTTTGAAATTGATTGATTATTTCAATATCTTGAAATTATTTCTTGTGATTTCAAATCAAATGTTATTAGTTAAATGTTTATATTTCCAATATTTTATGTGTTATGATTTTATAATGGTATTTAGACATTTGACAAGTGGTTATGTGATAAACCAAATGACGGGTGGTGTCGTGATAAACCAGGATGGCTGGTTCTGTTATAACCTCCAATGCATTGGGTATGGAAGTCGGTCATATGTCTATTCCATTTACTGTTTTTGGTGGAAGTAGACCGTATAGTTATTCCACTTAAGAATATTTATGTCCCAAGTTACCATTATATGTTATGTGTTATTTATATGGGTTTTTTAGTAATATTTTGGTTACAAAAGGGTTAGAAATGGTCTATTATTTAGTGAAGAGTATTTAAAACTTCATAAATATGAAATGTATTACTTATGATAATGTATTCATGGTTTACTTATTTTTTTGAAAAACTAATATTTTTCCTTCTTTGTGTATCCCTTACTGAACTTTTTAGGCTCATCCCAAGTTTTTGAAATGTTTTTCATAGGAAATAAAGTGAAATAGGGTCAATAATGGGATCAAGGAAATGTCATGCTATCTAAAACTTGGAACTAGACATTACTCTTTTTTTCAAGAGTTCTTATTTTATGAAAAAATGGATACTGAGTACAATTGTATGCATGTAATATTCATGTTTTTATGTAAATCTCTAAAACTATAAACCTGAAAAGATCCTCAATGTGAATTATTCGTTTAATTCAAGATTTTGTAAATGTTTAAGGTCGGTCCTTATAGTTTGTATCAGAGGTTAGTTTAGATAACATTAGGAGTTAGGGTATTGTTAAATTCATATCCATAAATTGCATTATATTGAAATGATATAGCATTTACATATTACCATGTTCATATTCCTAAGATATTTCTGTGTTTAGAATGGTTTTTTGCAGAGTAAATAGGGCAGCTATGTTGGGACGACATCAGGAGGAAGACAACCTTCCAAATCAGCAACTTGAGATGGTTGGAATCAAAACTGAACAGTTTGTTACAGTGATGGAACAGTTGACTTAGTCTATAAATGGTGGTGGTATCCCTACACGAGATCAGCTAGATCAACAAGAGTAACATGTCAGTAGTGGATCATTTCACGAGGCAACATCCCTCATCATTCAGAGTATCATCTGACCTTGTGCTAGTAGAAGGGTGGATTAAAGAACTGGAGAAAATTTTTGATGTCATGGGTTGCTCAGAACATCAAAATGGGAGTCTCGTTGTTTACCGTTTTAAAGGTGAAGCTGATCAGTGGTGCTCGATGGTGAAAATATCAGGGATAGTGTTGAGATTTATGCTCTTCTTGGGGATGAATTCAATGGTATGTTCCTTGGGAAATATTTTTCTAAAGTGGTCCGACTTGTGATGGAAAAACTACTCTTGGAATTGATGCAAGAGGATGACTTGGTGGCTTTTATGAAGGAAAGTTTACTCGACTAGCATGTTATGCTCCAAATTTCATCTATTATCTTTTTTGTAAGATAAATCATTTTACTCAGGACTTAAGCCATGATATCAAAGAGCATTATCCTCCAGTAAGTTCAAAAGTTATGAAAAACTTGTTCGATGTGTAGAAAAGGTGGAAATAGAGGTTTCTGATGATCTGGTGTTATTTGACAAACAATAGAACAAGTGGTCTAGTTGGCCGGAAAAGGTAAAGAATTCGTTAAAGAAGCCTAGAGGTAAGAAAACTAAATATCCATCTTGTGAGAAGTGTGGTAAAAATCATCCTAGGGAATTTTTATCAATGTCTAGGAAGTTCTTCTAGTGTGGTAAGTCTGGTCATATTTCTCGTAAATGTAAGTAAGTGATCAAGCAGGCATTGAAAAGCCAGTAGTAAGATGTTTTAAGTGAAATAAAATGGGTCATTATGAAAATGAGTGTCCATAAAAGAACTCAACTGGGGGAAAGTAACCAGACTACAAGCAGAAAGGGGTGGTGAAATCCTTTCTGACTACTTTAGCAGATGTTGGGCAATTTAATGAAGTAGTATCATGTACACTGTTTATTTATTCAGATTATTCCAATGTGTTATTTGTTTCAGGGTCTACACATTTGTTCATTTCTATGAATGTTTCTAGTAAAATGGTAATTCCATCTCAAGATATGAATCCTGAATGTATGGTCAAAACACCTGGAGGAAACTTTGAGATGAAAATAAATTATAAGAACCTTCTTGTCCTTGTGTGTGGGAAGAATCTACCTGCAAACCTTATTGGTCTTCCACTAATAGATTTTGATGTTATTTTGGGTATGGATTGGATTTTTGTTTATCATTCTAATATTGACTACAGAGCTAAAGTGTAACACCCCAAGCTTCTATTGTACGCTTCTCTTTGAATAATATAGTAGCGTATGTTGTACGCAACTTCGAGTTCTAACACACACCACAACCAATCAAACTAGCCGTTATGAACAGTAATACCCACTTTTTGAAATTTTAACTCTCAAAATGGACTTCATTTTTGGATTCGAAATATCAAAATTAGCTGATGGTAAAATTTTGGAACTTTTCAGATAACATTTATATTTTGATGAATAGTGAAAATTACTAAATTTTAATTAAAAAACTGTTTTAATAAAACTAATTAGTAGTGATAAATTATGAATTTTAGTCTTTTGAAAGTATATTTAGAATATATTTTTACCATTTAATACAATTTTGGTCATTGGACATAATTTCACAATTAAACCGGACATAAACAAGTGCCAATCTTTTGATAGTTATTATCTCTTAAAAACACGCTTTTTTTAACAACGGAAATTAATTTTAAATTATTTTCTGCCACTTATGTGTTTTGAATTTGGAAAAAACAGTTCAATATTTTTAATCAAGATGTCCAAATTGTGTAAATAGGTAACTTTTATTTTTAGACATTTTGAATAATTATTTCGGTAAATATTTTATTTACTATGGTTAAAGGGTAAATCTGGTAAATAAGGGTAAACAAATAATATTATAATAATAATAAATTACCCTAAAACATGTTCTAACCTTATTGGTTGATACATTCCCGACCATTCTCATCTTTGGGTCGATTTGGGGACCACATGGATCCACTTATAAGTGATAATGACACTTTATATTAATTAAGTTATAATAAATACAAAAATGACACAAGCATATATCTTTTATCAAAACAATTTTTACATAGTGTTATATATGTTTTATTTTAGACTATAAATATTCATTAGAAAGATAAAAATATTTCATACATAATGTTATTTTATTTATAATTTTTAGACATTTAATAATTAATATTATATATGACAAAATAATGATGCAGTATTTTCCTTATTAATGATAGAATCAAATAATTGATATTATAAATGTTAAAATTAATATAATTTGAACATTTTGATGACATACATGAATTTTATTACTTAATATGTCATTGTACGATTGATTAAATGAATTTGGTTAGAATTAATAAAGTTGTTAAGACTTTAACAAAAATCAATTATTTAATAGTGTCAAAAATGACATAAAAGAGTTTTTATAAAAAATATTATATTATTAATTGATATTAAATTCATAAAAATATACATTTCGGCCAAGAGACTTATATCCTGATACTTGTATCATGAATGGACCACTTGGGGGTCTCTTTGATGTATATAGTAAGTTTATTAACTATATAATATAAAAATAAAAAGTGACATTGAAAATGTTAAACTAATTAACTAAGAGTTAAAACTAAAGGATAAGGTTAATATAGTGCCCCAAACCTGTCTAAAACCTATTTTTTGAGTGTTTTTAGACCTATCCCAACCCTAACCTTTAAATAATTTACTTTGGATCCATTAAGAATTGAATATGAATTTATTATAAGATAGTATTTCTAGCTTTTCCAAAGGTGCCCCTCACCCCTCTTATAAAAGGAAACTCCCCCTTCTCACTAATTCACACATTCACAGCCTTTTGGATCAGCCTACCCCTACCCAAATACTATCTTAACTTCCCTAAATTCAACCTAGAGTCCTTAGTTTTATCAGAAATCCATCCTAATGATCCCTTTTGATAAAATCAAAAGGAAAAACCTGAAGAAGAGGTAATGTTTTCACCACCCTTTTTCAAGTTCCTTTCTTCTTCAACTTCTTATTTTTTTGTTATTCACATTATAAAATAATAAATCTAGTTTATTATATATACTTTGATGTTATTATAAACATGGTACAACCATATTCAGTATTCTATCCATCCTTTTAATGACACGTCACCATACGTGCGTACATACGGCTTACCGTCTCCACGTCATGGTGTAATTCTTATTCAAAACATTATTATTTGGATGGATATAATAATGATGTGTAATTCATGTAAATAATAAATATAACATGATAATTATTCTTTATATATGATATACCATCCAATTAATTATTATTTTAATATCAAAATAATGATATTGTTGCTCGTGCGTACGTACGGACTACCGTCTCCACGAATGCGATGAGATTCATTCTCCATCATACCCATTCATGTATAATTATAATCTGATGATTAAAAATATTGTTTAAAGACATGATATAATTATGTAAATGAATAAGATACAACCTATCCATAACAAACATGGCTTATGTTACAAAACAAATAGAAGAAAATGAGTATGTTAACACCCGAAACAACGATAATACTAAGATATTATTAACAAAGTAATGTTAAAAGATCATATATGATATCATATTAATTTAAATAATTCTTGTATAATTTATTAACAATTATTTCACCATTATACAGGAGGTTAACCTACCCCAACCATGGAAAAGTACATGGTAAGGGTTTATTTCGCAATCTCTTCATTATCCGATGTTGTTTATACGTAATAATCTACTCGGACTTCTTTATCATCCACAACTATGTTTCTTAAAAATGTATTTCAAAACATTTTTACTATTTACTAGAATATGGTTTAAATTCATTTATACCCTTTTTTGACTATTATAAGTGGTTTATAAAGGAATCCTTCCATCGTTTTCCAAACAAGGTCCTTTTTAACCTTTTCGACAGAATTAAGGTAAGAATGTATTTTTTAACTTATATGGCAGGTGCGATTATTTTCCACCATTATAAAATTGTCAAAGCTTCCCTTACAAGCTTATAAGGATATTTTCAAAGTAAATGTTTTATTTTATAATTATTTTACTTTTAAATAATTTCAAAATAAAAGATATTTCTCTTCAATAGTTTTTATTTCATCTATGTCAACATCCTTTGATCGATTTTAATCTTGTATGAAGTTGATTTATTACGATACAAAACTTCCATATTGTATTGATGGTTTTGTGATATGTTTGACTTTGGATGTGTTATTTTTATACCATTCATGGTTTATGGAGAATGTATTTACCTTTCGTATGCTTGTTTTAATACAAATGTTTATGTTATGTTTAAACCTGTTCATATGAGGAATGCATTGGACTTAATATGTGACGGGTGGAGCCTGATATAGCTCCTCGATGCATTGTTAGGTCTCATGAGAAGAACTAGTGTCTTGGCACAAGGCCTTGACAAAATCTTATTTGTTGTCTTTGCACGAGGCCTTGACTATGTGGTTATGATAGTATGGCATTATGCATTCCATCATTATGAAAGTGGTTATTGATATTGCATTGATTATTAGACTAGTAGAATATCCATGTGAATAAGTAAATGGAATTATTTCATTGTAATTTTACCATATTATGCTGAAGTTCAAGTTTAAAATGCATTTGTTTTAGTTATACATTGCCTTAAATGTTTATGCTTATTTGTGAAAGTTTTTTCTATATTGTTATACTTACTAGGCATTTGAGCTCACCCCTTTCTATGTTTTATTTTTCCTAGGATGTGAAGAAATATTTTATGAATGAACTTGAGGGATAGTATGAGGGGATATGAGTGTGCACTGTGGAGACTATGTTGTTGTAGTTTTCATTTTTATGATGTAATGTAAAACTTTATGAATATATCTAGTGTTTCCAAGGCTACTAAACCAATCGGTCATTTGAAACTTGACCTTTTGTTATCATGCCAATGTTATGTAATAATGCACTGACTCTGGGTAACTGGGGTCAGGTCGTTACAGTTAATATCAGAGGATGTTTAGTTCAATCCTTGGAAGCTAGATTTAGATAAACTCTGATTAGAGCACATAGACCTAAGATGGACTTTGAGGATTAGTATAGAAGAACTTCCTAGAATTTTGGTATTGTAGAGAATTTGGGAGTTTTTCAAGCAATACATCCCTATCTGGATACGATCAGGTAGAGGAGGCAATGGCACAGATGTACCTAGCGGTAAAACCCAAAAACACCGCTTTGAGCTAGACTCGAAAGGAAACTGGTGCACGACAACGGGCATTGCTGCACTCTTGGTTGCGACACTCCCGGTGGATATTCCTTGGATAACTCTCATTTTCTTTACAAATAATTATGAAGGGTTTATGAGTATATACTTCCTCAAAGAAAACATTTTTATGATTATGGATTATATACATAAATAGTTAAATTTATTTTAAGTGTTTTATAAGTATAGAATTATGTATTTTGATTCATAAACTGATCTAGTTTATGTCATTGTTTAGAAATGGCCCCTAGTGGAAGAAATGGAAACTGTATCAATGAACGCACTCCGTATAGGTATTTCCCTCCTGCTCAAGATAATTATAGTGGATCTGGTGATTCAACTGGTGCTGATCATCTAATCATTATACTGGGACAACTCACTCAGGTTATGAATAATAACCTTACCTGTATAGAGCACCCTGATCCGCAGCGTGGAGGATCAATGTTAGATATCTTCATGAGGAAACAACCACCAATGTTCAATGGGAGTGCAAATCCCTTTTTATCTAAGCAATGAATAAATTCCCTAGAGAATATATTTCAGGCTTTGGGGAGTAGTGAAAGGGAAAAAGTTATCATGGCAGTTTACCACCTCACTAGAGATGCTGATCAATGGTGGTCATTTATTCGAAACACGAAGGAAGATGATGAAGTATCAAATATGGAATGGAGGGAGTTCAAAGATCTGTTTTTAGAAAAATACATTCCTCATGTCCACCGAGTAGATATGGAAAGGCAATTTCTGAGTCTGAGACAAAAGGAGGATGAGAATGTCGCAAAGTATGAGGCTAACTTTACAAAGTTATCAAGGTATGTTGGAGATTATATAAGTAACCCATGAAGTAAGATTGATCGTTTCTTTGATGGGTTAAAACCATTTCTCTGTTGAGCATTAGTCTCACAATCCTTCTCATCGTATGAAGACATTGCCTCATGTTCTATCAAAATAGAGAAGGAATTCTCTAAGTCTTATGACATTAAAGCAAAGCAAGAGAAGAAGAGATCTTCTGATCAATATGGGAATGGAAATAAGGGGAATAAGGGAAAACTCTAATATCCATCTTGTAGTAAATATGGGAAGAAACACCTCAGTACTTGCTTGAAAGGAATGGGATTCTGTTACAAGTGTGGTGAAAAAGGCCACCAAGCTCGTGATTGCAAGGGGAAGAAGGATACTACCGATGTACAATGATAGAATTGCATGGAGATGGGAAATTATGCAAATGAATGTATTAAGCATCGGGGGAACCTACCTCAAAAAAGGCCAAGGGATCAAGGCCAAGATTATGTTATCACTACTGCTGAGGTAGATGCTCCGAAAGACGTGGTGGCAGGTAATTAAATGGTTTCCTTAAGTTTATAAAATTATTCATTTGATTCTGGATCATTGCATTGTTTCATATCTTCCCAGTTTGCCAAGAAAATTAGATATTTCCAATTTTATTTAACAAGGGATGTTTTCAGTTAAAACATTTAAGGGAAGTATCATTGTGACAAAGTTTTATGAATCAGTCCCCATCAGAGCACATAAATTTTCTTTATTCGCTGATCTCATTGTCATACCTATTATTGAGTTTGAAATAATCCTTGGTATGGATTGGCTTTCGGACCATGATGTGAAGATTTATTATAAGAATAAGGAGGTTATGATTTTTTATGATGATTAGGAAAACCTTATCTTTAGAGATGAATCATCGCCACCTAATTCTTATCTAGATCCACCACAAGTAGCTCAACTAAATTCAATAATTGGGGAGGAAGAGAATGAAATGACAGTGCGTGAGGAAAGGAATGTTCAAATATAGGATGAACCTATTGTGAAAGAATATGTTGACGTGTTTCCGGAAGATTTACCTGGACATCCTCCAGAACGTGAAGTTGAGTTTTCCATTGATTTAATTCCTGGATCACGGTCTATATCGAAGACCCCTTATAGAATGGCCATTGTAGAATTAGTTGAACTAAAGAAACAACTAGAGAAATTTAGTAATAAGGGATTTATTCTCCATAGTGTTTCTCCATGGGGAGCCCCTGTTCTTTTTGTTAAAAAGAAAGATGGATCTATGAGGTTATGTATCAACTATAGGGAGATTAATGACATAACCATAAAGAAATAGTATACCCTACCTCGCATTGATGATTTATTTGACTAACTTCATGGAGCTCAATACTTTTCAAATATTGTCCTTAGATATGGATACCATTAGTTGTGTGTGAAGAAGGAAGACATTTCGAAGACAGCATTTCGAACCATGTATGGGAATTACTTGTTTACAGTAATGCCTTTTGGATTGACTAATGTACCCTCTATATTCATGGATCTCATGAATAGAGTTTTCAAAGAATATCTTGATGAATTTGTGGTGGTATTTATTGATGATATCTTAGAATACACCAAAAGCTACGAAGATCATGGAAATCGCATGCGCATTATCCAGAAGACTCTGAGAAGACATGAATAATATGGGAAGTTTAGCAAGTGTGAATTTTGGCTTCATGAGAGTTCTTTTCTCAGACATATTGTGTCTAAAGATGGAATCTCTGTTGATCATTATAAGACCAAGTCAATCCAATAATGGCCTTAACCAATGAGTATAACTGAGGTATGCAGTTTTATTGGTTTAGCAGGTTATTATCGACATTTCATCCAGAATTTTTCCCGGATGGCTAACCCATTAACAAAGCTCACACATAAAGGGGTTAAATTTGTTTGGACAGAAGAGTGTGAAGAATGTTTCGAAGAAATGAAGAGAATATTAGTCAATGCTCCTATATTGACACTACCATCAGGGGATGATGGGTTCGTTATTTATAGTGATGCATCAAAGAAAGGACTTGGTTGTGTCCTTATGCAGAATGATAGGGTTATTGCCTATGTATCACAACAGTTGAAAATTCATGAACAAAACTATCCTACTCATGATCTCGAGTTAGCAGCTATGATATTTGATTTGAAGATATGGAGACACTACCTCTATGGTGAAAAATGTGAGATTTATACTGATCACAAGAGTTAAAAGTATATTTTCTCACAAAAAGAACTCAACATGAGGCAAAGGCGATGGCCTGAACTACTCAAGGATTATGATTGCACAATGCACTACCACTCAAGGAAGGAAAATAAGGTGAAATATGCTTTGAGTAGAAAAGATCATAGAGTTTTGAACATGATGAGAATGTAAATGGATCATATTTTTATGGTTCTAGTAATGTTGGATATGGGAATCACCATGGAAGGTGAATCATCAATTCTTTTTCAAATGGTTGTCAAACCATCTTTACTAGAAAGGATAAAGAGTTCTCAGACCGATGGTAAAGAATTTCAAAAGAAGATAAAAGCTGTGAATAATGGGAGATTGAGAGATTTTGTGTATAAAGAAGGAATTTTAAAATTTGGTAAGAGACTTTGTGTTCCCAATAGACCTGATCTAAAAAGGGAATTGTTGGATGATGCTCATAGTTCCAATTTCTCTATACACCCTGGGAGCACTAAAATATATAGATATTTGAAGGAACATTTTTTGTGGGACAACATGAAGAGGGATATCACTGATTTTGTGTCAAGATGTATGGTCTGTCAACAAGTAAAAGTTGGAAGGCAACATCCTGGAGGAGTCATGAAACCCTTTCCTATACCTGAGTGGAAATGAGATAATATCACAATGGACTTTTTCATGGGACTACCAAAGACTCCTAGAAGGAATGATGCAATATGGGTTATTGTTGATATTTTTACCAAGTCATCACATTTTCTTGCTATAAGAGAAGATCTACCATTGGAACTTCCAGCAAGACTATATATTAATGAAGTTGTGAGACTTCATGGAGTACCCCTATTGATTGTTTTGGATCGTGATCCCTGTTTTACTTTAAGATTAAGTAAGTTTCTTCAGAAGGCCTTGGATACTGAACTTTATTTTAGCACTGCCTATCACCCTCAAATAGATGGACAATCATAACGGACTATTCAAACCTTATAAGACATGTCAAGATCATGCCCACTTGACATTCAGGGTATGTGGGATCAATATTTACCTCTGGTAGAATTTTCCTATAACAATAGCTTCCATTCAAGTATTAGGATGGCACCATATGAAGCATTGTATGGAAAGAGATGTCACACACCAACCTGTTGGGTTGACGTTGGTGAAAGAAAACTTGTAGTCCCAGAACTGGTGGATGAAATGATAGAAAAAGTGTGGGTAATCCAAAACCACATCAAATCAGCTCAAAGTAGGCAGAAGAGCTATGCTAATAACTGAATGAAGGATTTGGAGTTTCAGGTAAGAGAACATGTTTGCTTGAAGGTATCTCCATGGAAAAGAGTTATACGTTTTGGTAAGAAGGGTAAATTGAGTCCCAGGTACATCAGACCTTTCGAAATTCTAGAATGAATTGGGGTTGTAGCTTACCGTTTGGCAATTCGGCGAAGTCTCTCCGAAGTTCACGATGTGTTCCACGTATCACTGTTGAGGAAATACATGCCTTACCCAACGCATGTACTTACTTATGAGGAATTAGAACTGGAACCTGATTTTTCTTATTGGGAAGAGCCCATCAGGATTCTTGATACAAGAGAATAAGTGCTGAGAAACTAGACGACTCGTTTGGTAAAAGTTCTATAGAGAAACCATAAGATGGAAGAGGAAACATGGGAACCTGAGGAACTTATGATAAAGAACCACCTGAGTCTTTTTATGAAATAATATTCTAGAAATTTCGAGGACGAAATTATTTGAAGGAGGGGAGAATGTGACACCCCAAGCTACCACGGTACACTTCTCTTTTAATAATACCGTAGTGTGTGTTGTACGCAACTTCGAGTTCTAACACACACCACAACCAATCAAAGTAGCTGTTATGAACAGTAATACCCACTTTTTGAAATTTTATCTTTCAAAATGGACTTCATTTTTAGATTCATAATATCGAAATTATCTTAGGGTGAATTTTTGGTACTTTTATGATAACTTTTATATTTTGATGAATAGTTAAAATTACTAAATTTTAATTAAAAACAACTTTTTAAATCAAAATAATTAATAGTGATAAATT
The DNA here is from genome assembly GCA_963277665.1 of Viscum album. NCBI lineage: Eukaryota > Viridiplantae > Streptophyta > Magnoliopsida > Santalales > Viscaceae > Viscum > Viscum album. Next base: position 638,334,679 of record OY728119.1, read on the forward strand.
ATTAATTTGAGTGGTTTTAAGGTATATTTAGAATATATTATTACCATTTAATAAAATATTGGCCATTGGACATAATTTCACAATTAAACCTAACATAAACAAGTTTCAATCTTTTGATAGTTATTATATCTTAAAAACACGCTATTTGTTTTGACAGCGGGAATTGATTTTAAATTAATTCTTTCCACTTCAATGTTTTGAATTTGGAAAAATGGATTCCATATTTATAATTAGGATGTCAAAAGTTTGTGAATAGGTAACTTTTATTTTTAGACATTTTGAATAATTACTTCGGTAAATATTTTATTTACTATGGTTAAATGGTAAATCCGGTAAATAAGGTAAACAAATAATATTATAATAATAATAAATTACCCTAAAACGTTTCCTAACCTTATTTTTTGATACATTTCCAACTATGGGAATCTTTGGTTCTATTTTGGGGCCCCATGGATCCACTTGTAAGTGATAATGACACTTCATATTTATTAAGTTAAAATAAATACAAAAATAACACAAGCATATATCATTTAGAAAAAGAATTTTTACATAGGGTAATATATGTTAGATTTTAGACTATAAGTATTCATTATAAAGATAAAACGATTTCCTACATAATGGTATTTTATTTATAATTTTTATACATTTAATAATTAATATTATTTATGACACAATAATGATCTAATATTTTCCTTATTAATGAAAGAACCAAATAATTGATATTATAATTGATAAAATTAATATAATTTGAACTTTTTGATGACATACATGGATTTTATTGCTTAATATGACATTATAGTATTTTTTAAATTAATTTTGTTTGAATTAATAAATTTCTTAAGACTTTAACAAAAATCAATTATTGAATAGTGTCAAAATTGACATAAAAGAAATTTTAAAACAAATATTATGTTATTAATTGATATTAAATTCATAAAAATATACGGTTCAGAAAAGAGACTTATGTCATGATATTTGTATCATTAATGGACCTCTTGGGGGTATCTTGGATGTATTTAGTAAGTTTATTAACTATATAATATAAAAATACAAAGTGACATGGAAAATGTCAAACAAATTAACTAAGAGTTAAAACTAAAAGATAAGGTTAATATAGTGACCCAAACCAGTATAAACCCTATTGGTTGAGTTGTTTCCGACCTATATACACCTTAAACTTTAAATAATTCACTTTGGAGCCATTAGAAACCAAATATGAATTTATTATAAGATAATATTTCTAGATTTTCCAAAGGTGCTCCTCACCCCTCTTATAAAAGGACACTCCCCTTTCTCACTAATTCACACATTTAAAGCCTTTCGGATCGACCTAACCCTGCCCAACTACTCTCTTAAATTTCCTTGATTCAACATAGAGGCCTTAGTTTCATCATAAATCCATCATAAGAAGCCCTTTTGATCAATTCAAAAGGAAGAACCCAAAGAAGAGGTAATGTTTTCACCACCCTTTTTCAAGTTCCTTTCTTCCTCAACTTGTTCTTTCATTGTTATTACCATTCTAAAATAATAAATCAAGTATCTTATATATACATTGATGTTATTATAAATATGGTATAACCATATTCAGTATTCTATCGATCCTCTGAATGACATGTCACCATACGTGCGTACGTACGGCTTACCGTCTCCACGTCGTGGTGTAATTGTTATTCAAAACATTATTATTTGGATGGGTATAATAATGATGTGTAATTCATGTAAATAATAAATATAACATGATAATTATTCTATATATATGATATACCATCCAATTAAATATTATTTTAATATCAAAAGAATGATATTTTTGCTCGTGCGTATGTACGGACTACCGTCTCCATGAACGCGATTTGATTCATTCTCCATTGTACCCATTCAAGTATAATTCTAATTTGATGATTAAAAATAGTGTTTAAGGACTTGATATAATTATGGATATGAATAAGATACAACCTACCCATAAAAAACACGACTTAGGTAACAAAACATATAGAATAAAATGAGTAAGTTAACACCCGAAACAACGACAATACTAAGATATTATTAACAAACCAATGTTAAAAGATCATATATGATATCATATCAATTTAAATGATTCTTGTATAATTTAATAAGAATTATTTCACTATTACACAAAAGTTTAACCTACCACAACCAGGTAAAATTACAAGGTAAGGGTTTATTTCGCAATCAATTCATTATCCAAGGTTGTTTATACATAATAATCTACTGGGACTTCTTTATCATCCACATACATGTTTTTTAAAAATGTATTTCAATACATTTTAAATATTTACTAGAATATGGGTTAAAGTCATTTATACACTTTTGTGACTTTTATAAGTGGTTTATAAAGGAATCTTTCTGTCGTTTTCCAAACAAGTTCTTTTTTAACCTTTTCGACAGAATTAATGTAAGAATGTCTTTTTTAACTTATACGGTGGGTGAGTTTATTTTCCACCATTATAAAATCGTAGAAGATTCCCTTACAAGCTTATGAAGATATTTTCAAAGTAAATGTTTTATTTTATAATTATGTTACTTTTAAATGATTTAAAAAAAAGAGATATTTCTCTCAAATAGACTTTATTTCATCTATGTCAACATACTTTGATGGATTTTAAGATTATTTGAAGTGGATTTATTACGATACAAAACTTATATATTGTATTGATGGTTTTGTGATATGTTTGACTGTGGATGTTTTATTTTTATACCATTCATGGTTTATGGAGAATGTATTTCCATTTCGTATGCTAGTTTTAATACGAATGTTTATGTTATGTTTAAACTTGTTCATATGAGGAATGCGTTGGACTTAATTTGTGACAGGTGGAGCCCACTATAGCTCCTTGATGCATCAGTAGGTATCATGAGACAAACTAGTGTCCTGGAACAAGGCCTTGACAAAATATTATTTGTAGTCTTGGCATGAGGCCTTGACTATGTGGTTATGATTGTCTGGCATTATGCATTCCATCATTATGAAAGTGGTTATTGATATTGCGTTGATTATTATACTAGTAGAATATCCATGTGAATAAGTAAATGAAATTATTTCATTGTATTCCTTCCATATTATGTATAATTTCATGTTTAAAAGGCCTTTGTTTTAGTTATACATTACCTTAAATGTTTATTCTTATTTTTGAAAGTTTCTGCTATATTGTTATCCTTACTGGGCATTTGAGCTCACCCCTTTCTATGTTTTATTTTTTCCAGGATATGAAGAAGTATTTTATGAATGACATACACGGATAGTATTAGGGGATATGAGTGTGGAGTGTGGAGACTATGTTGTTGTAGTTTTCATTTTTATGATGTAATGTAAGACTTTATGAATATATCTAGTGTTTCCAAGTCTACTAAACCAATCGGTCTTTTGAGACTTGATCTTTTGTGATCATGACAATGTTATGTAATAATACAGCGACTTTGGGTAACTGGGGTCGGGGCGTTACATAAATAGGTTGCTTTTCAGAAATATTTTCAGTTTGTATACAAGAAAGAACCCTTGTTTCTGATAACATATCAGGAAGCTGAAAAATTATAAAATATGGAAATGAATGTTATCGTGCACATATTGTTGAAAATAAAGGAAGTGTTAAGATTAAGGATGTTCCAGTGGTAAATGATTACCTTGATGTTTTTCTTGATGATTTTACTAGTATTATACTTGATAAGGAAGTTGAATTTATAGTTGAATTATCTCTTGATGCTAAGAAAATTTCAAAACCCCCTAATCGAATGTCTCAAATTAAACTTTCAGAGTTAAAGAAGAAATTGTAGGAGTTATTATATAAAGGTTTCATTCGAAGTAGAAAGTCACCATGGGGTAATCCTATCTTATTTGTTAAAAAAATATGGTTCAATGAGACTTTTCATTAATTATAGAGCATTGAATAACATCACTATTAAGAACAAGTATCCTTTGCCCCATATCGATAATTTTTTTATGAGCACTAGGGAGAACAGTGTTTTTCAAAGATTGATTTGAGGTCGGGGTACCATCAGTAGAAATTAAAGTATCTAGACATTCCAAAGACCACATTTCGTACTAGATATGGCCATTATGAATTTGTAATTATGCCTTTTGGTTTAAACAATGCACATGTTATATTCATGGATCTTATGAATAGAATTTTCCATGAGTTGTTGGATAAGTTTGTGGTTGTGTTCATTGATGATATTTTGGTTTAAATAATGCATTATCAAAAAGAGCGCTCCTTGAGGTGTGTTCTAGTTGGTCCATTTTCCTCCCTGACTATTGCAATGGCTTTGTTCACAATGATAGAATTGGCACTGTGTTTACAAGGTTGTGTAAGGCCCCCCCTTCCTGAGTGGTTTGTACTGTTTAAGCTTTTTATTTAATTTTTTGGGAGCAGGCTTGCACCTGGCTCTCAGGCTTTTTTGGTATATTCACTCAAAAAAAATTGAACATGAGATAAAGGATATGGTTGAAATTAATCAAGGATTATGATTTCACGATTCATTACCATTCAATAAAGGACAATAAAGTGGATGATTCTTTGAGTCAAAAAAGTAATGCTTCATTAACCATTATACGTTTGGAATGAGATCCTTTAGATTTTTATTTGATGAACTTTTCCCTAGATGTTTTTGGTGCAAGAAATTCATCTATTTTGTTTCAGGTGTCAGTGAAATAATATCTATCAAACGGAATAAATCAAGTGCAGAAAGAAGACAATGAGTTGCAAAAAAAGGTAAAGTTGGTTTAGAAGGGTATGTTGCCTGATTTTAGTGTTGACAATGATTCTGTTTTGAGGTTTGGGAAAAGATTATGGGTTTCTTATGATTCACATTTGAAGAATGAGTTGTTATGTGAATCTCATAGTTCCCCATTTTCAGTTCATCCTGATAGTACTATGATGTACAGAGATCTTCAAAAGTATTACTAGTGGGATGGAATAAAAAGTGATTTTGCTAATTTCACTATAAAGTATTTGACTTGTCAACATGTTAAATCAGAGTGGAAGTTACTGAAAGGGATTCTTCGGTCTTTACCAGTTACAGAGTTGAAATGGGAAAATATATCCATGGACTTTATTGTGAGATTAAAAAAGACATCATGAGGTAATAATGTAATATGAGTAATTGTTGATCGGTTAACTAAATCTGCTCACATCTATTCTATTCGAGATACTTTGCCACTAGATCATATTTATCGGTTGTGTGTTAAAGAGATAATCAGGTTTCATATAGTTCCTCTATCCATTGTATCATATAATGATCTTATATTTACTTCTTACTTTTGTAAAGGCCTTCAGAAGTCATTGGGTACTGAATTAAATTTTAGTACAAATTTTCATCCTCAATTTGATTGGCAGTCAGAACGAACAATTCAGACCTTGAAGGATATGTTATGTGCCTGTTCACGGATTACCAGGGACGTTGGGACCAATAACATTCTTTGGTTGAATTTTCTAATAATAACAGTTTTCATTACAGTATACAGATGGTTCAATTTGAGGAATTATAAGGAAAGTGTTGTCGAACTACAACTTTTTTAGATGAAGTAGGTGAAATGAAGCTGATGGGACCAGAATTGGTAGAAGAGGTGGTAAAAAAGGTTAAGTTGATTCATAAGAACATGAGAACAGCTCAGAGTAGGCAGAAACGTTATGTAGATAACTGGAGGAAGGATCTATCTTTTGAGGTAGGTGATCATGTCTTTCTCAAAGTTACTCTATGGAAAAGTGTGATGCGTTTTGGTAAAAATGGAAATTTGAGTCTTAGGTTCATTAGACCTTATGAAATTCTAGAGAATGTTTGATCATTTACATACAGAGTGGCTTTAGATCCATTCTAATCCCAGGTACACAATGTTTTTCATGTTTCAGTTTTGAGAAAGTTTATGCCAGATCAATCACATGTTTTTAGTCCAGCGGTTGTTTAGTTGTGAGAGAATCTCTTTTATGAGGAACAACCAGTCCAGATTCTTGACTATAGAGAGAAAGTGTTGCAGAATAAGTTAATTCACTAGGGAAAGGTTTCATGTAAAAACCATATGGTTTAATAGGGAACATGGGAATCTGAAAATGCTTTGAGGGGAAAATACCCCATTTATCTGATAAGTGAATAAAATTGCAAGGATGCAATTCCCAAAAGGGGAAAGGATGTAACATCCTAGGTAAATAAAGAATAATAAATTTTCCATAATTATTTATACTTTTTTAATTAATTATTAATTTTAATTTAAATGGGTTGCTATGTTCGATGGCATACCCAATACGCAACAACAGTTTTCTTGGAAATCTTACGTTGCACGCGAATAATATAATATTATTATTTTAAATGGTAGTTAACGCCTAGTTGACATCTTGGTGGGAATTAATAGAACTAACTACCATATGATAATACATGTTTGTTAAATTTTTTTACATTTATCCAATAAAAGTTAGTGTCTTACAATATGAATGAATCTAATTTTAAACATAAATACTCTAATATTCACTAAAAGGTCTATTTACCACCTTTTGATGGAGAACCCTCTTGAAATATTATTTTAGTAATTTTTATTTTTTATATTTGACAAAATAATTTTTTTTTGATTCAGGACATCAACATTTACTTTGGGTGAATTTTTAATTTTTTCTGATAATGTTCATTTTTTAATGAATTGTGAAAAATACTGTATTTTAATTCAAAAGTTCCATTTAATATAATTTATTCATACAGTTATATTATATTTTTAATTTGTTTTAAAGTGTAAACATATTGATTTTTTACCATTTAATCCAATATTGGTCATTGGAATTAATTTCACTTCAAAATTGGTCATAAACAAGTGTGGATCTTTTGACATTTATTGTTTATTAAAAACACGCTATTTATTTTGACAATAGGAATTAATTTTATATTAATAAATCCAACTTCTATGTTTTTAATTTATTAAAATAGGCATCATTTTTGAATTTGGAATATCAAATATATCTTAGGTTGAATTTTTGGTAGTTTTCTGAAAAACTTCAATTTTCGATGAATAGTGAAACCACTAGGTAGTAGTTAAAAACTCACATTTTCATTTAAATGAAATTTTACCACTTCTGTGGAATAAATTTAGAAACTCCTACATTCATTATTTTTATTATTAAGTTACATTTTTTTCAATAAGATAAAAATAATTTTTAGTGAATAGTAACTTTTGACTTTTAGTTATCGCGGTTAAAGGTAAATAGGGAAATTCAAGGTAAAAAATCAAAATAATACAAAATAACCTTAATAATTGTCCTAACCTTATTTTTTGAGTAATTTGTGACCATGGGAATATTTTGGTTTATTTTGGGACCCCATGGAGCAACATGGGAGTGATATCGACACTTTAGATTAATTAACTTAAAGTAATAATAAAAATGACACAAACAAATATTTTTTATTAAATCAATTTTAAATAGGGTTATATAAGATATCTTTTAGACTATAAATTATCATTGGAAATATAAAAATATCTCCTACATCATGGTATTTTTTTTTATAATTCTTAGAAATCAAATAACATAAATTTTATTATGACACAATAATGATGCAGTATTTACCACATTAATAAAAGATTTAATTAAATCAGATTATAAATATTAAAACAATATCCAAGACCTGTCCAATTCTTATTGGATGATATTATTTCTACCATGAGTCATCTTATCTTTGACTTTAATTAGTTCTGGACCTTTAGAAGCTTAATATCATTGTATAATAAAATAATATTATCACACTTACCTAAAGAGCCCCTCCCCCCCCCCTATAAAAACCCTCTGTTCTTACTCATTCATCACACCTCTCAAGCCCCTTGGATCATCTGAAACCTGACAAAATAATCTCTCAAGATCCCTCTCCTCATCTTATAAGTCTTACATTATGCAGAAGGCACTTCAAGAAGTCCTTTTGGTTCAAACCATTGGGAGTTACCCAAATTAAATGTTACAATTCCTCTTAACTTATTTTCTGTTATTTTACTTCTCCAACCACTAGACTCTTTTTATTCTTTTCTTTTATAAAAAAAACAGTATAATAAATATACTAGGATGTTATTATGAGAATTATTTTAACTACAATTACACACACCCTTATCTAATGGGTTAAGAACATACTGTTTTTGTGGATGGAAAACTAACACCTCACAAAAGGATTATTGTTCGGTTATCTCCTATCGCCTCTCTTAGTGGAAATTAAGATGGAACTATATTTATATATGATATATATTATGTTTATTTTTTTTATTCTGTATTTTCCTTTTATATCATACCTTTATGGTTTCAATTATGGGTAAATGTTATAATTCCATTTGAGGAAGGGTGGACTACCGCCCCCTCAAATTGATATTTCTTGTTAATGACATATGTGGGATGTAGAAAGGATATTGTTAATGATAATATATATGATATTAAACTGGAATTATAATATACCTATTTATCATTACATTTTAATTCCATTAAAGTACGAAATAGAAATGAAAGTAGTATTCATGCTTACGTACGGCTTACTGTCTCCATGAACGTTGCATTTCATTTCTTACCTTCAAATGTTATCTACTATTATAAATACATGTAAATACTGGATATATATGATTTATATGATATCAAAATAATTAATATCATTATGGAGATAATGGACTATTGAATACATGGACAACTAGAAATTATATGGTTTTTATTTCTGACTCAAGTACCAAATATTGACAAAACAACCATTATTAACATAAATGATTACATAATATTTATACAATGGTAATAAGTGATAGAAAAAGAATAATAATATTTAAAATTTTCTTAAGCAAGTAAAAATTAACTTTAGTTTATTATTCTGGGGATTAAATAATGAACGGGTGAAGTTAGACGCGAGGTATGGGACTTCGTCTCAATATCCTTTCATTGAGGAATATTTCTATAATATATAACTTCTTCTTTTACATAGTTTATAATAAAACCCTTTGACTTTTACATTAATTCAATGGGAAGATTTTAACTATGAAGTATTTTACTAAATTAAAAATGGAATATTTTTAACATTTGTGGTGACAATGAACTCTCTCTCGCCGTAATCATTATTTGGGTTCCTCTATAAGGCATAATGTTTTCTAAAATGAAAAGGAAATCTCCTATTCAGTTTTGGGTTGTTTTGGTATTGAAAACGGTTTTTGAAATGGATTGATTATTTCAATATCTTGAAATTATTTTTTGTGATTTCAAATTAAATTTTGTTAGTGAAATGTTTGTATTTTCAATATTTTATGTGTTATTATTTTACAATGGTACTTGGACATTTGACGGGTGGTTACGTGATATACCAAATGACTGGTGCTTTTGTGACAAACTAGGATGAGCGGTTACGTTATAACCTCCAATGCATTGGGTATGAAAGTCAGCCATATAGCTATTCCATTTAGTGTTATGTGTAGAAGTAGACTGTATGGTTATTCCACTTAAAAATGTTTATGTCCCAAGTTAACTTTATATGTTATGTGTTCAATATTTGGGTTTTATGGTAATATTTAGGTTACAAAAGGGTAATAAATGATCTTCTATTAATTGAATAGTATTTACTTCTTTATAAAGGTGAATTGTATTACCTATGATAAACTATTCATGGTTTACTTGTTGTTTTAAAAAACTAATAGTTTTCCTTCTTGGTGAATCCCTTACTAAGCTTTTTATGCTCATCCCAAGTTTTTGAAATGTTTTTCATTGGACATAAAGTGGAATAGGGTCAAGGATGGGATCATGGAAATGTCATGCTGTCTAAAACATGGAACTAGACATGAATCTTTTTTTCAAGAGTTTTTATTTTATGAAAAAATTGGATACTGTGTAGAATTGTCTATAGGTAACATTCATGTTTTTATGTAACTCTCTAAAACTCTAAACCTGAAAAATCCTTAATGTGAATTATTTTTTTAATTAAAAATTATGTAAATGTTTATAGTCGGGTCCTTATAATTATTTACTTATTCCATGATATAAATTTATCATATTTTCAATTTTAATATACATAATTTTTTTAATAATTTCATAGGTGAGGTTATTATTCTATTAGTATAGATTTTTTAATTAATATAAATACCACTAATTTCATTATAAGGATATAATGAATTTAAATATTTACATTTAGATTTAAAACAAATTGTTTTATATGTACCTATGTTGTTACATCCCCCCCCCCCTTCAAGATATTTCACCATCACAATTTTCATTCACTTATTAAAAAAATTCGGATAACTTTCCATCATAGGATTTTCAGATTCCCATATTTCTTCTTCCACCATGTGGTTTCTCCACAAAACCATAACCTTGGGAATTTTATTATTCTTAAATACATTCTCTCTACAATCAAGAATTTGAATAGGATTTACCTCATAAGAAAATTTATGTTACAGCTGAAATACTTTTGGAATCAAAAAATGTGTTGAATCTGGCACATACTTTCTCAACAGCAAAACATGAAAAGAAATAGTACCTGAGATAAACACAGAGGAAAGGTTACTCATGAGGCAAATATTACAACTTTCTACAAGATTTAAAATTTTCTAATGAACCATTGACTTAGTTTTTAATTCATACCAAAATGTATAACACTTTTACAAGGAATGATTTCAAGGAATACATGATCACCTACCTCAAAAGAAAGGTATTTCCTCCTTTATCTGCATAACGTTTCCTCCTGCACTGAGTTATCCTCATATTTGGTTGGATCATCTTTACTTTCTCAGCCTCATCCTCTACTCGTTTTTGTCTCGTAAACTACCTTTCCCCCAATTCATCACAAAATGATGTAGTTTGACAACACTTTTAATATAATACCTCAAAATGTGTTATCATTATACAAGAATGAAAAATATTATAATAAGAAAACATAACCAAAGAAATATGTTGATCCCAACCTCCCATGTAATCCATTGAACACGATCAAATCATGTCCCCAAATGACTGAATTTCTTTCTCATTATGTCTATCAAATTGAGGATAAAAGGTTGTATTAAAGTTTAATTCATTTTCCAATGACTACTAAAGGAATTTAAAAAAGTTATAATAGAACCTGGGATCACGGTTAGATAAAATAGAAAGTGTAACTCCATGTAACCTGATAATCTCTTTGAGGTACAGTCAAAAAAAAGATGATCTATAGAAAGAGTATCTTGGATAGGAAGAAAATTTGAAAATTTAGTCAACTGGTCATAAATAAAACAAATTTTGTTGCTACCTTGACGAGTCATTGGTAGCCCCATCTAAAAATCCATGGATATATATTCCTATTTCCATTCCATTACTTGCAAAGGATAAAGCATCTACTTTGGTAGTTTTTTCTCTTCTTTAACCTTTTGAAAATTCAAACATTTAAGGGTAAAATCTGTAATATCTCATTACATTTCATCCCACCTTCAATACTCTTGAATGCCTCTATACATCTTAGTGCTACCAGGATGAACTGAAAATAGATAACTATGATCTTCAGTTAATAATTATTTCCTCCTGTTGGGAATCATAGGGCAAACATAATATTTTTCAAATCTCAAGACATAATCATTTTCAACAATAAATTTAGTAAATGTACCTTTCATAACTAATTATACAATTTTTTTGTAACTCATGGTCTTCTTTATTTGTTGAACTAATTCTATCTAATAGAGATTACAACACTAACACCTCAAATAATATAGAGTAATTTATTACACCAATAATCTCCAAGGAAAAATTTATCAAATCAATAACCAAGGGATCATGCTTAAAACCAACATGGTTAATATAGCATGGTGTTCTCAACTCAAGTCATCCACCACTTTGATCTCCTTTCCTGGATAGTAATTTATCATCCTATCCTAATCCTTTATTTGTTCCATCCATCTTCTATGCCACATGTTCAATTCCTTCTTTGTAAATATATCCTTTAAACATTTATGGTCAGTATATATTTCACATTTAACACCATATAAATGATGCCTCCAAATTTTTAATGTGAAAACCACACCTATTAATTTCTAATCATGTGTGGGATAATTGAACTCATGAGGCTTGAGTTGTCTTTAAACATAGGAAATTACTAGATGATTCAGCAATAAAACACAACCACGTTCCTTCAATGAAGAACCACTCTAGATGACAAAATCCTTATTTCTAAATGGTAGGTCCAAAACTTTAGAATTCACGAATCTCCTCTTCAATTTCTAAAAACAAACATCATAGTATTTTTTCAAATAAATTCAATTTTTTTCATTTTTACATAGTCGGTGGGATAAATAAACATGAAAATAAAATAAAAAACGTTGGTAATAGCTTATTAATCAAAGAAAACTATGAATCTTAGTAACATTTTTAGGTCTTATCCATTTATAAACCACTTTTTTTATGATCAATTATTATGTCGTCTTTATTAACAATGTTCCCAAAAAGAGATATCAATTGTAACCAAAAAAATAGTTGCTAAATTTTATTTACAACTTATTTTCTTTGAGATTTTTTAGGAAAATCATTTGTTTTTTTCATATTACTCATAAAATATTGAAAACACTATAATATCATTAATAAAAAGAAACACAAACTTATCCAAATATTCAATGAATATTTTATTTATAAGTTATATAAATATAATAGATTAATTCATAAAACCAAATGAAATAACTACAAACTCATAATTCATATATCTAGTACAGAAATATGTTTTTATAATGTCATCGTCCTTCACTTTCAGCTGAGGATACCAAGATCTAAAGTTGATCTTCGAAAAATAATGAGTTCCCTAGAGGTGATCAAATAACTCATTGATAAGAGGCAATTAATAGTTATTCTTACTAGTTATTTTATTCAAATATCTATAATCAATGAAACTCCTCAGGGAATCATATTTCTTTTCGAAAAAAAAAGCAGGACCTCCCCATGGTGTAGTGTTGTGACTAATGATACCTTTATTAATAAAATCCTATAAATACTTTTTCAATTCTATAATTTCCAATTGATCCATTCAATGAGGGGGGTTAAATTTATTTGAATTGGAAAATAATTAAATAGTAAATTAAACTTCTTGATCTAGTATAACACTGGAAAACTCAATAGGAAAAACATCCAGGTTTTCATTTACCACTAAAACATCATTAAAATTAATAGTTCCCTTGTTTTAAATAATATATTCTAGAATATTTTATTTCCATCTTTTGACATTTTCTCATTTTTTGATATGTTATCAATGAAATGGGTTCATTATTGTATAAAAGCTAAAACACTTTCTGAAAAACAACTTCCTCATCTCAACAACCAATCTTATCATGATAAAAATTAATCCATTCTACACATAGCATAACATAAAACTCTACTATGGGAATAAAAACAATTTTTTAGGTAATTCTTTAAACATAATATAATAGGAAGATTATTTTAATGTCATTTTCCTCAATATTTTCCCATAGTGTTTTAACTATAAGATCTTGTTTCATTTATTGGGTTAAAATTTCCAATTTACCATTAAATTTATAAGAAATAAAGGAATGTGTAGACCCCATATCAAAAAATACATTAAAAAATTCTGAGTAAAGGAAAAATGTAATTGATACCAATTCATTAAATTACCCAACATCTGTTGAAGTACACACAAAGGATTTCAATCCACCTTTCTTCTTAACCATAAGGTAAAAATCATTTATGGTATTCTATTAACATCATTTTAACCCCTAAAGTTTTCAAACAATGCTCTGATACCAACTATAAGGACCTGACCTCAATCATTACATAATACAGTTAATTCTTCTAGAATACACTTATTACATTCCCAAAGATATTTTAATTTTAGAATTTTAGATAATTAGATCATAAAAAAAACATTACAACCCATAATCATACAAACTGTATACTACTAAAATAGTATCCATTTATTCCATAATAAAAACGTTTTTAATATAACATGAATTCTTTACAATATTCATATTTGCTTATACTTTTTTCTTACCCATCCTTAAACAAAGAGAAAAATATTTTAAAACTTGGCATGATCCCAAATATATTAGTAAGGAAAAAAATACAGAAAGAAACCATTAGTCCATGAATACTTATAAACAGATGAAATCATTTTCACAAATACATACTTCTCACGCACAAAGTATCATATACTCATTTTTTGAAAACTAGATATTTCTATATAGCCTAGAAAATATAAATAATATCATATATGCAACATAGGAATTAATTACTTAATATTTTACCCCTCATGACTACCATATGATTTGTAACCATCACAGCTACCTTACAATGTAACCCTCACATCTACCTTATGGTGTAGCCATCACAGTTACACTTAGAGTAACTATTACAGTTAACCTCCAATATAAACATGAAAAATGAATTGGAGGGAGTTATAGGTCCCACCATTCATCATAAAAAATTCCCAATAACCATAAAATAATCATAAAACAATAATACATGCATTGAAAAAAATATTCCTTTTGAATTTTGTAAAAATAGAAATAGATGGTTTTAAAATAAATGTCCTTTACCTCAGGTTCGTATTACTTCAAAAATGTTTAAAACTCCTGTATAATGGCTTAAAGAGTTTTATTACTTTATTAAAAACTATAATCACATTTATATCACCTTATATAACTAACTTTCCACCTATTTATTATTAATATTTTGTTTATTCCAATGTTTTGGTTGTGTTGTTTTTATGGTTTCCATGGTTGGTTCATTTTGGATTTTCTTGTCGAATTGAAGAAAAACTCCAAAAGTGGAAATAAATGGTATTAATATATTCCCAAAATTTTAAATTATTCCAAATATCATTTTTTAATATGAGTATGAATCATTAGATAAAACATTAATGAAAATGAATTAGTTTCTTTTGGTGGTTTTTACAACCATCACAAACTTAAATAATTTTATTAAATATAAGGTTTATATAATGATTCCAAAAGATTATATATCTTATAATATTTATAATAAAATATTATTTTACCATAATAATGGTTTTATGAACAGAAGTTTGGTGGTAATGGGAAATGAAAGTATATCGTCCATGTTGTTCGTAAATTGACACATCATAGATGGTGTTCTCATTTTTTGAAGAGGGAAAAGAGTTTGATAAATAATTTTTCTATCAACATGATAAAATGAAATTATATATAAGATAATATAGTTTTTATTCCAGTTTTATAATGGGGTTCAATAGAGAATAATAAAAGAAAATAAATAAAAATAAAAATAAATGAAAATGAAAGAGGATTTTACCTCTTGAATTATTCTCCTTGGGAACCTCTTTAAGAAACATGGTTTAACTTTTTGGTTAGACCAGTAGGTATTGGTTGTGTGGAAGAGTCTTGGAATGATTATTTTTGTAAAAATTAAACAATATACACGTATTTGAAGTGTGAGGAGAAGAGGTGGTGAGAGTGGTATTTATAGAGGAGGAGAGGGGTGTTTTTTTTATTATTTAAATCATTTGTTTATTATTTTGGCTCAAGACTATGAATAGTTTGATCATTATCACTAAATATATTAAAATAATTATGTAGAGATATATATTATATGATTACATCATCCGTACATTATCTATGACTCAATAAATCAAGTACTATTGAAATATCGTAAAATACTATAATTTACTATTCACAAAAAAATCAACTATTTTAGAAAAAACAAAAAAATCACTCAACCCATTATTATATGTATAGAATTTAAAAATGAACTCTATTTTATAAAACTAATTTTTTAAATATAAAAAATTTTAGTTTTTAATCAAAATCAAAATTTTTTAAAAAAATACTAGTTTTTAAAACTATAATTGATTTTATAACACTTTGAAAATTTAAATAAGATATCATAAAATTATATTATAATCATAAGAAAATAAATATTAATTTATGTATCTTCTTTATAAAATTTAAATTATATTTTAAATCAATAAACTAATTATAAAATTATTAATAAACATTTGTGTTTTTTAAAAATACCAAAACATAATTTATCACCTTAAAAACATTTATTTACTTATTCCATGATATAAATATATTATATTTTAGCTTTTAAGATAAATGAATTTTATTTATACCTTCATATGTGTGGTTATTATTCTATTAGTTTTGATACCTTAATTTTTATAAATACCACTAATTTCATGAAACATTTATAAAGAAATTTTCTATTTATATTTAAAATGAAAACAAATTATTTTATATGTACCTGGGTTTTTACCTATATAATGAAGAAATAAGAAAAAATACTATGAATTTATTATTTACAATGAGTATTTGTATGCTTTTTTTTTTGTAGTTAAATCTTATAATGGCCATTTATTATTAATATTCTTTATATAATAAAAAGTGTGTCTTTAAAGAACCTTAATAATATTAAAAATATCATATTAATTTATTAAAATAGTTTTAATAAACATCTATGTAGGTTGGTGATTAAAAAAATATACGACGTTCATAGAGGTGGTAGCATGCACGTAACAAGAGAGAATTTTTAATTTTATAATGGATTAAAAGAATATTGATGATTGTTCTTCAATAACATAATAAAAATTATATATTTTAATGATTCTAATGTAATTATATTTTTATGTATATAATATAATCTGAAGATATAGAATATGAAAGAAACATGAAAGAGCTCAGTTAGGACTATTCCATATTCCATGGAAATCGTATTATAAGCCTATCCTTAATCCTTCATATATTGGTATTTTGGGAAGATAAGAACCTCTAGGATGTCATAAATATATCTTGGTAGCAATTTTTTTAGGTATTCTTTGAGATAAGGTTATCAATATGTGTGTAAAGCTGGGGTAGTTAAGACATCCTTTTTAAGTGAGATGAGTGGAACTTTAATAAATACTAGTTTTCTTAAGATATAAAAAAATTCATACTCAAGTAATATGGAACAAAAATACAATGAATAAAAATATAGTATAATTAGGTTTTATAATCCACTAAAAATAAATTAATGATAATATTTTCTGGCATTATCAATTAGTTTTTAACCATTTGAACTCATTTTAACTTCACTATAGTGACGTAAATTTTACCTAGGTAACTTATTTTTATGGATAATAATTAAAAAGAAACTATTACCAATTTTAACCTTATAATGATACATTTTAAAACTTTTTTACTAATTTAAATTTATAGAAGAGTAAATGTTAGAGCTACGATAACCGCAAATGGTAACTTTTTAAAACATAAATCAAAGGAAACGTGTTAGTATTTGAGAACATAGTATTTTCCATTATTCTTATTAATTATATATTTTTTAGAAAAATTACCAAAAATTACCATAAGATAATTTTTATATAATGAATCCAAATTTGATTTTTATTTTATCAAATTAATATTCTAAAAGATAGAAAATTAATTTTAAAAAAAATCATATAACACATAAGAACCAATTCAATTAAAATAAAAATTTCTTTATTTTCCAAATGGAAAATCATATTATTATTCTATAACATAATAAAATTACTTATAAGATTATAATAATAAAAATAAAAATCAAAATATATAATTACTAAAAACAAAATATAATTTTATTCATTATAAAAATATATATATGGGTTGTAACATTACCTCCTTCAAAGAAATTATGTCGTTATAATTTTATCCATTTAAAAACTAGTGGGTATAATTTTCTCTCATATCCTTTTCAAATTCCCATGTTTCTATATCAATCATATGATTTTTAAACTGAACTTTAACCTGATGAGTGACATTATTACACAAAACCATCTCTCTATGATTAATAATCATAACTCTAATTTTCTTATAATAAAGTTTCTCCTTTAAAAGAGATAATTTAGTGATATAAACATGGGATGTATAAAGTATATACTTACTTAACAATGATACATGAAGTACACAATGTATATGAGGTAAACATTGAGGTACAGTTACTTCATAAGAAAATGATCCTAATTTGTTGAGAGTTTGATACGGAATAAAAAACAACGTGATTTATTTCCACTTGATAAAAAAATGTATTACACCTTTCCATTAAGATATCTTATAAAACTCATGGTCCCCCAACTCAATGTATTGACATTTCCTCCAATTATATTCATTGTTCTTAGGTATTCACTAATATTCCCTCATATAGTTCTAAATTATATATTTCTTTTGAACCATCACTTCTACCAATTTGGGCCTAACAATTTTACCTCACTAACCGCATCCCAACATGCTGGATTTCATAATCACCTTACATTCAATAAATAAAATGGTTCAATTAATATAATTTAATGAAGGATACTAATATAAGAAAATTACACTAATTGAAGGTTTTTATCCCAGCCTCCATGATAATTCAAAATGAAATACTAGATCATATCCACCATCTTTAAAAATGATCACTCTAATTTCATTCAAATTAATGATGAGAATTTGTACTAAAACTTAAATCATCACCTAATGAATTTTGAAGTCCCTTTCGAAAATTTATTGTAAATCTTGGATCATAATTTGATATAATAAAGAGTGTAACTCCATGTATCTTGAATATCTCATTATGATAAATTAAATAAATTTGATCTACATAAATATCATCTCAAATATCAATAAAATGAGAAATTGTAGTCAAAAGATCAAAAATAACCCATATTTCATTATTACCTCAAAATGTATTTTGTAATCTCACCTAAAAATCAATGTATACATGGTCCAATTTACTTTTTTAGAATTTATAATTTTTGGAAAATTCCCTTACCTTAATTTATTTAAGCATTAACAGATTGAAGAAAACTAATATTTCAATGTAAAATAAACAATACCTTTCTTTATTTTTTCCCGCCAAAAGAAATTCCTAAAGATATATTTATATATTAGTGCTACAAGGATAAAAAAATACCTATATTTGGGAGCCTCACTCAATAATTCTGATTTCACTTGAAGGGATCCTAGTATACATGACCAATATATAAATCATATATCAACTTCTTTATCAGTATTGAAATATCATTGCTTTGAAAAATCTATCTATTCTTGCAAACCAAGACCATATTTCCAAGAATACATAATTCTTTCCAACAAGTATGAGAGTAGTGATACTTGAGGCAAAAGAAAATTTGTTTTCCGATAAAAAACATCTGGTTATAATTTTATTAAATAATTAACAACAATATCATGTTGCAAACATAGAATGGTTATTGACGTATTATCCTTTCAATTCAATGAATTTTATACCTTGTTTCCTTTAACTATAATATAGTGAAACATACAATCATTATCATTTATTAGTTCTATTATATTCTTTAGCCTATGTTCAGCTCTTTTTAAGTTAATGTATACTTTAAAAAATTTTGATCAAAATATATATCACATTTTTCCCCAATTAAATGTTAGCTAATATTTTTTAATCAAAAATTAACTCATAATGTTTAAAATCATATGTTGGATATTTTTTCTGATTGGGTTTTAACTATTATGATGCATAAGAAACTACATAATAATTTGACATCAAAACACAACCAATAACCTTAAATGAAGAATCACTATAAATAAAAAATTCTTCTTTTCAAGATGGTAATGCTAATAATGGAACATTATAAAATAGTATTTTTAATTCCTAAAAACATTCAACACATTCATTTTACCAAGAAAGTCTATATCTCATTCGAGTTAACTTTGTTAGTGTTCTAGTTGAACAATAAAAAATTTCAAAAAACTATTAATAATAACCTACTGGTCTAAGAGAAATTCAAATATAAGAGACATTATAATGCCTTTTCTATTCTTCTACCGAATTAATTTCAGTAGGATAAACAATTATAAAATATTTAGTTATAACATTCCCAAGGAAGGAAATCTGTTCCAACCAAAAGTACCATTTTCTAAATTTTACCAAAAAATTATTTTTCTTAATGGTCAGTATAAAAATCTTAAAATGTTAATCATTATCCTCATAACATTTATAATGTACTAAAATATCAAAAATGAATACTATAAAAAATTTATCCAAATACAGACATAAAGTTTTATTCAATGTAAAGCCTCATTGAACCATATTTGTTCATAATAAACAATACAAGGGAACCCCAATGTGATGTTCTATATATCCACTAGATCCATTTGATAATGAGGTTTTGAAATTTCCTTAACCTTGGGAAATATGTAAACTCTGAATTCAATATCTCAATCATAAATAACACAAGGAAGATCATTAATAAATACATAGAAAAATGTATTTACCATAGACACATAACTAAGCTAATAATTACAATATTTTTAAAGACATGTGTATAAAATTTATTTCCATATTTAATAAGTTTATTATCTTCTTTATATGTTATCCTAGGTATGAACTAATTATTATATAAAAAGTTAAACTCATTTTAAAAATTAAATATGAATTCTTAGTCTCTTCAATATTTCATGGCATGATAAACCAAAATATAATCCTTACAAAAAGAAACATCAAACATTATTATTGGTAATAAAAATTAGATTTTAGGAAAACAAAAACATTCCATAAAAAACTATACGAATATTCTTATAAATCCATTCATCTTTAATACCTCCACCATGAATTTAAAAAAAATGTTTTTTCTCTATTTATTTAAGTGAAATTATATTTTACTACCAAATTTATTATAAATAAAATAATTTGTATAAAAATAATCAAAAAATACATTATAATTTTTTAAATAATAAGTATTTTACTTATCACCACTTTACTTGTGGGGTCAACATCATCCATAGTATAATAAAATGACATTATAACACATCTTCTCACAATATTGATGATTCTTAACTCTCATACTAATTTTTAGACTTGAATTTTCATATTGTAACATATTATTATAATTAAAACGTTTTAATTCAATCTAATGATTATTGGTCTGACTATTGCCAATATTAATTTCCTTCCAATCACAAGCCAAATGACCAAACTTTTTGTTTGGTCCTAACCATTACCAATATGTAAAATCTATAATTTTTAATTTCATGGACTATAATAAAATTTTGTAACTACCTAGTAAATCTTGTAAACTTTTATTTATAAGTATAAATGGATTCCTCCGACTTCTTTATTAACTCCAACAAACTACCATTCCATATTAATTATAAGAACATTAGGAAAATAATTCTGAAGAAAAATATCTTTAAATACCATCAATTCCTTGTTATCAATCTCATTATACTCTTTAGTATTCTAAATAAAATACCACCATAGATTGGATTCACGTTCATGCCTATAACTAGAAAGAGTTATCTTCTAATGCTCTTAATAAAGCAAAACATCAAATATCTTCTCCAAATAATTGATCCATCATTCAAATATTACTACGTATAAGGTTCTACCAAAATCTGAATGGTTTTTTTCATGAAGTTCTCAATTTTCAAAATATTCCCATATGGAGAATTTGGTCGCTCTCTTACATAGGTTTCATCATCTGCACCATGTTTTAATTGACTAAACTAAGGAAAACTCTAATTACCTCCAACTATGACCATTTTGAGTTACTAATTATAAATGATATCTTTCTCTTGTTTCTTTAAAACTCTATTCACCATGTTACCTCTATGGAAAACCATTAAAAAATGGACATAGATTAGATGAAGCAACGTGGAATCCCTTATATTATTCAAAAACTAGCTAATGATAAAATATAAATAAATTATCATCCCCATATTATATTTACATATAAATATCCTAACCTCTAAATTTATCTAAACCCTTCTCTAATACAAACTATAACAACTAATATATAACAAACCAATAATAATAATAATTGTAACAAGTATTTCATTTCTATAAATTTTTGCAGCCTTTTATTTTTAATAGTTTATATAATTAGTAATACTATTACATTATAAAATAGTGTACTTTTGCATTGGGTACATTTATTCAACAAAATAGGTTATTAAATTAACACTCATGTTTCATTCATGAAAAAATTTCTTAATTTAAGATGAGTCTTCACAACTGAAATGTTGACATTTCTAGAAATCCTAATCAGCCTTAAATCCTAGAAAGTCATTTGAAAAAAAAATGGATAGTAAAATAAATCTTAGTAAAGGATAAATTAAAATGGAAACCCATTATTCTTTTAAAAAACATGAAACCCCATGAGAAAGTCTAAATTTTATTTAACAAACTTCTTGCTTAAATAATCTCTTTCGTAGACATTAAATAAAATTATTGCACAAATATTTTCATAAAACATATCACAAGAAAGAATGAATGAAAAATCAAAATCAAAATGTTTTTTTGGGACATTATATTCATATTAATATTAAATTCAACCTTAAAATAGAATAACATACTTGTCAAAATCAAAAAATATATCTTAATGGAATCACCTAACAATATAATTCAAACATATTAATAGGAGTGACTTATATCCAGTTAACTCTACTATCATTACCTAGTGCATCAAAGGTTTATAAACTCATCATCACATATAATTTATAAGAAGATGATAATGAATATAAAACAATGGGTCTTTCAATTTCATCATAAAACACATGAAAATATTCATTTTAACCACTAATAATAATAACATATTGTTTATCACTTAAAAATGAAATGAAATGTCATTTTCTTTGATAACTCATTAAAATGAAAACTTTTTAGAATCTATTTCATTGAATTTAACTTGGAAGAGTAATAAAACTTGAAAATTAAACTTAATAATGATGACCGTAAATAATTATATTAAAATTATATCAATAAATAAATGATTAAAAATATATCTTTTTCATGCCTTTATAAAGAATGTCAAAAATAAACCGTACAGAAAATGTTAAAAATAATCATTTTTAAACCATTATAAAGAAATTAAAAGGTAAAATAAAATTAATTTAATAAAAGATTTAATTTTATATAAAATTATTTTTTAAAATATTATATACATGGAAGATAATGAGTTTAAAGCAAGACATTGAAACAAGTAAAATAATGTTTAAAAGAAAAACATCTTTTCTAGAGTCTTGACTCGCATCGTATGTCTTATACACTCTTGAATAATAAAATTATATTAAGTTTTTAATTTCATAAAAACATTTTTCTTGGTTATAGTTTAATATTACTCCTTTTATTTCATTTATTGTCATGTTTAAATAATTTACTAAATTTGTTAGTTCACGTTGGTAGTTTTAGGGGTCATGTGGTTCATATTATACAAAACAAATTTTCAATCATAATAATTGTAAAACTTCCTTTTCCAATAGTCCCATAATTTCTAGTTCTCTCTAGGTATATTATTTATAACATTCATTAAATAATGGAGTTCAATATGTTATGAAATATTAACTTTTTTATGAATCTTCCTTGATAAGCTTATTTTTTATGGTTTAAAGTAACCAAGATTGTTTAATTTTAGTAAAAACATTATGATTGAAATTTCAACATTATATAATCATGTAAATATATTAAATTTATCATTATTAAATAATATTAATATAATTTAAGTTTTATTAATCATTTTCTGATATAAACATTTCAACATAGTTCATATTTGTTGTAAAATCGACCAAAACAAGAACACATTATAACGAAAATATTAGTAAGAATATATTATTATGCTGTAATAATATAAACTTTATATAATATTAATGATTTTAAAAATATGTTAATAAATTGATAAATAAAATTAAATAAGATTTATATAAATAAGATAAATTAAAGATAATGGTAAGAATTTATTACATACAAAGTGTCTCGATATGCCTGTTTTAGGAGTTTAAATGTTATAATGGACATTTATTTTAAATATTTGGTGTTTAATAGATAATATATCTTTATATAACCTTAATCATATTATAAATATCATATTTATTCATTAAATTAATTTTTATAACCAAAAATGTATGTTTGTGATGAAAAAAGAAATATGTCATTCATGCAGGTGGTAGTTAGAATGTAATACAGTGAATGTTTTCTTTTTTCCATGGGATTACAAAGAGATAGATAATAGTTTTTCTATTGATATAATAAAATTTAAGTATAATAATGATAATTATATCATTATACTAATATGGTTATAATATGTTTTGAAGAGGTGGAAGAAGAAAGAAACATAAAATAACTTGGTTAAGACTATTAACTCTCCCTTGGATATCCTATTTTATGAATATATTTAATCCTTATCAAATTGGAATTTTTGGAATAAACAATCTTATAATATGTGGTAAATATATTTTGGGAGATATTTTTTAATGTATTTTTGATTTAATATGAAAAAATATTGTAGAAAAGTTAGGTGGTGAAGGGATCCTTGTATAAGTTGGTAGAGTGGAACTCTTGCAAATATGTGTTTTATAAATATATAAAATGTTTCAAAATCAAGGAAATTAAAACTAAAAAACCATAATTTAAAATATATAATAATTATGGTATATAATACATTAAACTAACTGATTAAATATAAGATAATATGTCCTTATAACATAGTTTTTAAAAATTTCACATCATTTTAACATTCACTATAGTCACTAAATTTTACCTAGGAAAATTTTTTTTATAGAAAAAATGATATATACTGTATTAACTAATTTGGACACTATTATTCAAAATTTAAAAACAATTATAAAACTAAATGTCTAGTGGTAGAAAAAAAATAATTTTCTAATATCTCAACCCATCTCACTATGAACAGTAATTGGACTAGTGTCACTATGTGACCCCAGGAGCACCTCCCAATATACCAATGGATATTGACTAACAATGAGGGTATAAGGAAGTATAGTGGGGAGACTATAACCCCACATAAAATTGTGAAATAGTAATGAAATAAATTATCATCATACACATTGAAGTTTTCAAAAATAATAAATAAATTCAACATACTATAACAAAATGGGATGAATTCATACAATCATACAAAACTAATCGCCCACTAGGCTGATCACTTAATTAGAAGAAAAAAAGTAAATAAAATAAAAATGAGGCCCTTCTACCAAATACAAGCCTCACCACATCCCTATATCTATAATTTAGGTAATATTTCTCAAAATTCAAATTATATACCTCATCCAAACCTATACCTAAAACAACCAAAGACTGCTTAGGTACCTAAGTGAAATGGTCATTTGAGCATGGTGTGAGTACATAACATAGTAGTAATCCAACAACATTGTCTCTTATATAACCAATAATGCTTTGATATATTCCTATGACATAATTAGACAAATAAATAATTATAGGAAAATTAATAAACTATCCATTGTAATTCTTCATGTGCATGACCCCAATCAACCATACCTTCTTTGTACTGTGTCCGAGTTTCTTTAAAAATGTTATGATGACTATTTCAATAAATATAATTACCCAGGGGTATTTCACCCTAGTATATAGATAATGAGTCGGGAGTCTTTAACAACCCTAATATATAGATAATGACTGAGGGCCCTAATCCACCCTAGTATATAGCAGAAGGACCTTGGGAATGATTCATCCTAGAATAAATACATAAGGAATACTCCATCCCAGTATACAATAGTTACCAAAAACAAATTAAAAACAATAATAATTACATAACGACACCCACTAAATTCCCCACAAGCCCCCACCATTTATCATGTGGAAAGAAATCTCTCATCTACCCAGAATTAATATAATCTCAACTCCAAATCCATTTTCTCCCCACCAGTAGTATCATAGAAATCCTGGTATGGTGAGTTTTCTTTATTATTATAGACCACCCAAAGGGTGTGTTTTTTTATCATTTACCGACCTGTAAAAGATGTTTTATTTAGTATCACCAACCACCCAAAAAGTATTTTTATATTAATATAAATATACATTGATATCGTCAACATGGGTGTCCATATGCCTAAACCATCATGAAAACCAAGGTTAAGCTCCTAGGATAATGATAAAACTCTCCATAACTGAATAGTCCAAAAACATCAATCTATGTTTGAAATTGAAACCTATGATTATCAATACCCATTCTTGATTATTCCCTCCCACTAGGTTTAAAATGTCACTGAGGAATCATTCAGGTTCTCCTAGTTCTCATAAAGGATAGGAAACATCATAATGGTCCCTCAATATCAAACATTTCTCTCGGGTCAACAACCATCACTTAGTGGTCTTAGCATCCCTCGACCACATCACAGTATCATCAAGGACTCTCTAAAAACCAAGGTATATCTCATGAGGGATGTGGCCTTAAGATCATCCCCATTTCCATTTCACTCTAGGATGTACCAAACACTCAACCCATCCATCAATATCTTCATGGTCTACCCACCCAAATGATCACATCTCAACAGGAGAGGAACACTAACCCTATAATTCTCTCACTAGCACAAAAGGGTCTGATTCATGTTAATGGATATCACATGGACAAATTCTATTTCATTCATCTCAACTAACCTACTCCTCTACCAAGTGGTATTTTAGAATACCTAAAACTATGGTTGTTACCTAATATTTAATTAATAACAACAATTATACACCCCTTAGGGTTTGTATGTCACAAGATATTTCATAATAATAAATACCTTATCCATTTTTAGTCAAGGCCAACCAACCAATTCATTAGGTCCATGTAGTCCTTGGAACTGTATGCATCCTAATCAAGAGAATTATATTTTTATATGTAAATTCAATTTTTATTTAACATATTTATTTAAATTAAAAAATTAACTCATCATTTATCTTACGGTCAATTCCTCTATGACATGATCATGTATCCATGCATTGTAACAAAACATGAATAACAATATAGCGTGAGTATCAATGATCACCTACCTATTTTATAATATTTCCTAGTTATTTCTCAATTATATATTATTTTTATAGGCTCACCAAGCGTCATCTAAGTTCCACCCCAAATCTGGATCATCATTTGACCTCCTAACTCTCACTAAACAACCCAAATTCATCAACTATAGCATTTGTATATATTAAAATACTTTATTTTTTATATGAATATTGTCTACTAACTTATTGGGAATCCAAAAATCATTGATCCTTCAAGCAATGGGGTTTTAAACACCCCTAACACACCCTAATCCTACACTTATACACATATTTAACAAACACCTCCATTTTTCCCACTAAATGAGTTAAATTTTTATGAGAACCCATAAAAAAGTAAATGACATATCATAAATTCATCTAATCAATGAGAATAATAATGTATAAATTATCCTTTGATGTACCCTATGTGAGACACATGGAATTCCCATCATGTCAAGATTATTCCTCAATGCTCTAGTGGAATCATCCAAGAACCTAATCCTTGAAAAACCTGAAATTATAGAATAAAGGAGGAGGATATATAGTGGTATCGAGTTCCAAGAATTACCTAAAAACATCACGAAATTCATTAAGACTCCCCCAAAATATATTTGGATCAAATGGGAAGAGGTGGTAGTTAGGTTATGTAAAAAAATAAAAGAAGAAGGATGGGGTTTCCCCCTAAATCCCTAAGGGGGGATTTGGAAAATTTCACTCATGAAAAGTCACACTGACTAGCTGGTGACTTCTATAATAGCCTGGCCACACAGAATACCTATTGGGTTCTCGATCACACCACATTATCACCACCTAATCCTCATTCTAATTCTAATAGGAATCTTTTAAGAGGATTCATCATTTAGAATCCGGTTTTGAGGATTAATTCTCAAAATGACCCTTCTATGATCAGAAAACACAAATTCTCTATAGAATTTTCAACCTATATGGACATGGGATATTAAAAAATACCCATCATAATACTTCTTCATCTTCAAGATTCCTTTATGATTCTCCGATCACTCATCCTTCTCTTTTTTAGACATCAATTACCATTCTTATAGTTGTGTTATATTTCTGAATTTCAAATGTGATCCAGATTGAAACTTTAAACATATGGAGCTCAAACCACTAAAAACTAATATATTATTAAAATTTTTTATCAAAACACTAAGATAGTCCTCATGGAACCTTTCCATCTCGATATACCTTTGGTTTTCTCGTCATAATGATCAGTCATCTCATTGTGCTCCCTAATATAAGGTTAAGCTTCCAAATGCCAATTCTAAACCACGCTGCCTCCCCACCATTACAATTTCCTATAAAAACACACTATTAGTGGTCTAACAATATTCCTAGAATGGTTTACAACATACAAAATATTAAAACATACAACATCACTGGTCAAATTCTTATATCGACTCTTGTTATAAAATTGCAAGTCAAAATAGATATGTACCCATCGTCCCTGAAGCATGACCGAATAAACTTGATATTCCTTGAAAGGACCCAAATAACTCCTAAAATATACCCATCACGTAAAAAAGAAATATCTAGTGTGTTTTCTAGGCCTCCATATCCAATTCCACTATAGAATGTATGCTGAACAACTACTGTTCATATTTCCTTGAAAACGCTTGTCTTCCTGCCAGCATGTTACAAAAACATATGATCCCAATGAACTTACTTTAGAAGGAAAATATTGATCATCTAAGATACACCCACCAAGTTTCATACATCAATCTTATTTAAATACAACTATTGAGTCGTCAATTTTCCATAATAATCCTCATTCCATTTTGTGTCATGAGAAATATGCACTGGAAACCTGGTCATGCTCAAATCATCTTAACATCTCCTATATCCCAATTCTAACATATAAATTTTTCTCAACATCAAATATGACTCTAAAATATGGTTTTAATCATGTAAATAAATAAAAAATGAGTTTATCTACCCATCATTATCATAATGTCACATTGATTATCCATCAATGGGTTTCATGGCATCCAAGACCCTTCTCGTATGTGAGATGTATCACCACAATAGATATCATACTCCCCATCATTGGTGTTACCTTATCATAAAATCACAGGATCAAATTCCTGATCATTGCTTCCCATACCCCATCCATCACTAATCATAATGATCATTCTATCCAAACCTACTCATAATTCATCATTAAAATGAATCATTGATTTATGGATTATTCCTATCTCAAGTTAATGATATTGTCTACGTCCACAAAAAATTATTATGACGAAGGTATCTCCCTAAAATAAATAATGGTGCAGTCCCTACCATCATTCTTCCACTCATTCTTCCCCTAGAGAACAACCTCAAGAAGTTCCAACTAAACCATATGTGTGTCACTCTTCCCAAGCCACAATCCTTAAAATTCATGGACAACTAGGTTCACAACCAACTCACTAAACTCAATTGACCCTCATCCCATTCATCTTCATCATTTATTTTTTTAATTCAGAATACACCACATATAAAAAGTCCAAACTACCTCATTATTAGCTAAATTTAAGGGGAATATCTTATTATGCCACTTGATTGCTAAAAATTGATTAATGATCCCATGAATCATGCATAATCAAAATAGGCTCACACACCTAAATTTATGACCATTATACTCATTCATTTCAGTCTCACCTGACCATAGATCTCTTTAAACTCCTCTTCAAAATTAGGAAATTCACTTATTCCATGGTCATACCACATCATTTATCATCACACGGTATTTTTATAAATCCAAACTGTATAATTGTTCTCTTACCACACTCAAAAGATTATCCTAATTCAAAAGGGATAGGAACATGATAATTCATTCCCTTAAAATCTTACCATGATACTAAAAATGAATTCCATCAATGTGATTTTCTCATAAAAGGATACCAAGAAATCACCATTCTTATATCCTACACTTGTTATCACCTATCATGCATCAATATCAAACTAAAACACTTATCTAAACCTTTGTTTCCAAAAAAATCACAAGATCATGCTAACCACACCCTTGGTTTTCCATCATACACAAAACTAAACACTTGTACTCCAAAAATCTGGAATCATGTCTCAAGAGTCACTAGACTCTCCCCTAGCTCATAAGTTATATTCCATATAAGGTTCGTAACTCACAATACATCCCATATTCTCTTATCTTAAATAAGCACATGGAATCATATATTCTAGAATCATTACTCACTACTAGGGAAGCCACCCTCTTAGAGCATCTATACTAGCATACTACTCCTTGGAGGATCAATTCTTTTATAATGGATTATAAAGAATAATCAACCCTAGAAAACCCATATCAATTAAATCATAGTCATTTTGTTTATTTATGTAGAATGACATTCAAAGATGTATGGAAATACACTATATAGGTTATTGCTGATAGTTTATGTAACTCAACCTAAATAATATTTTCCCATAAGAGGTTCTTCATATTGGAATCAAGTAACTCTATCGACAAACTAGTGCCACTAAAAATCCATGCACATTGAATAGCATCATCGTTCTCATCATAAAATGTGTTTCCATAGAGCCAAATGACCATCCATCAAGAAATTAAATACATACAAAATTTAGTCTAACTAAGTAGAATAATACTTAGAACTTATAGAAGATAAAAATATATGATTTATTTTCAACACTATAAATATTTAGTCCTCTATCATTTGAAGAAAAAATCACACTGATGGGCCTACGTATCATTTGAATCTTACATTACAAACTTGATGCATTATATTCCTCTTTCCGTGATGATCTAAGATCAAAAAATCTATAATAAAGAAAAAATAAAAATATCATCTTAGTCACATGAGGTGAAATCATATATATATAAATTTAATAGTTCATACTAAGAATAGAACCCCCCCCCCCTCGGGGGTACCAGGATTTACCGTTAGAAATGGTTATCATGACACACTAGACCAAGGTACATCACAAACTCCGAAATATTCATATGTCACATGTATACCATATTCCAAATAATAATACAAATTCAAATAACTTGGATACCACTTTTTAACATTCTAGCCTAACTCACTATGAATTGTAAACCAAAAATTGAAACTAAGTCCTCAAAAGTGAACATCCTCATACACAAGAGGCTAACGACTAATAGTGAGGGTTGAAGGTAGTAAATTGGGGATAATATCCCCCCATATTAAAGTGTAGAATAAAAATAAAATAACCAAGAATCAAACACATCATAGTACACAGATATAATAAATGAGTTGAACAATCTATAATAAAATGGGTCACAATCATACAAGAACACAAAACCAATCATGCACTAGGATTAAAATTAAACAGATAAAATAAAGGAAATAGAATAAAAATGAGACCCTACTCCATATTACAAGACACAGAATATCCCAATTTCCAGAATCCAATCCCTCCAACATGATGATAAAATATTAGGCCTCATCCCAACCTATACATGAAATAATTGAGGACTTCTTAGTTACCAAAGTTCAATGGTCGCCCGAGAAGGGTGTGAGTGCATAAATTAGTTATGCACCACAACATGTCTATGCATTATAAAAATCATTCATTATTCCATATAGAAATTTTCAATGACAACCAACCTATTTTTAAAGAACTCACATTTAATCATCCAAGCTATTAGTTTTCCTAGGCTCGCTAAGCCTTGTCCAAGGTCCACCCAAAGCCCTTATCAATACTTGGTCTCATTCCTATTTCTAAAAAACCAAAAATGGTCAACTATAAAATTTATAAATAATTAAACATCTTAATTTTAAATATTCATATTTTCTATTAACTCATTGGGAATCTAATGGTTATCAATTCTTTGAGAAATGGGTTGTTAGACACCCCCATCACACCCTTGAACCTACACTGATCCAAATCCCTAACACATTCCAC